>CM057819.1:62424526-62792026 GCA_030067965.1 Latrodectus elegans
CTATTTCAATTAATTTTATATTATGAATTTTCTTAGTGATTAAAATTATTAAAATACCTTCAAATTTGAAAAAATTCCGTCTTTTTCAAATTTACTATTTTAATGAACATGTAATATAGAATTATACAATGATTTCTTTAACATTTCAGGTTTATTAAGAAGCCCTAAAATTAGCTAATAGAAAGGCACAGCTCAAAAATGTTAATTTTATCAATATGCGAGTGCCAAATTCAATGAAGAGAAAATTCGTTCGTCATATTAAAATTTTGGAATCATAAAATTGCTGTTAATATTGTAGAATATATAGTGAAAAGATTATAGATTTCTTATTTTATACTAAGCAAAATATATATTACCATCATTTGTAAGTATTTTCTCCTTTTATTTGGGCTTTGAAAAATATACTATCTTTCGCTTTTAAATATGATATTTTTGATAATGGAAAAACTTCTTTCCAAAATTATATTTTCGTAGGCAAATTATCTGGAATTTCAAATTTTACCACATTTATTTTGAACGGAAAAATAAATGTATTCATCCTCATTGTATTTCACTTTTTATTATTTAATATCCAAATATGCCAGTTTATTTGCAATCAAAATTTTATCGACATTCAAAGCTCTATCAGAAACATCTGTGAAAACAGCAGCTTCTTGAAATCGACTCAGTTCTTTGTCATTTTCAAAATTCCGAGATAAAAATTTCTTAAGAATTTTTATTGATTCTAGAATTATGTATGAAAAAAAAAACTATTCGAATACTAGATTTCTATAGTATATGCTATCAAATTAATGAAAAAAAATTCTAATTAATAAATCAATCAAATAAATAAAAAAAAATTCTAATTAATAAATCAATCAAATTAATAAAAATTAAAATCTAAAAGAAAAGAAATATAAAAAAAAATTAAAAATCAACTTATAAAAAGATAACTATTTCATTCGTAGTAAGATGAAAAATAAATGGATGTGACACTAGAATCTAGCTAACACATAATTTTTTTTTGTCATTTAAGTGATATTCATATTTGTACGAATCATTTGAATATATTTGACAAAAGCAAACTATTAAACTACAACAAACTCATCAGGTGGATACATTTTTTAACTTTATTTAAATAATGAACATGCATTATAAATATCCGTCAATTTATTGATTACCATAAATATTAAGGAACAAATCTGAATTGAATTGAAATGGAAGTTTGGATAAAAAAAATTCATGAGGGAATTCCCTCAAGAATTGACCTATAATGTAAATTAATGGTAGATGAATCTCAAATTTTCTCCCATCCAAATTTGAATTTTGAATTCTTTTACATTACAATATTTAAATTTAATTGGAAGAATAATAAAAAATGAAAACTTTTTGTTTCTTAATATTAAAATTTTGTAATATGTGTGAGGTATTTTAAATTTAGTATTGAAATTTGTAGTAGAGAAGCAATTATACGAATTTGATACGCAAACAAACACACACACACACACACACGCGCGCATTTATATATATGGCTCGTATTTACTCGAAGTAAGTTTAAAACTATCTTAGATACAAAAAATCCTTGAAAATTTTAAGTTCATTTGGTAAAAGATCTTACAAATGGTTATGAAATATACATTTTTAATCTTATATTACTTAATATTAAGTAATATATTTATTTCATTGACACTCAATAATTTAATAATCAACAACGCTGGATGAAAGCTTAGGAAAAATATAATTATAGCTTATATATCTTAGTACTTGTGTAACTTGAACAAACCAAGCTGGCTAGCCGACGGCTAGGCGAAATTAAGTTAGAAAAGTGCGTCTTTCGTTTGATCAGACCACCACGTAGCTGAAAGTACGTTTTTGTTCTAAGCCTCTTCCGATAAATGGTACCACCAGAGGATCCACTCGCTCAGTTATGAAATTGATCTGGACAGGGAGAATATTTATTATGGCTTATAATTTTTCTATGATCATGTATAACGAGCATCAATTCGCATTTATTAGAATCTTCATTCTATTAATTGGAGTTTCTTTCTATATTAAACTATTAACTAATATAACTGCTACTAAGTATTTTTTACCGTAACAATCCGGAGCAAATTTCTATTCGGGCATGTAACTTTAGAAGACTAGAAATTCTGGGATCCCACACAATTTTCTTTGAAGATATACACTGATGACAGCAGAGGTGGTGAGGGAAATTTCGGCAGTGGAGTCTATATACATTCCAACTTGTACTGGTTCTATGAAGTTAAAAATAAGGAATCCTGACTTTTGTTCGGTTTTTTTTTTTTTATCAGAATTATACAATACGCATATCAAATAGAGAGACAACTACATGATGTTTGAATGTTGACTGACAGGCGTGTTTCAATACAATACCTGATTAACTGGACTGCGATAGGGGACACGACAAACCTGGACATTTTAGATCTTGTCGTCCGGCTTTCTTCTGGACTCTTATCGTTCACTCTATCCAATTTCAATAAATCCCATCTTATGTTAGAGTCGACGGAAACGAAAAGGCCGACTGCTGAGGAAG
Source organism: Latrodectus elegans (assembly GCA_030067965.1). NCBI lineage: Eukaryota > Metazoa > Arthropoda > Arachnida > Araneae > Theridiidae > Latrodectus > Latrodectus elegans. Next base: position 62,427,060 of record CM057819.1, read on the forward strand.
GGGGAGGGCTTTCGCATAGCGAGATCTCCCTTATGAAGATGGCATGACACCGACTTACTTGTGGTTCTTTGGAAGAAGACCGTATGGGTCCTTTTGGCTTTTGCCTAGAAAATATTAAGCTCCTCTTGTCAGAGCACACTTTTTCCAACTGAGACAAAAGTTCTTCTTTGAGTGCCATTGGTGTGGGGCTGACAAGTGACCCAACCCCATATTTTAGCTTGATTGGATTTTAAAGACGATGAGGTCCTTCAGGATCCTCTATTGTTTCTAGACTCTTTATATATTTTTGGATTTGTGGAGATTGTTTAACTTTGCTTAACAAAATCAGGGATTTGAAATAATAACAACAAATTAGGAATTCAGATAATGTTTGCTAAGTATTAGAAAAATTACCGAGTAGATGTTCCATACTCACTTTTTCTGTACGTAAGCAAGTTTCCTATTTTTCATAGTAAATAATATTGAAACATCGTTTTTCAAAACTGTGTAACCATCGCTTAGAATGAAACTTTTTGTTGCCGATAAATTTTCAGTTTGAATTTACAATGCGCAGTATCCTTTAATAGCTTTAGGATCTAGAATGGTATTACAATAGGAAATTTAAGTAATACTGCTGTGTTCTTGTCAATTTGCATTTTTCAAAAATGATTAATCTCACATGAATACTTGAGTTTCATCGACTGTTTTATGCAGTGTGTATTGGCAGAGTTTAGTATCAAATATATTAGCAATTAAAATAAGATCGATGTAACTGAAATTGTCAGATCTTTTCATGCATCTTTATATTTTCTTGTTTGCTTTTATGTAGCGATATTCCATATTTCTCAATAAATTCTAGAAATGTTGTGTTTTGTTTGTATAAATAAAGATTTGAATGTGAAATAAAATATTTCTGTTTGAAAATTCATTTGATATTTTTAAAATCTATTTATGCCGTGTTTTCTAAATTATACTAAATGTCATATTTTTATTGCTGAGCGGATGTTTGAATAATTAGCATTAGGGCTTTCAATTCATAAGTTCGTGAGTTCAATTCACACCTCAGGCGTGGATGGCCGAGCTGGCAGACGAATGGTTAGCGCTCTTGCCTTCGGTTCAACAGTTCGTGGGTTCGAATCCCATCTTGGGCAGGATGTTTGTAGTGGTTCGGAAACCACTTTAAGCCGTAGGTCCCGGTCTAATTAGCCCTTCTGTGCAAAAAATGACTGTTGAGCGACAAACAAACAAAACAAATCCGGCGTGGATGCTTTGATATCACCCTAGAGAGGATGACGGTATAATTCTGCTCTAACGTATTTTAGTAGCCTACTCGTAAATCTCCTTTCGATAGGACTTCACTGATGATGGGCCAAGTAAACGTGTCACAAAAGAGAAAACTGGGAAACCACCCTGATAGTCATGCATGCAGAAGGGAGGAGCGCAACATCATCTCCCTTTTGTGCAGTAGTGATTGGGCTTGAACGCGGGACCTTTCGCTTGAAAAGTGCTATTTATCATTAAGTCACGGTGAGCTTCGGCGTGTAGATGCTTATAGTGGCTAAATGCTTTTTAAACTATAGCTCTTACGGTTGAATCAGTTCTCAGCGTTCAAAAAGACTGTAAAGTGACAAAGTAACACGTTTCGAGTTACTTTTTTAATGTGATATGGAGATTGAAATAATCAATTTTCTGGATAATTTATAATTAACTATATTCTTTCATTTTTTGTATCTTCAAGAAGAAATATTTTTTATTTTGTTTCTATTCACTTCTTGTTAATTGATTCGAATTGAGAAATAAACTTTATAATTTAGAAATAAATAAACTAAAAAATAAACTGTATCACACTAGTTCAAATTCGACTCAAAGACGTATGTTTAGTATTGCACATATATTATGTATAATATACATTTTCAGCCTAAGTATATGTTCATTGTATGAAAATATATATAATCCATGATATTGGGTCGTAATATTCAGTTGCTTACTTTTCATTTTTTTTTCTTTATTTACAATGAAATAAAAGAAATGCATGTGTAAATGATTCGCGCATCTATTCTAAATCGATTATAGTCTTATATTAAAAAATTGTGCCTTTTCTTAAAATTGATATTACAAAAGCATCACTTTTTAGTCTTCGATTGTTCTTATTGCCATTTTAAATTGAGAGTATGCATTTTTTTTTATCAAAACATGTTAAACAATAAAACTAATAAAACTCTCAACTTTAACAAATAATAACAATGGCGCACCTTTCTAGTAATTAGACGCATTATTAATAGAGAAAAATGTTAACTGAGGTCTAATTAGTTTAACTATTATTTAAGGTCTGACAATAGTTTTTTACTTTTTGAATTTTGTTCGACTCTAGTTTCGATTTTCCTTGAATATAAAACGAATCCTTTATTAGTCCAAGGCTCTACCTTTTGAACAAAGCTACTTACAAAAACAAATCTTTGAATACATTCCGAAAGCAACAAGAAAGGCCATGTGCTATGCAAAAACAAAGGCTTTGAAACTGGATCCCAATAGTCATATTAGAAAGTAACTGGCGGACCGATGAGATCACTTTTAAACCCGTTATTTTCCATAAAAGTAATCCGCTAAAATCCCTCTTCCCAACTTAATGACCCAGAAGAGTCGGTAGCAAAACATTTCCAGAATAACATTGTTTCCGACCTCACCAGAAGACGTAGGCCATATTAAGTAATACGATTTCTTCCATCCGAAGGTCACTGCAGAGGTCAATCGCGGTTTTAATGCAAGAATGAATCGGAAGTAAAGACATTGTTTTCCAATCGATTTGATTTTTATGGTAGTTACCTTTTGTTACTTGGTTAATCTCTTATTTGGGTGGATATGTCTTGACCGGTGATTTGTTTCAGAAACTTCGGCATTGTAACTTGTTCCAATGATCTGAAACGAATCATGTGGAACAATTTCTGTTTAAATTTGGTAGTAATTTGAAATAAAGCGCGAATATAATCCGACTTGTTTTATAAAATATTTTGTAGTTTAATTAAAGAAATGAATACAAAAGCAAATGCAGATGTTTGGCACGCGTCGACTTTATTTACTTACTAAATTCATTTTAAGTTAAATGGGAAATTTTAAACAGATATGGGCCAAAATGAAGGATTTGCTACAAATGCTACGGCTTCTTTCAAAGGAAAATAAAGCTAAGCTAACAGCCAAATGCTGACATTTTGATCTTCAGCTCAAGAATTCGTGGGATGAAACTTAACCTTGGCATGGATGTTTGTAGTGGTTCGGAGTCCACTTTAAAAACTGTTGGTTCCAATCTAATTAGACCTCGTTTGCAAAATTACTGACCTTCAGTCCTCACCACTCGAGTTTCCGTGGGTCAGGAGCTTCACGCCTCTTCCCATTAAGATCAGCAAAGTGAAGCATCATTTGCAGTGGACAATAATTAGGAGGATGACTACATTGCTGCTGGAGTGCCGTGGGTTGGCGACATGTCCAGTTAATCTGTGATTTCCAAAGTCCTTCCGCTGGTGTGGCGTGGATGTGAGGAAGAGAGCCCCAGATCAGGTATGACTTCGTCACCTGACCATGATTCAAAATTACTTGACGCTTAGTGATGGGCGAATTTTCTAAACCCGTTGACCTTGAGGTGCAGTCCAAGACTCGCCTACTCATCTATGTATGTATTCCTGCAATACTACCTCAGAGAATAAACATTTCCTCTAGGGAAAGTAGAAGAACATAATTTGGCAAACAGTCGAATTTCGAGTCAGATATTAACTCAATCGTTTCTTAAACTAGTTAAAGATGGCTATGTTGATAAGTTGCATTTTTATAAATTGATCGAAATTTAATATTATAATTACTATGTAAATGTTAATACCGCGTAGCGAACAACTTAACTGCTCTAAAGTTTTAATATTTATTGTGAGTCATGGTATCTTAGTGGTTAGAGGACATTGGCCTTCTAGGTAGGGTAATGTCCTAACCACTAGGACTGTCCGGAAGGGTTAGATTAAATTCCCAATACCACCGAATAGACCCACTGAATACGAGCTATATACGTACTCTTTAAATTGTTTATAAAATGTACTAGATGGGAATTACTCTGGGGCTACTAAATTGCCTTTGGTCGTAATAGATCATGAGGTAGTTATTAAGGGGACCGTAATCGGCAAATGGATAGCCAAGACATTTTGGAGTAATCACCGATGGTAATTTTTACAATCCGCGGACCTAAAAATATACTTACTTGTCAATGAAAGTGATCACGAGTCAAATAAAAAAAATTAAAAGTTACTGATGACCCTGGAAAATCTGCCCATTCCTGTTAGAAACTATTACTATTTGGTGTAAAAACACTAAGGGATGAAAAGGGAAGTATGCCCATTCCTGTAAGCAACTATTACTATTTAGTGCCAAAACAGTTATTCCCGCTTTAATGTTACAATATCTATATCAATTATTTAAAATAAAAAAATGATTACAGTAATTTAAATCATAATGTAACTGAAATTATGATTAACAAAATTATTTTATGTTTGGTTGTAATAAGCAGAAGAAAAGCAATTATTTAGAATTTTTGAGACTAGCGAATTGTCTGCTAAAAATCTAAGCACGTTTTCGCGTTTTAGACCTTGGTGAATATTTCATTTCTATGTGTTACGTCACATAAGACAAATTTTAACTTATTGATATGGTTTTGGATTCTTGTTTTACTACTTTTACAGTAATTCATGATGTAAAGATGTTCTAAAAATACTCTAAATTCAAAACTATTTAAAAACATAAAGGCAATTTATGGTTTTGAATGATTTTGTTTGGATAAAAACTTGCCATATGATTGGCTTTTTGACCTTTCTTTATGTAGGTCACTGCTTATCACTTTCTTATTTCTTCTGCTTATCACTTTCATTTTTTGCCTGAAATCAGTTGGATTAATATGATACTCCAGCTTTAAAATGACCTTAATGTCTTTATAAATATAGTGTTTTGCTTATTGAATAAAAAAAGTAACAGAAAATATTTCGGAATTCATAGTTTTCATAAACATTTTATGTTTGTTGCGGAAAAGTTAAACAATATTTAAAATAATAAGTGTTTAAATTTTAATTACGCCTGAAATTGAAATTATTTGTCCGAAACAGTCAAAATCTGTTGAAATCAAATTAAGTTATGTAGAAAACTTATGCGAATTTTTTTTTTCGTAGATATTTCTCAAAGAACACGAAATGTTTTTAGTAAAAATTGAATTCGAAAAATTTGAATATTTGAGCGTTTTATTGTGTTCTTAGATACTTTTGGACTTAAATGCTTTGTTTTTATTATTTAAATTTTATTGATTTTTGAAACAAGCTACTTGAAAAGGAGCCATAAATATTAAAACAAAACTGTAATGGATGAAAATTATATAACGTTATGTTAATTATAATATTTTGTATAAAAATATCAACTAAGTTCTGGAAATTTTTTTTATATTTAAAAAAATAAATTAGCTTAAACCCATTTAAATTACGAATAGTTTAGTCGGTTAATTTTTTTTGAGATTTTCATAGGACATAAAGTTTTCTTTATTCCTGTAATATTTCTTATTTGCTTTCAAATTTGTTTTATTGTATACGAATAAACAATAAGAATATTTGATGGATTCATAACACAAAACACAAATTGTACTTTTTTTCGATAAACTTTAAAATTTTCATGAATTAATCAATATTGTAGTGCAATAATTTTTTTTAAAAGATAAAATACATGAAAAATGTTTGGTATCTTTAGAATATAAACTTTGTTCTTTCAGTTATGAAAGATGTGATTTTACTCTGTAATGAAAATATTCACGGAAATCGTGTATTTTTTCAAACACATTCAGAATAAATTAATGTATTGATATGTGTATGTAATTATCTGGAGAAAATTTTCTCCTTCTCCAAATCAATATCAAAATTGAGTAATTGAATCTTCTGGTGGTGCCATCTATCGGAGGAGTCTTAGAACAAATGCGTACTTTAAATTTCGTGCTACTCTGGTTAAACGAAAGGAGCATCCTACTGACTTAAATTCGCACAATTAACGGCTTGGTTTGTCCGAGTGTCATTAGTAACAATATAAAAATATATTGTAGTTACTAAGTAAAGTTTTATTCATTTTTGTCTAGCACTGAGAATTAAGTATAAAAAAATTTGCTTTTAAGTATATTCCTTACGCAAAATTATTTAATTTTTTTTACTACACACATTTCTAAGGCTTAAAATTCATTGATAGATTTTTAATGTAATTAATGGCAGATTTTATTTTTTGAATGTCTTGAGCAATTTCCTCTTTTTCTAAATTCTTCTAAACAGTTTCGTTTACTTAATATTTTAGAAAAATTCCTCTTAATTGTTCCCCTTGACTTCTAAATTTTTCTTTATAATTTTTTGTTTGTTATGTTATTAAGGGAACAGATCTGAAAGCTCTTAGTTAAAAATATTGAAAACTAATATATAACTTTAAATCTAATAGTAATTTATTTCTTATTTGCTGAAATATTTAAGATATTGTATCGAAATATTTTTCGAGATAATTTCCTATGAATTGGCAATTAAAATAATAATTCTGCCTGTGAGCATTTTTGTAACTGCATAATTATCTGTATATGTATCATTGATCTAAAAATCTTAAAGTACGATTGTTTTGAAATTAAATCAAATATGAATACTGTTTTCATTAACTTATAAGATAGCTCTGTAAGTTCTTTTTTTAATAAGTTGATACTAGGTCGGTATATCAGTAGAACCTGTCTTGTCAAAGAACTGCTTATTGATTTTTTTTTTTGTGAATTTTAATTGGTTACCTACTTTAATTTTATTGACTACTAGAAGTTAGAATAAAAAATGTGATACACAAACACACATAACTTTAATAAGGTGTAAATCCATATATTTAATTGGTATTTTTTTTACGTCAAGTTGAGGAAATTGAACTTTATTTCAAAGATATAAAAATTAAATTATGATATTTTAAGACTAGTATTCTAAAATGTTATTATTAAAGTTGGTGATAGGTTAATGAACATCATCTGTTAGGAGAATACGTTCGCTATCCGAATCGTTCGTTAACCGATCCTCGATTTACCCTAAATTTTTTGTGAAATCGATAAATTCGTTCTTGAGACCCTGGGAATGAAATTGAAAAAAAAAAATGATGTGTAATTTCTGATTTTTTATATAAGCTTAATAATGTAGCCTTGCATTAGTTTTTTTTCATTTTTTGTTTATAGGGTTTTATTTTTTGTTTTTTCGTTAAAGAATATGTTCAATGTCGATTGCTTTTTATCTCTTTTCAGGATTTTCGGAAAGTAATATGTAGCCTTGTCGTTGTAAAGTGATTAATAATGTTGTTGCCGTCTGGAATTCGTTATTCAAGACTACGTATGAGACAGCGTATAAACAGGGGGGGGGGGAGCTTTCAAAATGAAATCAGTTTCAATTTTGAATGAAATCAAAATTGAAACTCGTGGTCTACTTTGGCTATAAATATTCTATTGGGAAAAATTGTTTTTAGCAATATAGAAAGCAACATAAATCAAGAGATGAAAAACGATTATTGGTTCCTTGTTTTTTCAATCCTGCACATCATGCTTCGAGAGTCGGGAAGTGTTCATTCGAATTTGTGTTTTAGTTTGTTATCCGAATAAGTGTTCGTTATCCAAACACAAAAATTTTTCATGAAAGTGTTCGTTGTCCGCTTTGCTAAATATCCTAACTGTTCGTTAACCGATCAACCACTGTAGTTCTAGCTTGCCTTCAATAAGAAAATATAGTTTCAGCAGCAATTTTTAGATAATTAGAAAAATACTTATAATTAAAATTAAAAAAAAATTATTTCACGAAACTGGATTTATTCATGAGAATGGTTGGTTGTGTTAAATTTATGTTTGTTAAGCAAGGAATATATCGAGTTTTATAAGCATTATTTATAAATAGGAAAAGTTATTCTCTTATTTATGAAATGAACTTTGTTTCGTTTCTTTCCAAAATTTTAGTGTATTGGCTACTCAAAAACTGTTACGAGTTACTGTATTGGCTACTCAAGTGCAATTTTCTTTTGTAAATTTACTAATTTCGAAAAAAAAGTCGCCAAATCTTTCAAGTGAGACGAACATTTCGCAGATGTTGAAGAGAAATCCTGTTTTTTACTTTGTTTATTCGCGCCATTAACTACCTGACCGAGCTAGTTTTTGGCCTATCGTCTATGAATGGGTGTCTCTATCTTTCCAGAGAGTTGGGGAAGTGGAGAGCCATTTACTGTGATCCCGTGGCGCAGCGGAAGCCATTGAAGTGGTAGTGGTTGAAATAAGCAGGTGCATTTTTCCGAGTGCTTGCTTGCGAATTCTTTTTATTCACATTGTCGTTTGCCCAATTTTCTTTTTCTTTTAATGTGCCGCAGAATTATGATACAATTTTTTTTTTTTTTTTTTTTTGCGAATACATTTTTATGGAGTTGACTTCTGCGAATTGTTAAAAGCATTCCTTCAAACTCATCGTCCATGTCATTCACTGAATTTAGATAATTGCTTGTTTTGGATATAGCTTGTGAATGAAAAATATACTGTAACAAAACAGTTGCAACGTGGTTTGGAAGAAAATGAAAGATTTTTCTCCTATTTTATTCATTGATATGTTAGTTTTGAGATATGTCAGGTATGCTATTGTTATACAATAAAATTCGTAAATTGTTCAATGCTTTTTTTTTTACAGCAATGTAAATATTTATTAACCATTCGTGTTTTTTTTAAGTATTTTCCTCATGTATATGTAATCAAAATTCAATAGAGGGATTGCCGCTCACCTTGTCTAGTGGTCAGCGTGCCTGATTGTAGATAGGAAGGTCTTGGGCTCGAATCCGTATTCGGGAATGTGTGTACTATCTCTCTCTCTCCTATCTTTGTCCCTATTTGAATGTATGAATGGTTGCCTACCCTATAAACGGATACCTATTGTATTGAAGTTGGACTCCACACCAAATTATGGTTTAGTTGGGAAAGTGAGCAGTGCACCCCATATTGCTAGCCTAATTGGCTCAAAACGGCGACAACAACTACAACAACAAAAGATGGCACTGATTAATTTATTTAACCGAAGAGAAAGAAATTGAAGTAATGAAAGAATATGTCATGTAACATTTTTTTTAGTTTGGAGACGTTTAGTCCTAAAATCAAAAGATTAGTAATTTTACTCAAGGAATAGAATGATCTGAGTTATAGTTCATAAAATATTATGTATGATATTTTGTGTGTAATAAAAGAATTTATACAAGATATTCTATGTACGCAGTTTGACTGGTCATTTCAACTTAGTATTCCAAATTTCAATAACCCCAAAAATATTTATAAATGTTTTAATTTATTTACTACACGCTAAGTAATTTCTGAAACATTTTAGTGCAGTGAATGGGGGTACTTAAATAAATGTTCAAATACAGTAGAGTTTCCATTTTCTGAAGGTTGAATTTTTTTGTACAATTCTTCATAAAAGATCACCACACATAAAATGTTTCTTTATATATATATATATATATATCATTTATATATATATATATATCATTTATATTTTGATATATATATATATATATATATATATATATATATATATATATATAATATATCAATCGTATCTGTTTATCTTATACTCTGACTTTGCGTGAATATTTACTTTAAAATCGTTAATTTTTTTAAGGATGAACACAGGATTGCACACAATAACTAAAAATATACATATATCTTCTATAATACACGTAAAAGAAACTTATTTTTCTTAAATATTGTATGTTGTAATTATTTAAAAAAAAAGCGGAATAATTATCTGAAACCATTATTCAGATCCATTTATGCCAAAATAAAAATGTAGTTAGAATATTTATTTCGACTTTTATACAGATTAATGCACGAAAGTTTCACTACCTAATCTAGATAATTGAGGTGGATAAAATATATCTATTTTTTATTATTATATGTATATATATATATATTAATAATAAAATAATTCACTGTTTACAAATTTATACACAGTTTATTTGTGGAAAATAAAAGCTTTCCTTTTTTTTGTTTCAAACACTTCGGCCTTACTTATAATTAAATTTTTCTATTTTAATTTACATGTCTCACATAATCGGGAGTTTACTGTAATTATGTGTGATGTGTTTACACAGAATCTCTAATCGAAATGATTCATTGTATATAAAATCAATGGCTATTTAGATATTTTTAATTTTTTATGAATAGTATAATTATTTCACTATTAACATTTATGATAAATTTCCAAAAATAAACAAAAATACTTTGTCAGAATTACCTTGATATTTTGTGTGCAGCAGGGAGATAACTATACATTTTCGCATCCAGTAATTTAAAATAAATGGGCAATATTAAAAAATTCACCGTAAATACTTCCCACTTAATTTATTTAAAATGAATTATTTATAGTGATTTTTAAAATAACAATTTAAACATTTTTAAACCATTAGTAAGTAAAAAAAAAAAAAAGAACGATTTATAAGTTTTTTGCATATTTTCAAATATTTCTTTTGATCCAATATTTTATATATATATATATATATAAGAAATTCATTTTACGAAAACAAAAATTATGTTTTTTTTTCTAACAAGGAAGTTTTTATATTTCAAATTTCTTATAATTTTGAAAATTTTCATCGATGAACACTTCCTGAATTTACAAACCACGCGATTTTTCTTGAAAAGCGCTTTTCAACTTGGATTGTGCTTGTCACACACTCAGCTTACTTCTGCCGTGCAGTGAACCAAATCAATTGATTAAGCAATTCTCTTATGAGAACATTAGATAATATCGCTTCAGTTTTAGACGAGTCATCGATGTTTTCCGCATCGTTTTGAATTATCTCTTTAGAAATCAATTTCCATACCTTTTAGATATGTCAAAACAAGCAGTCGAATTTTGTTTTTATGCTCAACTTTTTTCCTCAATGGAAACAAACAGTTCTGTACCTTTTCAATGTAGGGTCTCTTCTGCGTGAAGTAAATTATAAAATAATTTTGTAAGCTTCCTGAGTTTGATATTTAAATTTTTAATTATTTTTTTTGATTTTTGAATAAAGTAAATTTTTTATATAAAATTTATATTCTTAATCAATAAATTCTCAAATATTTTCAATTTTTTTACATAAATCTTTGATTAAGTAATATTTTAAGTTTTAAAATACTTAAAATACTTGGACCTACATTCAAAACTATAGAGATTTTTATTAAATAAATAAAAAAAAAACTTTTCATTTAGTGAAATTATCATAAAGGAGATAATTGTGTTAGTTGTAGTTACTGCTTTCTGACATATCCTTTGAAGCATACAGCAACGTTTTGCTACATTAAATTGTTTGTATTTCTTTAATTTGTATATTATTTCAAGAAAAGATATTTCTAAAACCATTTATTTTGGGTAAACTTCTAGGTTAACAAACATTTAGATTTTAATTTCAGAGAAACACTAGTTTTAGAGGAACTCTTTTCTGTATAAGGTTATTATGAGTAGACTCAAATTAAATATTTTTTTTTAACTAAAAATTGTCTACACTTTAAAATTTCATGATTACATTTCCTATTTAAATAAAAATTTAAATGGTTTTCTAACAAAGAAAATTTTACAAAATTAAAACTTCATATTTTAAATCGAATATCTTAAAAGTATAAAATTTGTTTCTAAAGTATATATTAAAATTAACTAATCGAGAGAGCTTGGTCATTTATGCTCTCAGAAATGTTACATCCAATCTTAGAGAACCTTTTGTAAACCAAACTTATAATCTTATTTGAATGGAATTATTAATTATTTAGTGAACGAGAATATTTATAACAATTAGTATACTAATTTCCAAAAGCTATGTCTACCATCTAGACTCATACATTCATTTATACTTTCTGTCTGGTTTTAAAGAAATTCTCTATTTATCCATGAATATAACTTCCCTATTTTGGCATATTAATTGATGTTAATGACATTACTTTAACTGTGTCAATATGGATTAGGCAAATAGTAGAACTCAAACTTAAAGTACTTGAACGTATAATTCGATACCAAGTAGCTTTCTGTGCACATCGGCAAATATCGTCTTTGCCAATGGCAGATGCAGCTGCCTATGCCATACGTGTGGAAATTCCTCGAATTCTATATCTAAAACATCAATATAAGATTCTTCTGGAAATAATCCACAGATCATTATCCACAGAGGAAGGGATACTGGTTTCCAGGAAGCAAATTGGTTGTTTGAAATTGCTTTATTAATCATAAAATGATACAATTAATGAACATCGAAGAATCAATCTACATCTGTTACTGATTGTCATGCTTTAATGTTAGACTTCGGTTAACCATGGAAATGTTTTCTTCTTGAAAACAAAGTGGACCAAAATTTTATATATATTCGCAAATCTTGTAATCCTGCATAATATCTGCTTCTAATACGGTTGCTTTTCTTGCATTTTTCCCCACTGAAATCCGTGATTGGCTTATTACGTAACATATTTGCATACTTCCATCTGTCTCAGAGCGAAAATCACGCTCTCCAATTTAGATTAACAACTTCAGAAAATAAGCATTTTACTTTTCATACTTAGCTTTCGAAAATGAGTGTAGTAAATTATTCTTAATTTTCCAGATGTGTGTTTTAATAAAAAAAGAATTGTTTGTAAATAATTTTTCTGTCGAAGTATATAGCTAAAAACGGCTTTTAAATACCACAATTTTATCATTTAGCTAAACTCAAATACATTATTATTTAATAACGAAAACTTTGATGACGAATTGATTCTAATAGTTTTTAAGAAGGGGAAATATCCTTAAATAAAAATTATAATCGAATATCTGCTGAGAAATAAAACTTACTTACTGTTTCCAATGATTGAAAAACATTTTTATCATTTAAATTAAGAATGATATTAATTATTTTATTATTTAAAAATGGTAATTTATGATACTATTTGAAAATGCTGTAAAAGGAGAATTATAAGTTTACTTAAACTAAAGTAGGATTGTTAAATCTTATTTTATTGAAAAAAATTGTGTCATTAGTAAGAAATGATTAAGATGGCAGGTAATGTTCTGTTCAACGATAAAAAGAAACCCTGAAATTTGAAATTCAGAATAGCTTATGAAAGCAATTGTCATTAAATGTCAACTGATGTCTTGTAAGAAGTAACTATTGATTAAATTTATATATATTTTTTCCGAAATTGAAGAGAAATTCTTAAGTTTCCATTTATTTTTGATTTATATAGTATTACGAAAATATTTTTAATTGTATAATTGTAGGTTTTCTATAATATGCCGTAATTTTACTGATTGAGACTTCACAAATATTCAGGTAATGCTTCATTTTGAAAAATGTATCTGGGAAATTTCCTTTTAGTTGGATGCTCAGGGTACGTTAAGCTAAACGCAGAATTATTGAAATGGAGGATGGTAGCATACTGAATGAGATGCTGAAGTCTATATGTCTAGACAAATTATGAAGTTCTTTTAAATTTACCGTGACAAATTGAAATTTGCCATACCATGTTCTTCATTTATCCTTTAGCCTTTGTTTTCAGTCAATGCTGCAAATCACGATCTATTGAATACTGAAAAAATTGCATGCATTGTTTCCGAAAACTGCGAATGAAGTTTGAAATTCTTATCTTTTTTTTTTTCACAGATTTTCCACTAAAATGTTTAGACCACAATAACTGTCGGAAATGAAGTAATATATTGGAAACGTGCTGCACGTTAGTTGAAAAAGTTCCTATTTCAGAAGAGTTTTGAAAATTTTCTTTTATTTAAATCATCTAGTAAGTTTGATTTTTGAATAAAAAAATTATTGGTGGTTCATAAGTTATTATTTGAAAAGGACACCTTCTGAATACTAACCGATTTTGTATGCTCATTTCTGAAGAGTATCAAACATTGAGTACTCGAAGGAACATTAAGAAGTCGAAGGAATACATCCTCGGAAGTTTGAAAATGCTTTTCAAATTCTTAAATTCTTTTATCCGGAGTTCTGTATAAATATTTTCGGTAACTTTGCACCTCAAATCTAACACTAGACATTTAAAACGGAATTTAATATATGAATTTAAGTAAATGTCAAATCATACATCATATTTATTGTAAATAACAATATATTATGTGACTTTTTCTAAAAATTTTTACATGAAGGATTAATATATAAGTACATATTCAAGATGCTTTGTAAAAATGAGTATCAGTTGAAAAAAAAATCACTAAAGTGAAAATATAAAAATTTTTAGAAAAAATATACAATTTTTTTATTGTAAATAGTAATGATTCAGTTATTATTATTTGGAATATAATTTTTTTTTGTATGCACAATACTCACGTTTTTGGGAAAACGGTTTGTCAAATTTGTTTTTATGAGCAAAAGTGATTGGAATGTCATTTCAAGTCAGTCGAAGGAATTTATAAATTTATTTTCAATAGATTTCTAAATATTTCTTGTAATGTAACATGTTAACTGCATTCATTATATTTTTTGAACACATTTTTAAGCAGCAAAAATATGCTAGATTAGTCAGTTATATAGAATAAATTTAATTAAAATATAACCTGTATTTCAGAATTATATAATATGGAAGTTTCTCTTAATTCAGAATATATATTAAGAACGTATAGAGCAATCTGATTACTATAATTATGCTTATCTATTCAAAAAATTAATCACAAACTGGTGATTAAAATAATTATTGATTCAATGTTCATTTATAAAGATAATTTAAAATAGTTTTCCATTCTAATATTAGTCATATCTTTTAAATAGACATATATTAATGTTTTTCTTTAAAATACAATTATAAATATTTTGCTATAATATGTAATTAAAAAACGGAAAAAAATATGTATTTGTTCTAATTGTAGCAAGAATAGAAATAAGGGGAAAAATGCATAATCAAAAAATTTAGAAACTCGTATAAAAATCTTGAAAATACTGTTTTGAATGCACTATGTTTTAACCAAAACCATTAGGATTTATTTCTAGCTGTCATAACTTCAAATAGTTTATGTATGTTTTAAAATAATTTAAATCGATTTCAGATGTTATTTTTCAAAATTAAATTTTCTATTTGAATACAAATTAATATCGATCTGTTAGAAATTAAAAGTTTAGACATTTTATACTGAAAATACCTTGTAATTCATTTATAAGCATGTTGAACTGAAACATGTTTACATTACAATTACTTGATGTCATGAAATAATTTAAAAGTATCTAAGATAATCATGATCATTTAAAGAAGTTTTTCGGTACACAAAAAAAAAAAAAAAAAAAAAAAAAACAGCGATAAATATCTAAAAGCTGAAAACTTAATTGTCTGGGTGAAATGCGGGTGCTGGAATTTTTCTAACCATTGGTTCAACAATTTGTGAAATCAATTCCTTTTTGGAGCGGGGATGCTTGCAACGGTTTGATTTCCAGTTTAAAGTTATAAACTTCATGTGGAAAGAATGACTGTTTATCTACAAGCCGCACAATATGTACATTGGATTAAACCAAACACGGCTTAATCCAATGTACATATTGTGATTCATTTCAAAATATGTTGTTGTTACTTATGACACTTGGACAAGCCAAGCTCGCTATGCCTAGGCAATTATTTCAAAATTAAGTCAATAGGGAGTGCCTTTCGTTTTTATCAGAACACCACGAAGGTGAAAGTACGTCTTTGTTCTTTTTTTTATTAAATCCTCCTATAGATGACATCATCACTCCCTCAATTTTGACATTGATCTGAAGGGGGAGGAAATTTTCTCCAGACCATGGTAACTGCTCAATTACCTACCACAGATTTAACGAGCACGTATATCGCATGTACTCGGGAATCGAGCCCCGCTATTCCGGATGGAAGGCCGATACCCTAACCACTAGGCTACCACGGCCGCATTTCAAAATATTGATTTATAAAACACTGATTTGCAGTAAATATAACGCTGTCTGTATAAAAATATACGAAGTATTCAAAAGTTATGCATGAATTCTTAATTAAAAGCATTACTGTTTCAATAGCCACCTACTACAGAGCTAATACAGAAACCAAATTTATGTTTGATAACTCTTACTATACATTTTGATGATTTCTTTCATCAGAATCCAAGAGTTCCTCGAAATATTATTCCATTGTTTCGTCTTCAGTCTCCAACAGTAACTAATTTTGCCACGGTTAATCGACAGAGCATTTGAAGAGTCTGTGACCAGAAACCCAAACACTTCCAGAGTCGGGCTGCTGTCACATATGGAAGACCATGAAATGATCCGTAGAAGAATCTTTCGCACTTTTTCCTCGCTCGTTTCCTGCTGATTGGCGACAAATATGCAAAGAAGTGTTTGTTTATCAGATACCATGATGAATTCGCAAGTGATTGAAATGAAGTGTAAGATTGGAAGCGTTTCACTTAGAACTGTCGAGAAGGAAACGTGGTGAAAAATGTTATATTTATTTTATATTTCTTGTTCTGCAAATGCAAATGCTATAAAAAAATTCTGCAAATGCGTATTTGCAGAATTTTTTATTAAAATTAATGATTATTTTTTTATAATTATTAAATAATATAAATTATATTATATGAACACATGAGCAATACTATTTTTCATCCGCTTGCAATTTTGAATAATATCAATAATTTTCTAATAAATTTTTAATATTCGAATTAATAATTAATATTTTATGAAATATCAAACTAATTTTTATCCTTGTAATTAATTTGTTTATAAAAAAAATTTTTTTTTCTATACATATAATCTATAATGTCACATTGCAAACGTTTGTAAAGTAAAATTTCTTTAGAAATGTTATATATATATATATATATATATAATTAAATACAAGTGAAAGAACAAAGTTTACGCTAAATTTCAAAGTTTTCATCATTTTAGTAATCGTCATATAAATGGAAAGAAATTAGAGTCTAATACAGTGGTTTACAAACTTTTTGAACCGGCGCCCCCTTTATAAAAAAAATTGGTGCGCCCCCCCTGTGGCAAATAATGCATTGTTTTTAATTAGTGGTAAATAATTCATTGTTTTTAATTAGTGGTAAATAATGCATTGTTTTTAATTAGTGGTAAATAATGCATTGTTTTTAATTAGTGGCAAATAATGCAGTATTTTAAGTCTACTTCCTTTTTATATGCAGTTAAAGAGTAGACCTTGTTCCGCTTGGTTTCGAAATCAAAAATCAAAATTATCAGCCAAATCTTGCAACGCGTTTTTGTGAAAATTCCCGAGAACCGATTTCAATGATATTTGGTATACTTACAATATAAGGGTCCGATGACAACGCAATATTATGAAAAATAATTTATTGATATGATATCAGAATGATAAAAAAATATTCTTTACTTTTTAGTGCATTTTATAAAATCCTGTAAATTAATTTTTTTACCTGTTTATTTTCATTTTCCATGACTTTGGCGCCCCTAGATCATTGCGCTCCGGGCTGCCGCCCGGATCGCCCTATCCTGGGGTATCAACGTGGTTATCGCAAGCACTACTAACGAACTAACTCTGTTCATAAAAAACAGAAACACTCCGATGCTTCTGTTTTCTGAAGTTGGGCACGAGTAAGCACGAGAATACCCGGGATGTTGCGAGTGTTTATCTGTTGATTCCACGCCCCATCGGTGCTCGGCTCCAAGCGCGAAAGCTAGATATTTCGTTCCAAGAAGAATATGGATGAGATGTTTTAGAATTTGTACCCGAAAAATTCGCGGCGAGAATTGTGGATTATGTATACTGCTGATTCATTTTTTGACACCTATTCGACTTTTATGGTTCGTATTAAAAAATGATATTTTGGAAACAGATGCATGCCCCCCTTGCAACTGTCTTGCGCCCCCTAGGGGGCGCACTGTTCTAGTATCAATAACTGAATAGAACCACTGGTCTAGTATCAATAAAATTCTGAATGTTTTAAAATTTTTTTTAAACAGCCCAAATCAGTCTCAAAATAGAGTAATGTCATTAATACAGATTTGACGAGATCAAACCTATTTAATCAACAATGTTTAGATTAATCGCAAAATTAAATTGAGCATGAAATCAGTTTAGATGTTCGAGCCCATTAGAAATGTTATTTTTTAAACATGATTGTGTAATTTTTTAACACGAACGTTATTTTTTATGTTTTAATGTAAACTTACTTTGTATTCAAACCGAAATATATCTTAGAACAAGAAATAAATGCCAAATTTTTTGAAATTCAACTTGCGTTGTTTTGAAGTTCATTTGGATTAACAGGATTACCAATTTACAAATACAAGATTAATCATAACTTTTTTGCTATCTATCAACGTTAGATTTCACTAAAGAAATCAAAGTGTTAATTTCTATATAATCGAAAAATAATGACATGATTTGATTAATAAAAAGCACACTTTTTTCGTTAATTTTTTTGTTTTAACTTATGAAATGTTGTAACTTTTATTCAAAGCTTTTTTTTGTAGCCAATACTTTTATATCATTAGTTGCAAAAAAGTAACAAATAAAATAATGGTAATAGTAAAAAAGTAAAGTTAATGGAAAGTAATATTTATATATTAATGTTAGCAAAACACACACACATATATATAAGCAAAAAAATATAAATATATCTAAAGTAATAAATACAATACAATATAATAGGATATCTAGCCTCCTTAAAAGCAGCTAAAGAAAGATTTGCCAATATAAATAAGATATGATAAATATGAAATTGGAAAAACACTAAAATATACGAAACAAATGAAAAGAAGGCATAGGGACCACGTGCCCTCTTTCTTTTTGCATAGCTGGCCATCTCCCTCCTGATGAAGACGTGGTCCCTATGCCTTCTTTTCATTTGTTTCGTATATTTTAGTGTGTTTCCAATTTCATATTTTATCTTATATATATTCATTCATGGATAGTTTTCAAATTTTTAAATCAATAATTGAAGGGTATTAACTTTAATTTGACTTTTAATGTATTCACTGAGGGAAATGGATGATATCATTTCTGGTGTTTTTGGATATATTAACATAAATATATTGTAAATTTGAAAATTTGTCAAAATTTGATATCCTGGTACTATGCACACTCAAAAACTATTTATTTAAATGTTTACTTCAACATTTTATTTCTTTATCATTCTCTGATATAAATATAAAAGCATGCCAGTAAATTAAATATTAAATACTAAAATGTGTAGTTTACAAAATTTTTGTATTTGTAAAAATAAATTCTCTACAAACCGGTTTCAGGAAACTTAACACAAACATAATTTCGTTAATCTACAAGTTTCCATTTTTGTATCTATTTTGATATTTTAAGTTTCCTTGTTTTAAAATTGTTGCAAATTTATACTCATATTCTCTCTAGTCAAAATAATTATAGAAAGTAGATTTTTTTACAAATTTAACTGCTACATTATAATAATTTATTGTATTATAAATATCTAATTCATATATCATTTAACCATGAATCTTGGAAATAATGGTAAATAATGGGTCGTAAAATAATTCTTTGCTATGAAATAGACAAAAAATAGCTAATAAGTTTATTCGTGGAACTAGAAAAAAATAAGTTTTTACTCATTTTTGTTTCATTTCCTCTGTAGTATACAATATTGTTAAGGTATTAAACTTTCATAAGAGGACATGTTGGATTCAGACACAAAACGAAATTTACAGTGAAAAACTTAAGGTATGTGAGCAAATTTCATTCGCTTATAAAGTCCCCTGATCGTATTTTCTAATTCTTTGAGGCCTTAATGGTGATCAAAATCAAATAATAAAGTAATCTCAATTTTTTTCTTGTACTTTTTCCATCACTACAATTATCATTATCGGAAAATACCATTATCAGTACTTTCCGATACTGATAATGGTTGAGATGTCCTTGGTCTTGTCACTAAGATTTTTCATCTCAGAGTTTAAAAAAAGTACAGATTAGTCGAATATGTTAGCCAAACCGTGCTCTCTGCAACCAATACTCTCAGATTCCAAGCTGTTGAGGATAGTATCTTTGGAAATGGGTATTATCTTAGTTAAAGCAAGAGCAAGATAATTGCTGTAGTGCAATTCATCTAGTTGGATAAAGGAATTCATCCAGGTAATGCACAACTATCATAGAACTCATTCTAAAGAATAAAATCTGATTATAGTTTGATATGCCAGTGAAATCATTATCTAGATCACGATGCCTCCACTTCAGAATATTCTTAAAGTTTCTGGATTTTCCGATTTAGGTCAAATATGCCCCGTTTTACTGTATGATTTGTTGCCATTTTGAAGATAACTTCATAATTCTTCTCTCATAGAAGTCCTGGTCTCTATTTGCGAAAGACTCTAGTAGTCGATTTTCATAATCTTCCTTGAATGTCAATTTTTTTATCACTAAAGAAATTTTCCAATGCAAGAAAAAATGGTAATTGCTTGGTGCCCAGTCCTGACTGTATGGTGGATGTATTAAAACTTCCCAACTAAGCTCCCGAAGATTCTGGCGAGTCACTGTGGATTTATGTGGCCTAGCGTTGTCCTGGTAGAACTCGACACCTCTCCTCTTGGCCAATTCTGGTCAATCACTCTTCAAAAGGTCCAGTTGTTGACAGTAGAGATCCGAATTTAGTGTTTGGCCATATCGAAGCAACTCATAATAAATAATCCCCTTCCAGTCCCACCAAATGCACACAGCAGAACCTTTCTGGCCGTTACCTCGTTTGGCCACCGTTTGAGGTGCTTCACCGCTTTTTGACCACGATCTTTTTCGCACAGGGTTATTGTATATGATCCATTTCTCATCTCCAGTCACCAACCGTTTAAGAAGTGAGTCTATCTCATAATATTTGGCCAAGTCTTCGCAGATGGAAATTCGATCCCTCGTGTTTCTTTCTGTTAATTGGTGTGACGCCCAAACATGGAGCTTCTTTTTGAATCCAACTTTGTGTAAATAGTTTAACACTGTTTTATGGTAGATTTTTAGCTCATGAGCGATGTTACGAATGTTAACATGCCGCGTAACTTCGGTCATTTCTCCGGTTTTATCGACATTTTCGACTACCGGCCTACCTGTGCGAGATGTATCTTTAATATCAAAAATTCCTGTACGGAATCCACGAAACCAAAATTATACGCAATCATCTGTTACAATATCGTCATCATAAACACCATTCACAATTTTAGCCACCTGGCTTGCATTTTCATCTTTGTCAAAAAAAAAAAAAAAAAAAAAAAAAAAAAATGATCTGTAAAATGTATCGAATTTTCTCTTTGTTCACTTCCATTTTTAACACCATGCAACTCACAACTGAATGGACCAAACAAAAAACAGCAAAAAAAAAAAAAAAAAAAAAAAAATCTTTGTGTGAAATGCTACCTTGACAACGAGCAAAAATTTGAAATTGTTTGATCGGTATTTCACGAGGTATCAATCACAACAGCCATCTACCAAAAAAAATAATGGATTTCTTTTCCCACAACCTAGTATATCATCTTAGCAATGACTGTTTCAGTGGCATTTGTCACGTGTGGAGATCCTTCTTGCATTTTACAAAGATACAATACTAATGTCTCCATCTTCAGTGGAAATAATAATCTTAGGAAAAACCGTGCTATATATATATATATATATTTAACAAATAAATCTTAATTTTAATTATATCAACTTTTATTTATCAAATTATTTTTAATTATTCAATTTTAAGTAATTTTTTAACAATTTTTTCTTTTTTTTTTTTAGATGGAACACCACATTTTATGCAACCTATCATACTTATAGTCTTTCTTGCAATCTTGCTCTTTTTATGAATCCACGTATAATCATGAATTACAAAAAAAAAAAAAAAAAAAAAAAAAATATTCCTCACCATACCTACTTTAAAAAAATCTTACACTTATTTCATTAAATGAGAAGGTTTTGATTGTGCATCTTTTCGTCGTAAGTTTTCCTTTTTTAAAAAAAATGTTCTTGAGAAGTTGCCAAATTGGACGTTTTGCTGTTGGCAAGGATTTAAAACGAACTAGCAGATAATGCTCTTTGAAGTGGCAGAAAAAAAATGCACTTGTAAGTAGTTAACTAATTTTCTCCCTCGTCATGCAGATAATGTCAACAGTAGGAAAATAGCATTTGGAAAACCGAAGCAGAAATTATTTCTCTTTCGTTACTGTATTTTTTTTCAACATTCAGCGATCGTTTTTTTATGCATATAGTAAATTTTATTTTTGAAATCTAATATTGTATCTTACAAAATTGCTTGACTGTTGGTAATCATTTAATTGTACTTTATAAAGGATACACTTATATAATTATTTAAAACAAATAATATATAATTCTTCTGAAAAGGTTAAATTTTTTGTTCATTGACATATTTATATCTCGAAATGAATACATGTTTATTAAATTCATAATTTTTGGGTTTTAGAACCATCTCATTATTATTATCTAAAAAATTTATTTCAAATAGTGTTAATGGTTTACTCTATAGGTTCAAAGCATTTTTACTTGTAAATATATTTTTAAGAATTTTTTGATCAAAACCAATATCCAAACAATTATAAAATCATTAATAACTAAATTTGTGAAATAAAGTAATAAATTTGCATATAAAATTCGGTTTCTTTTATTTTATGAAAATTCATTTCTTTTGAAACAAGTTTATATAGATGAGTGAGTGCCATTTACTGACTATTAACCTATACCCTTAAGACATTTACGACTATGAATTTGTGGAATGCGTTTCCTTTGAGCAGGTGTGAAAAGATAGTCAATTGAATAATGAGATTTTTATTTTTGTTGTTTTTGAAAACTATTATCGTGTTCAACCACGGGAGAAATAGGTTAGGAAGTAACGTATTTTATAAAAATCGTTTGGGAGAAAAGTTCTCTCTTTCTCTTTTTTCTCATTTGAGTCAGTAAAATATTTTTGCAAGTTCGTTCAACTTTTAAACTTTTTTCTAAGAGAAGACAGCCTTTTTTATAAACTACAATCAAGGTTAAATAAATTTCTTCAAGGTCCTCATCTTTGTGAAGATGATATATTTGTCTTTTGTTTAAGATATTCAGGTTATTTTAGTTATTTGTTTACGTTAGAGAAAAATCGTTCGTTCTTTTTCCGGTCGGAAGATCAGTGTTGTATTCTTTTCTGAATAAAGAACTGATTTTCTTTTCGTTTTCTGTGAAGAATAAAAGTTTGTTTTTAGAAAAAGTGGTTTCAATCATCGTAATTTTTCTATTTTAAGCTGTAAATTTCGTTCTAATTAATTCCTTTGCAAAAAAAAAAAAAAGAAAAAAGCATTTGGCTGATTAATCAATCAAATAATTGGCATGTTTAAAGAAAGAAAATAAATAGTAAAATTCAGTATGGTTAAGTAAATTGAAAGAAATGTATTGTAAAAAAGCAATATTAATTCAGACATGTAATTTATATGTTCTGTTTATAAAAACTTTTTATAACACGTTAATTCGTCTTCGTTGGCGCGTCAGCCCGGGGTGGGCCATGTCCTTCTGCAGAATAGATTTCCGTGCTTGGCTCCTCCAGTTCTTGATCTTAAGAGTCCTTTAAATTCTTCCATTCTTATTAAGTGTCTGTACATTTTAGTCTTTGAATTGAAGTGAATTTTATAATGTCGGGTTCTTTGAAAAGTATGTAAAGTTCCGAACTTGTACTTTTTCACAAATCTCCACACTTTACACCTCCCAGGATGCTTCGGAATATTTTCCTTTCAGACACGGCCAAAATTTTTTTGTCGTATTCAGTCATCGACTATGTTTCACCAGCATATATTACTACGGATCTTATCAGGGTTTTGTATAGTAATAATTTCGTTTTCTTACTAATAAAACTAGACTTTAAATATTTACGCATACCATATAAACCTTTATTGCTAGCAGCAACTCTATTACGTATTTCCGGCGTTGCGTCATTATTGGTGTTCAATTCTGAACCCAAATAGGTAGAACTGCTTGGAATTTATAGTCTTCAATTCTTAGAAAATTTCTATTAAAGCTAGAAGTTATCATGTACTTGGTTTTAGCTTGGTTGATAAACAAATGCATTTTCTTTGCCTCATTCTCCAAGGACAAGAAGGCTTGTTTAAGTGCTCCTGCACATGTTAATTATTTTTCCATTTTATTTAGAAACATATCTGCTCTGTACATATATTTTTGAAAGGAAAATGCTTTGTGGTACAGAAACTTTATGCTTAATTGTCTATGTTCGCAATTTTGTGTTACTGACATATTAAACAAATCTACATCATTTTTTCCATTTAGCTCAAATTTTGAAAAGATGTATTTTGATATAATAAAATTCGCAGTGTCAAAATCAATTCGGTAACTAAAAAATTTAAGGGAAAATTATTTTAAAAAAAATCTAATTTAAATTTCATTTTCGTAGGATGCATAGTTTTATTTACTTCCAAATGATACTTTTATGATTGTTTTGAACAGATAATTAAATTATTTTTATCATAAAATTATTTAAATTTACTTGGAATTTAATATTTATAGAAAAATTTCTTGTTTTTTAATTTATAAAAATTGTAACTAACTTTGTTTATCATGTTAATGTTACATAAGATGTAATTCAGATAATTAAGTGTATAATCAAGTATTCTCTGATGATAACTTCTTACTACTAATTTAATAATGTCATTTTTTCTAATGTGTATACTGTATTAAAAACATAAAATTAATATAAATGCTTATTATTGGTCTGACCTCTCTTGTATACGAATTAATTCAGTTATGACTTTCATGCACAGATAAGTGAATACTAAAAAGCGTAATATAATTTTAAAAAAAAAGGCTTCGTTGAATATAATAGGTCGTTGATTTCATGAGATACCAATGGGAAAATATTATACATTATTTAATCGATGGTGGTTTACTATAGCTTTTTCAGTAATATTTTAAGAAGAGTAAACTTTTAATTATGAGAACTTACTATTAGATTTATACTTCATTGTTCTCTTAATGATATTTGAACATTGTTGGTGTTAACTTTTTTAAATATAATGTAATTTTTCATATCACTTATGCTGTGAAAGATTTTTGCCGTTAAGCTTATCGACCTCTAACAGAATGTCCATTTATATAAGAAAAATTATCGTTTGAATACTTGTATTTAAGAAGATAAAAAACATTGTGACCTGAGCTCTCTACAACTTACCCACTATCGTGATAGGGCAATCTCGATAGGTTTTTTGGAACAATCTCGAGTTCAATCCTAGACATTGTTTGACAATGACAGATGAACGTCTGTCCGGATGGGTGCTGGGGAGTTTTCCAGGTTTCCTCCATTGCGATGTACTTTTAAAAAAAATGGAGTGGATTTCACTCTTTCATTTTCACAAAATTCAACCAATCTTTAAAATAGAAATTCACTCTTTTGAAAGATGAGGATTAACCACTGCTTTTAAGAGGAGTAACAACAAATCGTTTAAAGGGTAAATTAGGTAGAAAAAAGGGTAAATTTCAATCTTTTATAGAAGTATTGCTGATTTTTTTTAACAATTATAATATAAACATATGATTTCTTTATTTAATACTTTAACAGTACAATTGAATATGTCATTTTATAATTATAGTGGTTTTTAAATAACATACATTACCAAGCAAATTGTTCAGTCGTGTGTGTGTATTACATTATTTATAACTATTTAGTTTTACACTCTCAAGAAAAAAGTCACACTATTTATTTTTCAATTTAGTTTACTATGGGCCCATTAAGTACAAAATTAACCTTTACAAACATTCTTAGTACAACAAATTGTACACAATATAAAAAATTCGTAAATATTTTATATAAGTAAATATTTACTTTTGAATATTGATATATGCATTTTTGGAGTTACAGGAGACAAATTTACTAACAAACAAACAAGTAAAGACAAATTTACAGATTATTTAAATATTTAGCTATCAATGAAACTATGAATGAAGTTAAAAATAAAATGCAAGATTATACAAAAAACATTTATTAAACTTTTAATATAGAAAAAAATTAAATGAAAATATGTATACACAGAAATTCTTATGTTTGTGATGTCAAATTAATACTGGAGCTTGACAGTTTTATTGTCAGTTTAATAAAACAAAATAAGAATACTATTAAAATAAGAATAAAAAAGATAATATGCATTTTAATACACGTATTTTGCAAAATTTAGATCTTAATCGATTATAGTAAAAATGTATTGATCTTGCATATCCGACATCAATGAATCCACTATCCACAGATAAAATTATCTCATATTCAGGTCTTGCTTATGACCACAGAAAAGTTTTGAGCGTTATTCTTTTTCTAAAGACCGTCTTCACCTAATTCGAAAAAAAAAATAAATTAACATAATACAAATATTTTAGAAATTTTAGTTATTCTCTCTTTAATGTCTATATAAAATTTAATAACAAAATTTCATATGAATAATACTTCAAAAATATAAAGCCTTATTTATTAAAAAAAATACTATCTTCTTGGATTCTCACATATTTATTCCATACTATAGGACAAGTTTTTGAATACATGATAATTACTGAGAAAATAGTCAGCCTCTGTATATCAAATTCCAAATCACATACATAAATTTATTTTTAACGTTAAAGCATTTTTGAATCAATAAAATATATAGAACTGAAAAACAGGTGAAACTGAATAATTTTTTTTTTTTACAAATTTCAACGAAAAAATTTTGAAACCATGTTTTTATATCACATACACTAAATACAGTGCAAGTGAAATGATTTTTAAAATACAAGATAGAAAACTACAATATAATAAAAGACCTAAGCAATACTGCAATATTTTGTAAAATATAGATTTTAATTTCTTTCTTTTGGATCATGTAATCATTAAGCAAATATCAAAATAACAATGAGATTTTTCTTCCTTTTTATACAAAAAAATCTTTTCTCTGTAAAATTTGAATTAAATGTTTTTGGCATTAAAATAATTTAAAACATCTTATTCACATGCAATAAAAAAATTTGGGAATGCATGCATAGCATGTTTCATGTTTTACCATTAAAATTCCAGATATACAAATGTTAGGGATTGTAAATTATTTGTTTTTTGGATTGCCTAAGTCATTGTGGCATTGTTAGAAAATGTTGATATAAAAGTTTAGTACTTTCATGAATATTTTAAAATTAATTTTCACACATATAACAAATATACGGGTTTTACAGTACCAATGTTTCATTGAAAGCACATTATTTTGGCAAAGATTTTGTTATAGAATAGAACAATACATGGTCTATTTTTCATCACAAAATGCTATTTTATATTAAACATTTTCTTCAAGTTCAAATATTTTTTTTCGAGGAATTTCATGAGGCATTTCAAATTGTAATCATTTTATCTGAAAGGAAAAATAAATACATATACATATGTGTTTACTCAATAATATTAAACACGTAAAAACTAGTTATGGTCAAATGAATTATAAATACTGGATATTTATTTTTTTAAACAATTAAATTCAAGTTAAAAATTTTTAATTAAAAAAAAGAAAATTTTAAGTGAATTATAAATTTATAATAAAGTTAGAATTAGGTTTTAGCAGTAAAAACAAACGAAACTTTAATTCAAAATAGATTTAAAAACATTATTAAAATTTCTTAAGCTAATTACCAAGTAATAATTTAATGAATAATTACCCTTAATTATTTTAAAATCAAAAACTTTAATAAGAGGTTTTAACTGAAAATGTTGATCGGAATTTTCATGTCAATTAATTATGTTACCACGTTCTTACATTAAACATAGAATATACTTCAAACTTTTAAATAAATTTTACAAGCAAAATGAAATTAATACTTGTTGCAACAACAATAGTTAACATTTTGTTAGTCTCCATAAAACTTATTTTGATTACATATAATACAGAATATACCCGATCAGCCATTTCTTCCTTACATTGCATTTCATCATTTTCAAAAGAACTCCATGTTTCAGATTTGCTTTTGCTAATTTTGTTTTTTTATTTTTTTCTTCGCTGATGACAATGACAACCATAAAATACGAATATAAATTATATTTCTATTGATAAAATTTTTAGTTGAAATTTCTAAGATAAACAAATTAATAGTACATTTTTTGATACATACAATTTTGTTTTCGTTTTATCAACGAATGCTTTTACTTAGTAACCATCAAATCAAAAATTGTCAGTGAAATTTTAATGAATAAAATACATATTTTCAATGAAATTTTAATAAGTACATTACATACTGTCAAGTAATATTCTGTAGATTAATATTTGCTTTATATTGTATTAACATTTAAATTAAAAAGCTTCGAATTTTATTTATGAAAAAATTTATTCTTATTCATTGGTAAAATTTTGTATTTGATATTAAACGCACTTTCAATTCAGTACAATAAATTATGTTAAATAATATTTCTATAATATGCATTGGATATTAAATCAACGAGAAAATTAATAATTATATTCACGCAGTTTCGAAAATAAAAGAATTCAAAAATGCATTCATTATAATTTACTATTAAATTTATAATAAATTAAATTTTGGTAGAAAAAAAGTATTTGAAATAAAAAATAAAATTTCTAAAAACACACACATTTTTATGTTATTAAACATTTATCAATTAATCAGAAATTTCAAGTATTATAAATATTACATAAATATGAACTCAACAGAATTCATTCATTCACACTTTCGAAAACGAAATCTTATATCATGGTGAAAAATCATAAATATGAAGAATTGATTTAGTCGTTCAATTAATATAAAAAATAAAAACTTACCGTAATGTTTCTGCGCTTGTTCTTGTCCAATTATAATATATATATATATATATATATATTTCAATTCAAATAGATCGCTTTTACAAAATGAAGCTTTAATTTCCTCCATTTTTAACGAAACTAAACCGAAAGCATAGACCCACGTGATGGTTTAATCCAATCAGAGCACATCACATTTGCTTTGTGCCATAAACACGTCGAAAAAAGAGTGATAATTGCCTTGAATCGAGAATGGAGTGATTGAAAGAGAACTTCTCTACCCGGTTAAGTACAAAAGGATTCATTTTGAATCTTTTTGGAGCTCAAAATATCCATTGTTCATGGAGTGGTGAAAAACCACTCGCTTTTTTTAAGAGTGTACCTGAATACGGTTCACTATATATATATATATATATATATATATATATATATATATATATATATATATATATATATATATATATATATATATATATATATGAAAAGTTGAAGAAAGTCAACAGAAGAAAATTTACGCTGTTTTACTCTGTGGATATTAAAATATCTTACAACGGTTCTTCTGTAGTTAGGCTGCTTACTATGATGTACCTAAATATTGTGATTATTCCTATATATTGGTCTTGTCTATCAATTAGGAAATTTTTTTTAATTAAATGATTGTGAAATAACTAACATA
The DNA here is from genome assembly GCA_030067965.1 of Latrodectus elegans. Lineage (NCBI taxonomy): Eukaryota > Metazoa > Arthropoda > Arachnida > Araneae > Theridiidae > Latrodectus > Latrodectus elegans. The sequence continues at coordinate 62,456,461 of CM057819.1, forward strand.
TAATTTGAAATTCAACATTTGAAAATGATGTGATATTTTAACAAGAAATTAATATACTCCCACACATTAACATTTTATAATATTGTGATAAAAATAAAGCAGCCTATTTAAATATTGTATATCAAATTTGTTTTATTAGTAAAAACGTGAGATAAAAATAATAGTGTCAAGCATTTTAATATTTATCAAGCACTCATCCATTTTTCTTCGATATTGATTTGACTGTTGCTCTAAGGTCAGAGTTGTGGCCACAAACTGTTGAATTGAACATCAAACCACTAATCATTCAGATATTAGCGTGACTCCTTCTATATTAAATAATAGTTGTATGATATTGTATAGCTTTAATTTAAATTTATGAAATTGGTAAGTAAATCGCAGTACTCGTTCTAAGTCATAATGATGTGCATTTTCAGGTATTTTTAGATCGTCAACCAGTGGTCTGCTTAATTTTATACAACGTGCATATAATTGAATACTGGAAAACTGAAAGGAAATATGTTCTAATTTCATTTCATATTATAATGGCGTTATTTTATGTTTTCAGGTATTCAGAAATAAAATAATTGGAGAATATAATATAATTTGGTTCGTAGTGACATAACTGAGTCACTATCAACATAACAGTCAGTATAAAGTTTACTATTCTGACCTTCGATTCATTAATTCGAGGATTCTATTCTCTCCCTCAAGTTAAATAACCTTAATGGTTCACTTTAAATTTCAAATCCTAATCAATTAAATATTGTATTTATTTATATATATATATATACCTATATAAATCTTAGGGTGCTGCTTGGCGAAAATTGATTTTTTGTCGCCATGCGTTTTTTCGAAAGTGTTTAAAAAAGCAAAATATCTCTGTTAGAGACGCCCAAAAACACAATACTACGTTATTAAAAATGTAATAGTAATTTTACAAACAAATGTTTATCACCATATTCAACATTACCCTACTTGGTGCCAAATCGGCGAGAAACCGAAGGACACTTCAAAAAGTTACTATATATATATATATATATATATATATATATATATATAATATTGAGCAATAAAAAAAAATAAGCCACTGCGAATTTCTGTGAACCACTGCATAGGAAAGCAATTCCAACCTCTATGAATTCTTAAGGGAAGAAATTGAAGATGAGATATGAAGAGTTTAACTTTTGTTTAGCAGACAATATTCCGATTCTCTTTCATTAAATAAAACCAGTCACGTGTCTTTGCCAGAAATATTATTATAAGATTACACCTCAGATTTTTGTCAATTGTTCTTAAATTTGATATACATACAAAAAAAAAATTTACAAGTATTTTTAAATTATGAGTTAATTTAAAATTTTTCATTTATATTTCTTTCCAACAAATGAAGTATTATTATAAGTATTTACAATATTGTATGTAAGTACTTACAGTTAAAAATATACTTTAGAACACCACTTGGCAAAAATTGGCAATTTTTTCCCCAAGCCTATTTTTCGTACATGTTTATATATATATATAAAGTGTTGAACCATTGATAGACCAACCAGAAATAAATCAACATCGCTTATAATGTGACGCCAAAATGGCCAGAAACTGAGGGGCACACTAAAGTATAGGTCACCGTATGTTATGTAAATCAATGTTGTGTAATGAAAAGAAATGAACTGAATGGCAATAAAAATGTGACTCAAAAAATGCTAATTCTTTTTGTCTCTTGCCCACGAATTTTTGAATGAAAATTGCCAATTTGTCATATAGTCGAAATTTTTAAAGTTAAACAGTGAAGCGCAAAATTGTCATTAAAAATTTGTAAATAAATGTCTCCTTTCTTCCTTTTTTTATTTTACTATGAAGTGGTTGTTTCTTTCGTTCCAGTTGATATTGTGAATACGTCACTTTATTACAATTCTCATTGGCTTAAAATATCCATGACGTCAGATAGTGTTTCATCTACGTAATTAATTACATCATATTGAGGCAGCATCATAAATCCGATTTGTTTACGAATTTACTGCTTTTTTCAAATCGCATTCTTCTAGCGGCAGCAACCAAGGCGAAGTTCAACATCGAATATCTGAGAATAGTGTCAATTTTGTTAATAAAACGACTTTTATAAAGACCAATGCATCGGTTTAAGAAGTCGTTTTCCACTGATTCAAACCATTATTACGTTGACAATAGAACAGATGAGAAAGCAAAATGAAAATGACACGACGAAACATGCACTTTATGGTCGAAACATCCACTTTAAATCGGCATTAAAGATTTAAAATTTGAAAATTTTCATTAATTAATAGAATTTTAAATTAATAATTTTAATATTTGTATACAATCTCTCTCTTTTAAGAAAATGCCTTTCAAACACCAACATTAACTTTTATTTTTTAAATGTTGTGCTTGTTGTGTTTCCTACAGAATTTTGAACTTGATTTCCACATTCTTATACTTGAGAACAAAAACTTCAAATTTTAAATAAAAATATCAATAACTTCGAAATAGATTTTAGAAATAACATAAATGATAACTTAGTAGACTGATATTTATGCAGCAGTAATACAACAAGCAAAAAAATACTTAAGTCAAGGATGCTCTGTGGTTGAAAATCAATTGAAAGAGAAGGAATAAATACCATTTGAAGTAGATTTTTGTCAGGATTGTATTATAAATGTCCCGAAATGGAAATTAATATTTATTTAAAATGACAGCGGAAATATCTTTAGAAAGCTATTTTAAAAAGGAAGTGTTTCTCTTTCTTGACCTTTATTACAAAAAAGAATAACTTCAAAGAAGTGACATTTAATACATAATAAAAATACTATCACAAAATGGCATTTATTGATTCTTTGAATATATGACACATTAAATAATTTTATGAAGTCAATATTTCGTAGTTTATTGGTAACAGAAAATGCTTTTATAGTTTCATCAAATAATTACATTGTTCGTGATTATTTAATGAATGTTTCTTTCGGAACCTGCAGATTTCTTTTGGGAATGTCGTTCAATTATTTATTTCATTTAGGAATATCATTTATTTATTTGTGTTTAGAATGTGTGTGTGTGTGTCATGTTTACTTATTTTTTTAGGAATGTGTTATTTACTTATTTCTTTAAGAATGCCCTTTATTTTTATTTATTTTTTTACTGAAAAATTAGTTAATTTTATTGTTTGTTAATTTGAATTTTTTCAGAAGTTTTCAAATTTCCAAATTTTTCTTAAAATTGTAAATAATATAAATACATCATAAATAGGTTTTCAATATTTTTCGATTTCTTTCATTTTATTGAATAGCTTATCTACTAAAATAACTTCGAAAACTGCATTTGCACCTAATTATAAATTTGATTCTGTAAAATTTTCATAAGCTGTGAAGTTGAGTAATAATTAATAAGTAAAAAGTAAAAGTTGAGTAATAAGCTATGAAATTATTTAATATAAATGTTTTTTAAAATTACATCTTTATAAATAATAAATTTTGAAGATGGGGTTAATCCAATCCCTTGAAAAAATTAACAAATTAAGATAAGTAAACTTTACATTTGTTCGTATATTTATTTTTTTATTTGTATTTAATCATTTTTGTAATATTTGTAAAATGATATTTTACTTTGCATTTTTTTCTTGTTTTTTCTTACAATGAGTAAGAATGAATAAGAAAAAAATTGCAAAGTAAAAATATAAAATATCGTTTTATATTTTTTAATCGTAATTAATTTTGTTATATTAAAAAAATACCGTATGTGGGTAATATATGCAAAGAATTAACCTGATGTGAATCTTAAAAAATTCATATCTACGAAAATTTATGATTTTCAAAACTTTTTTTTTGTTTTTCAAATTAAAAAAAAATTTTACATAAAAATCAATTTTTAAATTTGAATTAGATTTTATAATTTACTGATGATTTTTTATGTTAGTTCAAACCAGACACTGTAAGAAACTGAAAAGGTAGGATTAGAGATTTGAAATTTTTCAACCGTGGTTCGTTAAAAGAATCATGGATTCAAAACTTTTATTTACACACACACAAAAAAAGAACATTCGTATTCGAAAGTATAATGTAAGTGAGTTACGGATATAACTGGAGTAGTCATCCAGTTGTACAGACTGAAACCTCAAATAGGAGTTATCTAAAAGAGATTAGAGGTGTTGTTTCCTGTGAAACGGTAATGGGAAAAGACTCGTGCTTCATTGTTTTTCTGTTTCTGTTTTCTGGGAATGGAATGGAGTTTCCATCGCGAGTAGAGTCAAGAGCCTCATAAAACAAGAGAATCAAATCGTCTGAGCATTTTAATTCTGAATATTCGACAAATACAAGAGAGCATAAAAATCGTCTGCCATTTCGATAAATGAATTTTAAATTGAAATAAATTTTTCTTTATAAATGCTATAACTATTTTTATAAAATAGGAAAATTTATGCTACGTTTTCCGGATGTTGTACTAGAAATTGAATTAGTTTTTTTGGATTATTAAGAATTGATAGGCGGAAAAATCCCTTTTGTATTGCGATGTATTTTCTACCGTGTTTCTTGAAATTTACCAACTGACTTTGCTCTTCAAAACTGTAAAGAGATAATGTTACTTCCATCCTGGGAAAGTCGAAGAATTTCCGCTCGCCATTGACCTTTTCTTAAGAATCCAAAGGAAGAGTTCGACCTTGAACTTTGACGCATTCGTAGTTGAGGTGAATCCGGAACTTTATATTTTCGTACACATTAGGGAAGAATAAAGTCCCCCCTAAAGAGGTCCTTTTAGGTTGCTTGCCCTACTTGCCGTGCACCTTGCGATGATTCCTTCATTAATAGCGACACTCTAGGTAACCCTCTTTTGCTAGTTATATCGTAATCAAATGCGTTTATATCTTTTAATATTTGAATATTATTTTTAAGATAAGTGCATTTCCTTCGAATTGAATATCTCCTTTTAAAGTTATACGCACCTATCTTCTGATATTTAAGTAGAGCTTCCTAGCATCAAAATGTATGAAAACACATATATTTATGGAAAACGCTGAAAAACAAGGATATTTTTAAATCGAATTTGTTTCTAAAAATATTTCGTTTAAAAAAGTTTTTTAATAGTTATATATATTTTAAACACTTGATGAACAAACATTAAACTAGATAAAAGTCATTATTTGATAAAACCTCAAAATACTTAAAAATTGATTTATTTTTAAGAAAATTCACTGTTAAAGTATTGCAGTGAATTGGCTTGTTTATAAACATTTTGTTATGCTTTATATTTTTAATTTTCTTATGGAAACACGAGTAGAAGAATTTTTTTTCTCATTGCATAAAAATAGATTATTAATAGTGAATTTTAAATGTTTACAAGAGCCATTCATGTATTAGTAATTTATTATTTTTGTGATGTTTTTGCATAATTTTTTTTCCGTACAACATTCTTTATAATATTGCATTTAACACCTAATAATACAGCCAGTCCCATGATAAAAGAAATATTACATTTTTCCTGGGTAGGGAAAAATACAATGTTGATTTCAAATGAACAAGCTTGTTCAATTTGAGCTTGATAATTCGTGGAAAGATTATGAATTTAATTAAATGTGAATTATCTCGTAGAGGGTTTTATGTTTGTTCTTAATTTACCAAACAGTTTTTTTAATAGCAAACTGATTGGTAAATACAATAGAATCTATAAATACAAACTGATTGGTAAATACGGATTATCTGCAAGGGGTTTGTATGATTTATAGATTATCCCAAATGTATAAAGTGAATAAAAAGTCAATCTCTAAAAAATTATGTAAAGAAAAAAAAAAGGATATTTTTGAATGATTTTCATCAATCTGTGTGAAATTTTTATTATTTTTCAAGTAATAAGTTTTTTACTGGTTGTGTGTATAAATTGTTCAAATTTTTTTTTCATCTTTCCATTATCCTAAAACGCTATTCACATAATATGAATAGCGTGATTGTAATCACGCTATTCAATTCAATTTATAATCTGGAATTACTGGATTTATGAACTAGAAATTTTGATGCACTAATTTGATTAAGAAAAAAAAAACAATTTTCGATTGTTTTGTGCTATGTTTCTTAGTTTCAAGTCTAAATAAATTTCATTTAAATGGTGTATTTAGGTGTTATGTGAAAAGTTAAAGGTATTTTTGTGAGTAATAATTATTCATTTGTTTTTATTAAACAATTGTATGTATCATCTGAGATGATACTGAAAAATGAAGAAAATGTGAATAAAATGTGTGAATCTATTTTTATTTCCATGGCAATGCATTGCATCTAAATTTGCGAAGTATAGTTTGAGAAATACTTTACGATATTCATTTTTTGATATTTAAGCAGTATTATTAACAATGCAATTAAATCCATCGTTTCAAACGATAATGAATATTATGAATATTCAAAAGATAATGAATATTATGAATATATATGACTTAGTTAATATAAACATCATAGTAAAAAGTTTAAATAAAATTGTAAAATAGCCTGCCACTGATTTAAGAGATTTTTATTACTTTTATATAATATAAAATGATTTTAATGTTTGGTGTAGGTTAAACTCATCTCTCTCGATTTTTTATTCACCTGATATTATTAGCATGTCTCTATTTAAAAGAAATCGTATCTTTTTATTGCATCAAGTATATTTTGTGTAGTATCTGTAAAAAATACACGAACACAAATTTTATGAGATCTTCTACATCATTGTTTTTTTCCAAGGTTATGTTATCATCAACGATAAAAAAATTATGTCAAACTTTATTTTTTGAGTGACAGTCACTTCTAAATACTTACCGAGTCATCTAAAGGTGAAATGCGGAAAAATTAAAAAAAAATATAGGTGATTCTTAAAAAGATTATATATATATATATAGCACTTGGAGAAGCCAAGCTCGCTAGCCGATGACCATGCTTAATTAAATCAGAAGGATGCGTCTTTCGTTTTAAGTAGAGTGCTACGAAGGTGAAAGTACGTCTTTACTCTAAGACACCTCCGATAGATGGCACCACAGATTATCCACTCCTCTATTTTTGCTTTGATTTTCAGAGAGGATTTTCTGCAGACCATTATACCCATGGTTGCTGTTCATCGACCGACCACAGAATTTTCTATTCGACAGATTTAACGAGCACGTGTATTTAATTATTATTCGAGCATTAATTTTCCTTAAAATACAACAAAAATACAATCTTATTGAGGGAAAAAAAACAGGCACAAACTATGTGTTGTGTAAATGATTTACCAAGAAACCATGAACAATTTCTTATTTTATCTAAAATTGGCTGATAAAATTGTTAATTAGATCTAGTGAGTCTATTTATTAATAGTAAATTGATGTATGTTCGGAAAATTGTCTCAATTAGCCCTAATTGCATGACTCGACCACAACAAATTTATTCACCAATTATTATATAAATGCAAGACTGAACCACAACCCCTTTCACCAAAAATAATTTACTGTGTGATTAATTTCTCAACAAGAACTATTGCACCACACTGAGATTGCATAAAGAAACTGATTTCATTTTAAATGTGTTACGCAAATAATAAATGATTCAATTTCATGAATTTAGTTGTTAATGAAATTTTTAGGTCTTATAAAAATCTCATGAAATTAATAGTTTTAAAAACAACTTATTGTCAAATAGTTGAAGCTAAAAATTAGAAGTCTGAACGTGAATTTTGCTTTGCTTATGTACATCCCCTTTTAGCCAACGAAAAGTAATTTTGACTGGGATCTATGATTTAAAGTGCTTTCCGAATTATACAATAACCATTCACTCCGAGGTAGATATCAAACCTACGAGCTGCGGAATATAAGACCAGAATATTGAATGTTTAATTGCCAGCTCAACAAGAATTATCTGGATGTAATGTGATATAAATTAATTTCTTGAGCAGCGCTATACAGTTAAAATTTGCAAAATCTATCTACCAACACACACACACCGAGATGGCTGAGTAGTTAGAGTTCATGACTCTTGAGTTGTGGGTTCCGAGTTCGAATCCCTGTTCGGGCTTGGATGTTACTTTCTTTCTCTGTTCTCTCTGTGTTCCTCTGTTCTTTCTTTTGTGATGATGTATGAATATGGCCCACCCTATAAACGGGTTTGTGATGGTATGGCGTCACCTCCGTGACGTGTAGTCACCTCCGTGACTTGGTTCAAAGCTGCCCACTGGGTAATGACAAATGAGTAGCAGTTTCTGACTTTGTTGTGGCATAGGGTTCGTCACCCAAGTGCCCGCAGTTAGAAGAAAACAATGTATAAAAAAATTAGTAAAATATGCTAGAATGAATGGGTCAATTGATTTTGTAATTTAAATATTTAAATGAAATATAAAAATTGATTTTCGAGATACATTTAATCGCGAAATCAATGAATATTTTAACAAGTTATTATTTTCAGTAGTTTGTGTTCATTATGAAAATTTATCTGATGGCACGTTTAATCCTCATATAAAACTTCAATAAATCCAAGATTGGCAAAAATTAATTCATATTTAGGCGACAATCCAATCTGTCTGAATCATAGCCAAGCTAGTAACCGAATGGTTGGTGTTTTCTTCGGTTCCACACTTCGTAGGTGTTGGTCGTTCTAAACTCTTGTCTCTGTCTAGTCCCGTGTGGGGGAAAAAAGCCTTCTAGCAGCAAACTAAATATATCAGGATCGAATAATTTAAAATACTGATTATGAATAAATGTGTCCTTAACAGTTGCATTGTATCTTATAAATTTAACAAGCTCTAAGAATTGAAAAGTATAAACATTAATGTTTTGTTAATTTTCCTCTCCTTCCTCCCGGTTTTCCCCCTCCTATATGAACATAATATGTAAGATATTATGATGACAGTTGTTTCACCAGCATGCTTCCCTGTACCTAGGCGTGAGCTGGCCTCTACAGTTAGATAGAAGCAACTGGGTGAAGTCTTCCTGATTTTGAAGCAGGAACCAAGCATAAAACTCCCAATACTTGACCTGCCACTCCCAGAAGTATCATTTCACTTGGAGTACATTGCGACCACGCCCAGTTTTAGCATGCCCCAGCCGTCATTAACGAACACAACGGATAAGCGATTAAGCCTGGATTCGAACTCACTATCTTCCGATAATGAGAACGATGCCCTAACCAATCAGGTCACCCCGGCCCCTTATGATGACAGTAATAATCATTAAAATAATCCTATTTATGATACATGAAATATATATATGTAAATAGCTAAGCTGATAGCTTAAAGTCAATGTTCTGGCCTTCTGTTCAATAGATTCTTAATTTCTTATCTTAGATAGGCCCTAATGTAATCATGAACGAAAAACCACCTTAAAGTGGAAAATCTTAGTAAACCAAAATATATGCAAATTATATATTTTCATCATATTATCACAATCGTTGTCTTAAATAATAGTTTTCGAAACTGCGAAATCAGTTATAATTTCATAGTAAACTACGTAATAAATAATACTTTTTTGGAATCCACTCATGTCGCTTAACAGTGGATGGGATCAAACCAGAGACCTTTCATTCTGGAAAAGAGTATCCTATCTTAAGTTTACTGAGAAACCAAAAGTAACAGTTGGTCACTGTACGATATACGAAGGCCAATTGGAGCCAGACCTACAACTCAAAGGGGATGTGAAATAATACCATTATAAATATCTACCCTCGAACTAATGAATTATTCACTTAAAGTCAGGGCGCTAAGCATTCAGTTTCCTACTCATTTTGCAATTTTAAGAGATCATTATGTTATTTTAAATAAATAAAGCACAGAACCATTATGGGTGTAACTGCTTATTTAAAAGCACTTGCGATCTAAATTGAAAATTAACAATGCATTGCTACCAAGTTACGTGCGGCAAAATAATCTTGGGAATATAATATTAATAGTGTTCTGTGAATGATTGATAGACGCTTGTAACAATTTGGTCGTGGGTGGAAACATTAACAAGGGCGTTACAAGTCTGAAGCTGTTAACACACTTTTCAAACTCACTTGATTAATGGCCTTCTGAAGAGCGAGAGTCCTTGCTAGTTTCGCCAACCATAACTGGAAGGTATCAACACGATTGCATTTTGAAAAATTTCTCTCTCCAGGGCTTGCATTTTGCACGTCCTTGGTTGCCTGCTTTGTCTGTGCCTAAGCTGGCGGAACGTGGCAGGTTTCTTTTTCTCGAGCAAGATTGGACTTCAGAGGAAAAGCACTCACCTGTTCTTAATGCGTGGACATGATTCTGCGCTGGGAAATGTTTTCTACTTTCAGGAAACTTCAGTTTGTATTTCTATTTATATCTTGCTTATTCGTATTTCAAATCTATTTTGAAACTGTTATTGAAAGCTTATAATAATAGACAAAAAGAAAATATTTTAATGGGGATTAAAATGTCATGTAAACGAAATTCTGTAACTTGGATTGCTATAAATTATGTTCTATTTTATGTACTTGGATTGAATTTCAAGGAAGTACAAAGAAGTAATTTCCTTTTTCTTAAGTCTAAGAACTAATCTTTTTAAATATCCTTTTGTTTTATTTTAATACCATGTTAACATAAAGTTAAATAATTAAATGTGACTAACGTATGATTTATAATTAACTTATCCTTAATCGAGTTACAATTTTTAAGACGATGAATAAAGGAAAAGTAAATTTTTCGAAGACTAAATTAACTTTTCTGATTATCATTTATATTCGTTTTAAAGTGTTTTCCGTGATTATACAACTGATAATCATAATATATCTGTGATTGAGAACATTTAAAAATAAATATAAATCATTTACACAATTATTAAGCATGAAATGACTATTTTTTTCACACAGTCACGCACACATTTGTTTTATTATAAACTGTTTATTTTAGCCAATTTTAAATTTACAATTCAGAAAAAATGTGCAGGTTGTTTCACTTCTGTATATTACATAGTATACACATGATACTATACATATTGAAACATATATGATACTGTACTAAAGCTCTGATTGTCAATGCTTTTATCATTTTACTTAATTAGTGGTACCTTCTTTTCTCAACTAAATAATGAACATTTGTATCATTTAGCAGTTTACCTTAAATTTTGTATATGTTTTGGTCGAATTACTTGCCGCATGTATAAAATGTGACTACACAGTAGCAAACAATTAACAATACTTAATCTCTGAGGGAATAAATCATAGTTATAATAATAATCCAACGTATGTAGACGTGTGAAGTTAAAGAACATGGTAGAAAGAATGGACATATATTTTATATTTCAAGTAAAAACATTTAGATGATGTATAATATGTATATTTTTTATACCTACATTGTGAATGTTATTTGAAAAAAATTGCTCCATAAAATTCATGTTGATGAAATTGGGACATTAATGTATACTGAAGAGAATACGTGTTTTAAATGTTAAAATTATATTTAAATTTAGCATTAAGTCGTTCTTCATATTCTTTCAAAAAATAAATAAAACTTAATATGAACTCAATATTTTAAATAATATTAGCTATCAGAAATATTATCGCAGTAGTTTAAAATTATTAATTTCTATTTTTTTTTTAAATATCTCCCAAAGGGTTGGATGTTTGTAGTTTTTCGGAATTCACTTTAAACTGTAGGTTCCTGTCAAATTAGTATTAGTGTGCAAAAAATATCCGTTGAACGTAAAATGTGAAAAAAATGTAAAAATCATTTTTTTCAATCTACAAAAAATTTAAAATATTGCTTAAAATATTTCTATATGAAAAACGTAATTTAATATTATGAAGCAGAACACTATCCAATTTTTTAATTAAAATAAATTGAAATGTTCACAAACCTTTTTTTGAAAAAATTATTATGTAGTATCAAAATTAAATAAATATATGCAGTTTTTAGACCATAAGCAAAATAGCTTTCAACAATTGACAAAAATAGTTATTGATTAATACTAGTTTAATTGTGAAGAAAATTTTTTACATTATAAAATAAAATAATAAGATTGAAAATGAGTTTTTTAGAGCAATACGATTTGGAAAATTAATTTCATTAATGCCCACAGTGAATTTTTATATTTTTTACAGTTATGCCAATGTTTATTTTAAGTATTATTACATATGTACTGTCTTAATGATTTTTGTGTGATGTTTTATCATTTCAAGTCCCTCGGAGGCTTAAAAAGCAAAACTATTATAAAAGACTCATAATTTGTTTCTGAATTTTAGCGACTTTTTTTTAAAATTTAAATCACACATTTAAATTCCCTAAATTACAAAATATGGTTATCAAATCACTGAATTTTTAAAAATAGATACAATTTAATTTATTTGGTTCATAGAATAAATTCTTGTTACATTTCATGTTTAGCCCGTCAATAAACGTTTAATTTCGATGTCAACTTTTAATGGGCGCATGTGAGTCTTACATGAATTTATTTATTCAAAATATTAATTTGCTTTCAGACTTTTTTTAAATTGAATGGAAAAACAGTATGCTGTCTGTATGAGCAAATACTTTGCAAAATATATATATATATATATATATATATATATATATATATATATATATATTGAATAAAGTAAAACTACAGTATAGAATTTAAGTTTATCCTAAATCTTTCATTATTTAATAATAATTGAATTTTACTCATTAAATGTGTGTAAGTAATTGTATTAATCACGACTTATATAAAAAAGAAATACATAAATTTAAAGTAATATATTTTGTATTGCATTGGATGTGGCAGCTTCCAAAATGAAAACTTTCAAATATAATAACAATTTTTTTTTACTTATTTTACTTATTGCTATTTACAAATGTATGCTGAGAGCTATTGTTGAGAAGAGAACAAAATCCTTTTTGGTGCGAAATTTCGAAATGACCCGAAACTTGTCTTTTTTGACCCATCTACGTATTTTGATACTAGCTTAGGCTAGACGCAACTAAGATAACATCTTATAGTTTATGTTCTATTTCACAAGTTACGACATGAACAGAGATCGAGAAACACAGGCTGAAAAAGCCTTTAATAGATTCTAAGATCATTCATACACTTAAAATCTTTCTTTTTACCATTGTTTTATACCGATGTCTCAGAATTTAGTTGGAAAACAGCTAAAACTTTATTTTTAATGTGATATTATCTTTTATTGTTTTAACTATCTTAGGCTCTGTGATTTTAGCATATAAAACAGTTATCTTGATTCTAGGAAACTCAGACTGAAATTTTGTATTCAGAATTTTTTTTTTGTATTAAAATTGTGTAATCAGGCTGTATAAGAATAATTGTAAATGAGGTTAACTAAATTCTTAACAAGATATGCGATTTCTTTGTAGTTATAATCTGTACTCATATTATGTTTAATAAGCAGGTAATTTTCTGATGTGTGTACACATTCATTGACAAAAATATAAACCTGTTTTTATTATTCGAGCAAAAGTAAAATATAATATTTGCAGTTTGCAATATAATATTTGCAAATAATATAATATATTCAGTTTAAGTTAGTAAATAACGAATCCCCAAAATATTTCAAAATTTTCATTCATTAATTAATAAGCATTTATAATGCCATTTTATTTAATTAAAAAATGAAAAATGAAAAATTTCTTTTATTAACCATGAAGTAGTTGCTTCTTTCGTTCCAGTTGAGATCATGATTACCCCTTTTTATTTCAATTCTCATTGGTTTAAAATATCAATGGCGTCAGATAACGTTTCATCTACATCACACGTCGTATTGAGACAGCGTCGTAAATTCGATTTGACGACGAATTTGCTGCCTGACTTCAAATTGCATTCTTCGAGCGGCAAAGGCGAAGTTCGCCATCGAATGTCTGAATATCGGCGATGAGGAAAACACCACTAATGATTTTTATTACTAATAAAAAAGCAGTTTTTAATTTTAAATTTTTTTCCGTTTTTGAAAAATTACAAATTTATGAAATTACCTTACTAATTACAAGATTTGAAAACTAAGTAATTAGTTTTCAAATCTTTAGCGATAATATTTCCAAAACTGAACACGATGAAAATAAGACAGAAGAAGCTAAAGGAAAAAGCAAAACATCAACTTTATGGGTAGTTTAAATCGGCAAGGACGACTTAATTTTTTTTTATTATTAAAAAGTCTGTAAACATCGCAACCACTTCAATCATAGCATGGTATAATAGATTAGTGTGGGAAAAGTTTTCAGGATAAAGAGTAATATTAAAATAGCCGAAGAAATTTGTCGACAAAAGACTTGCACGAATGATTATGTGAAAAGTCTTCAAAAATATTAATATTACTATATTTTGTTGAGAATGGCATCCGGTTTGGAGGTCTGCAAATTCCCAAACATCTCGAAATAATTTTCAGGGAAAAATAAAATCTGCACGTGAAATTTCTCGCGATTTACTTTGAATTTTCCTATTTAGTATTTACTCAAAGATTTCCTGGACATGAGAAGAAAAATTGTAATTTTTTTTGATGAGAAGGAATTTAATAAAGATAAAATGACTAACATAGAACATCACTTACAGGATTTGAAGCGTGGTACCTATTTCTGTCGTGAGAGTTCGCATGATAGATATCCAGGAAAGAGATATCGGTTGCCTTAGCCATGAAACAATATGCAGCATTTGTGTCAATAAATATGCTGCTAGTTAGCTCTCAGATTTTCGTTTCTCTAATCATGGGTTCAAGCCCTGCATTGGGCTTAGATGTTTGTAGTGGTCAGGAGTCCAGTTAAAACTGATTTTTAATCTAATTAGCGCTCACATGGAAAAAATTACCTTTCAGTGACTAGCCAAACCAAGGATGCCAATAAATACATAAAAATGTACATTTATTAAGATGTTCCACTGGAACCATTAATCAGAATTGAATGTTTATCAGAGTTGAATCAGCTACTTTTACATCATAATGCTTTAATTACTAGAAGTTGACGGCACAGATGCTGTATAATCCAGAATGCCAAGTTCTAAGTTTTTTGGTGACGAATAAATGTTGCCAAGATGATGTATTGTGTCGTCTCACAATGACGTATATACCAGGGTTACCAAAATAGAATCTTCTACATAATTCTTTTAGGTCACCACCTATATGACATAATAAAAACCAGTTTGCCATAAATACCAGAAAATTTGCCAAAAAATTCACCAAACTCAGGATTATATGGCATCTACTTAATTGACTAGTATTTATTGTGTATTTTCCAGTATATTGTATGGTGTGCATGGATGTATATAGTTCTATATATTATATTGTTATATATTGTTTGTCGACCAATAACCGCAATATTTTTCATTTTTCTGCACATAATCATTAAATTTCTTTACAGAATCTAAAAGGATATATTTGATTTGAATCGCTTACTCCCAAGACAAAAGCCAGTGTATTGTAATTTAATTGAAAACTTTAGCGGGAGCTACAAGCTCAACATAAATTAATGTTTAAATTGAAAAACGCGTTTTGCTAACTCGTTGAATACAAGTGCTTAAATCGAGATGAATCAACTAAAATTATTTTTTATCATTGTGTTTTAACTTATATCACAATTTGATTTGGTTCTTTGTGATAAATTTATCCACAAAACGATAATTAAAAGCTATTTTTTTTTGTAAAAGCCTTTTAATGTCTTAAATTAAAGTTCATTAACTTTTTCATTTGGCTATTTAAAAAAAAGAAAGTTGGATTTTATTAACTTTGAAAATTGAAAAGATTTTAATTGAAAGTATTTTCTTTTCTTATAGAAATTTCACATTTAAGGTTCATTTATTTTATTCTTTGCCGTAATTATTTCCATGAAGTGCTGGGGCTTACTTGTTTAACATTGGAAAGGCTTAAAATAGAAACTGATTAAAATATCAGTTTATAAAAAGTAGTCTATATTCATCAGTTAGCTTCTGGAATCTCCAAAATTTTAAACAATATTAAAAAAAGTGTTCATGAAATAATTCCGTTTTTTTGTTTGAGTAAATATTTTTAAGCTATTTATTCAACATTTAAATTATTTACTTATAATACTATTTTCATAGTATTGACATTAAATTTTTTTAGATGCAAACTAATTTAATACGAATGAAGTGGAATAAATAAATTCTGATAAACATTTGAATTGCGTGTTTCAAATCTTGAAAACAATTTTCGTTATGATTTGAAAATGTTAAACAATTTAAATTAGTTTTTCCTTTTATTTGTCTATTTTCTTCCTAAAGTTCATACGAATTTTTAAAGAAAGAATGTATTAATTTTGTTTTTCAGATCTTTCGTTCTGTCCGGTGATTAAAAAATAGATTTGTTTTCTCCTAAGCAAATATTACATTTAATTTTGTGTTTTGAAGTATTTATATTATACTGTGCGAAAAATCTTAATTTAGTCATGCCTGTAATTAATTATGAGGTTGACTCAAATACTTGTCGATTATTTATTTAAAATATAAAATTTATTAAAAGTCAGTTTTCAGTTCGAAAAACAAATTTGAATTAAATATTTTTAATGTACTAGTTTATGTATAAGCTTAATATTATACTGAATCAATTTAGATATGAGCTTTATTAACTTGAGTTATATAGAATTCATAAACATGCATTTAGCTTATTTTATAGTTAATTTGTCATTCACTTTTATTTTCATTGTTTTTTTATTTTAGAGGTTATTTTTTTGTTTTTATTTTAGGGGTTCTGAAACACAATTCCTGAGATCTTTAATGCGTCTATCACACCGCTTATTTCGAACGCAAGCAAATATTGACAATGATATCCTGAAAAAGTCGCTAAAAGAATTAAAATGCTCGAGAAACAGCACGTAAATACTGTCAACTCTTCTTATTTCCAATGATCAACAATTATGTGCTACAGTAAATATCTCAAACAATTCAAAGTGATAGCTAGATATGATTTCTTTATTTTTGAAACGTAGACTGAGATACACTTGTAAAATACCAAAAGAGCTAGATGAAGTGGTGTTTGGTGTAACGACACAGGTATTTAAATCCGTTTTATTTGCATGTCGTGCTAAGTGCTCAGCACCTTCGCGCAATCTGCACGGACATCTGTGTTTCGACACCGCTTAATACGCGATAAAACTGCTTGATAAGACACTTGCTCCAGCGGCAAAAGAACGCATGATTTTTTCTTTATATTATTTTTATCCAATGCATTTTTGCTTACGAATCAATCGTTCAAGCGAAATAATCGTATTTTACAATCGGTCGGTTCAAAAGCCTCACAGTCGTCAGAGTAGTGACGAGAAGAGTTGAGTTGTTTATTGTTGAATGGGTTCTTGTGATTTTCCGATTTCATTTGGTGAGTTTTTTAAAATTTAATTACGTCATTTATTTTTAAAGGCAATTATTGTTAACTACTAATATATAAAAGATAATTCAACTGTGAAAAGTAATACGGCGGAAAATTCCCTTGAGAAAAGATAATTAAAAAAAAATTGTTATAAATAGTAATTATCTCTAATCAATTTGAAAGTTTCTTGGAAAAATCCATCAACAGGGCATATTTCTCAAGGAAAAAAATGCTGTGATTAAATTAATCGAATGTGTATAAATGATATTTAAATACTTTGACATGTATGCATATTTGTTGTAAATAAAGTTTTATATATACCACAAAAATTTATTTTCTAGTTTTATCTAGTAAGTGATGAAATGTAAAATGTGTAATTTATGAATACGAATGAGATTAAAAGATAATTATATTCCGTTAACAGTCCCCCAAAATAGTAATGTGGAACTTTGGAATATAAATTATAAAAATTAGTGTAATTTTCAAGCATAATTTTAATTGTTTTTATATACAAATTTTATCATATAGTTTCGTTTAAAAAGCAATTACTTTAAAAAACCATCCTTTGTGTATGCGAATGTGTAATATAGCATACAAAGTATTCTTAACGAGTAATTTCTTTAGAATAACGAATAAAATTTATTACAAAAATGGCTCCGGGATAAAATTTTAGTATTTAAACACGTATTTACTTAAACCAGTTAAAAAAAAAAATGAAACGATGTGGTTTTCCAAAGATAGTTTCTTTTAGGGTTCAACTTCTTCATCCGTAAAGAAGTATTAAACTTATTGGTCGAAATAACATATAAACTATTTCACTTTGATATTTTCTATAGAGAACTATCATCAATAGAAATTGATTGTTGGTATTGTTATTTTCTCTTTGTGATTCAGTTCATAAAACTAAAATGCATTTTCTTAAAAAAAATTTCCTTTGTAACTTGGTCTAGAGTGTTAATGAGGCTGAACAGTGTTTATATCTGTTCTTATTGCTGATGGGTGGTCCGTGCATGTGGCGGAATCTTTCTTGCATGGACTATTCTCCCTGAAGGTCTCAGTGAATATCTTTACTGTATTAAAATACTCATGAGAAAAGGAAATCTGTCACATGGATCTATAGGAACAAAAGGTATAATTTAAAACCACTTAGGAAGAGAAATCCCCTTTTCCTTTCTCCCTACTTTTTCTTGTGTCTTTTATGTTAAGAGTTTCCGAATCTTATATTCCTAAGGCAAATGATGTGTAATCATGCTAATTTACCATTTGCGTTTGTTGAGACGCCAATGTCTGTATAAAATAAAGACGCATTAAAAAGAAATTAAGTCTTGGTTATTTATTTTTTTTTCAGGTTTAGGCATTGCGTGCTTAGGATAAGGAGCAAATACAACTCTTTTTAAACACTTTTACATATTGCGGATTTTTAAAGATAAGTTCTTGAAAATTTTAATGGCTTTTTTTTTTCAAAGAAAATAATATGTTCGAAATGTGCTATTATGTCGTTAGTAAGAAATAGATGATGTAAATTTGTAAAAATAAAATGTCATTTATAGCTACTGGATTTTTTCTAAAGTCTCCGACGTGTAAATGAAACGCATTTGCCTTTTTGTCGTGTTAAAGATACGTACTGATTATGGTTTAGGATTTTGAAATATTTAAAGACACAACCTGAGGAATGCTGTAATCTCAAATGGCAATATCTTCAAAATTCAATACCACATACAATTGCAAAATATTTCTTGGTTGGTTGGTTGGGTTTTCTGACACAAGGTACAAAAAGGACAACCTTTATTTGTTTCTCGAACTGAAGACCAATTTGGTCCAATCTATAGGAAATAAAAGAAAAATAGGTGAAATTTTATATATAGGTGTAGAGATTCAATATTTCTTTGTAATTAGTTTCCTCATGTGTTACAATGGAGTTGTTATAATCAAATATATTTGCATTTTATAATTTTTCATATCACAAATACATGCATAACCATATCTGTAATTATGTTTCAATTTTATAACAAGACATTTATGAATTTATACATATTTGTTAATAATTTTCTATATGAAATAGACAAATAGTTTTAATGGTTTGAATCATTTAATAAAAAAAAAACCAAGCTTTCAAGTGAATTGTTTTTTGATTCTCGATATTTATATTTTCTCTATTGTAAATTAAATTTCAATATTCAGCATATTAAAACATTAAGTATAATAAAATATTATTTAATATTATTTCTATATTATATTTATATAAGTATTTATGTAATATTTATATAATATATTTGTAATATATTATTTGTTTTCTAAATTGATAAAAGATTGATGGAAAATATGCTTAAACATTTGTGTGAAAATATGTGTGTGATAATTATTGAAATTATCATAGTATATTTAGATGTATTATGATCATAGGTATGCGTATATTCAGTGTGTATATGAATTAATTATAAGTAAATCATTTTAAGTAAATTATATTTAAACTTTTCAAAAGGTGGAAAATTCATATTTCAATCAATTTTCTCAAGGATTATACAAGGATAAGTTTATTTTAAACTATTAATTTTAAATATTAAATCTTGGAAATTAGTTTGAATTCATCATTAAAATGCAACAGAGGTAAGTTGATTTTTACATAGTGCCTTGTCTGTCGCATTTTCTGTTTTAGTTCTTTATTCGGTAAATATTTATTTATGATTGAACGATTTAAATGGTCAGCAGAGCATAGTAGAACCGTAAGCGCTATGTAAAAGCAAAACTATTCAAAATGATTTTATTGTTTATATCATATGTAGTGAGGGTATTTGGTTAATCCGAAATTCTTTCGAAGAAATGTTTTTAACACTTTCCAATTAATGTATTTTTCTGTCAATAATAAATTGTACTGTGAAAAGTATAATTTCTATAAAAACAGCATATATCAGATTTCAGTTCATTCAAGTGTAATAAATTAAATGATCATTTTTGTCAGCCATGGATGTAATTTGATATCAGAACAAAAAAAAAAACTGAGAATTTACAATACACTTATAATATCCGTGCTGCTATATGCAAGCGAAACGTGAACATGAAAAGTTGATATACAGCGAACCAATGGGAAACCTTTAAAAGGACGGTAATTAAGAACTGTCTATGGGCCTGTACAGGAACAGGGTTGATGGCGAACCAGGTATAATTTTGAATTGTATAGACTGTATAACCAGCTCCAGATTACCCAGGTTATTAGAAGCAGCAGGCTAAGATGGCTTGGCCATGTTTGGAGAAGCCGGGAAAACAACCCCAGTAGAATATTAATGTTTGAAAACACCGAAGGATTTTGTGCCCGAGGAAGACCACCAACAAGATGCACATTGACACTGAAAATGACCTCAAGATACTAAAAGTTAGGAAGTGGCAAAGTGTCGCTCTGGACAGATTGGGCTGGAAAAGGCGTGTTGTAGAGGCAATTAAGACCTGTAATAGGTTGTTACGCTATTTAAAGAAGGATATAATTTGAATTTTGTTATTGATCTGAAATATTTGATTTTAGAACATAATTTGTGTAACTAGTTCATGCTTAGTTCTTCATTGTCAAATAACTTTTCTTGTAAAAGTGCATCATAAATAAAACTTGACCAATTGTAAATGATACATAGCTATTTTTTTATAAAACTTTTTATCTTTTAAAAATTGTGCGTTTAAGGAGTTTGTATTTCTATCCTAAATGCTCATACTTAATTTTAAATTTCATTACTTTTACAGTAACAGTTTTGTTTGTCTCCAATTGATAAATGAGTAATTGTATGGTTTCTTTAAGATAGCGTTTATTTTGCCTCAACTACAAAAATCCATATTAACTGTTATCAAATTTACAAAACAAATTAGTACACCTAATGATATACTTCTTAGCTATATATTTTATTTAACTCGCCTGATACAGTAAGTAATTATATCAAATGATTTAAAAAAAGTATTGTTTACCATATTTCTGTATACACACTGTGTCATTTCGTAGATAATTGTAAACCATAGTTTAATATGTTGTTGCTATTATTTATGACACTTGGATAAACCCAGTAGGCTAGCCGATGTTTACGCGAAATTAAGTCAGAAGTATGCATCTATCGTTCTAATCAGAAGTGAGAGTACGTGATTGCTCTAAGATTCTTCCGATAGATGGCACCACCAAAGGATTCTTCCCCTCAATACCATTACATCCATGGCAACTGCTCGATGACCGATTCCACAGATTTATTGAGCACATATATCTCTTGCACTCGGTGGGTCTTAAGCGGCATTGGAAAACGAGCACAGCGTTCTGGATTATGTCCTAACCATTAGGCTAACACAGCTCATTCAATAAGTGATTTTTATGATAAAATTTATATTTAGCAAATTATTTGGACTCTTTGTGAGATATACGTATATGGTTGTTAGTTTAATATCATTGAAGATATTGTAAAACATTAGTTTTCTTAAACTTATTGATGTGTACTACAATTATTGAAACTAAAGCACAAAGAATAGCTCAAACCAAGAAATATTTCCACAAGGTATATACTACGATGAACTGAAGAAATATTTACAATTTAACTCAACTCGACCATGCATCAGGAACGACTACATTGCTACAAAAATACTGTTTTTACAGAATCTGAATTATATTTGTCTATAATTTCATTTCGTCACGTTATATAAGAACAAATGTCTTTGAAACAGGATCCTGAGTTAGACTTAAGAACTGTGGCTGAGAAAGGATTCGAATCTTTTTAAAGAAATTGCTCATCTATTGGCCATAGTGAATCATGCAAATATGGAATCAATGGATGCAGATGTGAACGACTTAAGAACGAATCATTTGCCGTCTTCTTATCTGTGGAGTACATCATTTCTTTTTATTTTCTATCTTGTCTTCGTGCAATTAAACATAAAGGTAGACATATGTGTGCATGGCGTTGATGAAACTCTCTGCCACACGCGCAAACATAGATAAGAAATACAAGTCTACGCTACTGTCAGTGTTGGCAAAAAATCAATTACTTTAATTCATAATCATTGGCATACAAAGTATCAAAATTGAATATCCGAATAGCACGTCTTTGTGTTTTAAGTTGAATCGGTCTTCTGTCTGTAAGAATGATTGTATGAAATAAGTTTAGAGAAATTATGGAGGAAGACTTATAATTTGTTGTCTTATGCATCATCTTACTTGTTCTTCACTTGGTATAATTGATTAGAAGATAATACATTCTGATACCACAGCTCCTCGTAGCGAATTCTGATATAAAAACTCCTAGAACTGAAATATAATGAATAATCAGCCATAGATCTTCAAAATATTGCAACCTTGTTTTCCCTTAACTTTAGGTCTTATCAGGCTCTACTAACATCCCCCAACACCATGGACTTCTATGTACGCAGCCCAACAATTTATATTATGTATTGGGCTTGCATGTTTCTATATCTGTCGTCAATTAAACACCTCACGGACTGGGAAAAAACTAGTTTAGAATACACCTCAGGGTACACCAACTGTGGCTACGTATCGACGTCACAATAATTCTCAGCAATACATTCAAAGTTTCTCATTGAATATTAAAACGTATAGTATCAATTATCGCCAGTAAGGAAAATAAAATTCATCTAGGCACATATACTTGTTTATAGGAGTTTATCAATTAAAACTATTAATGTGAAGCATAGAAAATAGGAATTTTAATTTAGTTTACTAATTAAATTTATTTATCAAAAAATTTTTTTTGATGTTGTACAGAAACATTTTTAGAATTCAAAAAACATTTTATCTTAAAGCTTACTTATCAAAATTGTTTTATTATCATAATGAGTTTTGAGTAATTTTGGATATTTATCACACGAAAATTTTAAAATAGTATGATAGAATTATGACGTTTCATACGACAAGCAAAATTCTTCTGCATTCTAAATTTTTAGGACAGAATACCGATGGCAATGCAAAATTAAGTCAGAAGAGAGCGTCTTTCATTTAACCAGAACATCGCGAAGATGAAAGTACGTCTTTGCTCCTCCGATAGATGGCACCACCAGAAGATCGACTCCCTCAATTTTAACTTTGATCTGGAGTGGAAGGAAATTTTCTCCAGACCACATTACAGCCAAGGTAATTACTCAACGACTGACTACTGGACTTCCGATTCCATAGATTATCAATGTCGCCAAAAATCCACGTACTCCGTGGATCTTTAGCAACATTGAGAATCGAGACCAGCACTTCCGGAGGGAAGTGACCGGAGACTGCGGAACCCCTAGGTTACCGCAGTCTCGAATAATCTCATAATTTTCATAGATGACAGCAAAAATGAACTGTTCAATCATAACATTTTTACTAATGATATTTTTTAAAAAATGCCTTATTCAGTATAACAATATTTATATAATTTTATTTTAATGTAACTGTGTGTGTGCTAAAATATAAGTTATAAAAGCATTTTTGAATTTTTCATTATCTTTTTGCATTTATAGTTTTTTTCATTCATAAAAATTTATGAAAAAAAAATGTTAAAGTGGAATAATTTTAGTTTTGCGAAAAATTGTTTTTGTAGTTTTTTTTTTTATGAAATATAAGAGAAGTACAATTATTATGCAGTGTGAAACTAAACATTCAAAATATATATGACAATTATCAAAGTTTATTACCATTCATTAATGTTGGAAATTCCATTATGTGTTTCTTAAAGTGTAAGTAAGTAGTTGTTGCGCACAAAATAAAATAATTTTCCTTCACCAGGCGTACTTTTTTATTGTAAAACTAATATCCCAAGAATTAATAAATGCGACTAAACTGTCTCATTTTCTTTTGTAAAATGTTTCCTCATAGGAATATTTATCCACTTTTGAAACGGTGTGCATTGTTTACTCAGCCTTATATATTGTAATCCCACACGAGAATCCAAGATGACAGCTGAATGATTAGCGTGCTCTGGTTTCAACCAACAGTTCAATGGTTGTGCGAAAAGTTAAGGAATCCACTTTAGGTCCCAGTCTAATTGGTTCTTGTGTGCAAACTATGACTAGAATGCATACCAAACGAAATCCCAAAAGTTCATTCGTTAAAAGTTTACAATCGTGTATCCCTTGATATTTTGCGATTTTTTGACGCCAAGATGTGATAAACAAGATGGCCGCTACACAAAAAATAAACTAAGATAAATTAAATTTTATCGCCAACAATTCTATACCGAACGATTTCATTCATTATCATTTTGACATTTAAGGAAGGAAAACTTACGGTATTAAGGCTTTCATATGTGTAAAATTATAAATGTCATATGTATTAAATATTATACGTATAGTTTTTTTACAACTTTTTAATTTAGATTGTATTGCGTGAAAAAAATTTACTTCGATAATTAAAATAGTGGGTATTTTGTTACACTGACTTTTTTTTTATTTTATTTATCTGAAATGTAAACTCAAAATCTCATCAAGTAATAATTAAATTTACTCTCGAGTACTTTGACTTTATTTTATTTTACATTTTAATTTGTCATTTATTTACTCATTCTTCCAACAAAACAATGGAAGTTTTATATAACTTTTTCTGTAAAATGAGATTGAAGCAGTTTTCTTATTTAAAAGTTTTGTAAGTTGTTTATATTACATTTTCATTTAAACAAATTTTTAAGCTATATTTCAACATACTGAAGGTTAAACGAATGTCTAAATTGTACTCATTCCTCCAAATTTATTATTTTTTATTTGATTCTTGTGTGCTCGAACTTCCTATTTTGAAAATTAAACGTCAATGACTATTATTGACGTTTGACTATTTTGAAAGGTAAACACTCTAGTGTAATTTCAAACAACAAGATTTTTAAATGTTTTTATTAATGCAATAAATAATTAAAATATTTATAAAAACAACGAAATATAACCTTTTGATTTGTATTCTATGAATATTTTGATTTTGCATTTACCTGTTATTGAATGTAACAGAATAAACATTATATATATTATTTTCTCTATTGAAAAAGTAAGATACTTATCAATTTGTTTGTAAAATGTTTTTAAATTTTCATATAAGTATTTCATGTGTATTACTAAGTTTCGATTAAATTATCAAAAAAGAATAAAATACGATAATTGTTAATAAAAAAACATTAAAAATTATATTTATTGAAATCTAATTGAAAATGTGTATTTTTATTTGAATATGCATTTTATCGATTGAGCGCATTTATTTAAATTGAATGCATTTTATATGCATTGAAACGCATTTTATTTACATCGAAAACATTTTATATGCGTTGAAACGTTAATTATTTATTGATCTCGTTCAAATACAATACTTGGATTGATTTTGATCGTGATCTTTATTGATCAGGATAATTATTATGCAATTATCCTGATCACAATATCTGAACAGATAAAAGATTATTAAAAATAATTAAAATGAATAATGAAACTAATGTAAAATCCAAATATATATGGTGTGCATTGAAATAATTAAATGATTTACTTTAATGACATTCATTTTTTTATGTCTTCAGTTTTATCTTATTTGAATATTAATTTCAAATTTTTTACTTACTACGTTTATTGGAGATTTTTATAACAAAAGCACAATACTATGATGGATTAGAGATATGTTTAGAGTTTACCTCAACAAAGGCATTTTCATTTTTTTTTATTAAACTTGAGTTAAAAAAAATTTTAACTTCAGTTTTACTGGGAACTACAGCAAAAATTTAAGTAAATCATTCAATTGAATTGCCATCATGCGTGGCAAAAATCCATAAAATGGCCACAACTTTAAAAGCATAAATATGCTGATTTTTCTGATTTGAAATTCGTATTCGTAGATTAGTGGCGCGTCACAACCGGTTTTAAAATAACATTAAACATCAGTTAAAACAAAGAACGCTGGTAACATTTACATGCATTATGCATGAATGAAATAATTTTGAAAGGTTGATCTTGTGGACAAACGCTTTCCACTGCTTCTTTAGATTTTATGTGAAGTAGGAAATTTTAAGTATGTTTTACGTAACATCGACAGTTTTGAAATATTAAAATTATGCATGTGCAATAAAAAGAAATTAATATTTTTATAATGTACATTACATTCGATTAAAATATTAAAGAAATATAGACTGTATCTTTAATACATTTTGGACTGCATACTTATTATGAACAGTTGCATGCTGGGTAGGAAGTAAATGTGTGATACTCGCAAGCCTTCAGTTCAATTTCTCATTGGTTCAATATTAATTTTCGGCGCAGATGTTTACTGTGATGATTTGGGTAAAATTAGATTTTGCAGTAATTTTAATATGAAAAAAAAAATAATTGCAACAGCCAAATTTATGATTTGACTTGGCAATTGAGTTTCTGATTAATTTTACAAATTCAATCTTATCATTAGTTTCGTGGTTTTGTATTGTAATTAGATTGATAACAATGTTATAAAATAAGTTACCAATGGAAGAATTGTAAATACAAGGTGTTACACTAGGTCTGTGTGTGCGGTGCTTGCGTAATTATAATTTATGTGATTCTTAATAGAGTATTATTTTGATTAAAATTGTAATCGGGGTAATACATATTTGGATTTGGCTTAAGCAATATTTAGTGAGTTGACAGTGCTGTTTGTACTCGCAGGTTCCAGGTTCGAATACGCCGTTGGTCCCAGTCTAATTAGCCCTCGTGTGCAAAAAATGACCGTTAAGTGTCGAACAAACAAATCAGGTTCGAATACAGCTAATATTAAATAATGGGAGTTGGATGTTGCAACATTTCTTTCTCTAATTTCTCGAGTGAACGCAGGTGGGTAGTATTTCGTTCTCCCAACACACAGGTGCGAGGTTCTATCCTCGGATTGGGCAAGGTCGATTCCATCTTTCATCCCTTTAATGGGTCGATAAAACCTGGTACCAAGCATGCTTGGGAAATAAACACTGGAGTTTTCTCGTTAGGCTGAGCACGACTGATACATATGCTTCGCACGCCAGAACCTTGGTTCAAAAACCAAGAAATAGATTTGGGCTTTGTCCCTCCCCCCCCCCCCTGATGAGCTCTCATGCCACAGAGTTCACTTTTAATTTCTCGAATAGGTACTCTGGTTGATTCCAGATTTCATAATTTGACATTGGTTACCGTTCAATATCTCTGGAAAATTTTAATTATGGCGGTGGCAGCTCAAACGAACTCTCAGTTGTTACGTTAATTCTTATGTAATGTCAGTATATTTTATCTTTAACCTTCGGTTGAGACAGGTTGAACCCAGCCTTTCATCATTTTAGTAGGTTGATAAAACCTGGTTCCAAGCATGCTTGCGGACTAAACACTAATGGTTTTGCATTAGGATGACGAACTAACCGAGACATATGCTTTGCACTCCAGAGCCCTCGGTTCAGAAAACAGATATGGGCATTGTATGCTTTGTCTTCTCAATGGGTTATCATGCCACTTAGTTTAGTTTAAATTTAACATCTGGAATAGGTGCTTGGAATGATTCCAGATTTCATAATTTGACACGTGTATACCGTTCTCTATGTGTGGAAAGTTCTAATTCTGAGCGGTGAAATTTTAAACGAAAAACCTGAACTTCTCAGTTCTTAGGCTATTTGTTATATCAGTATATATCTCGGGCTGAGCAAGGTCGGCTCAGTCTTTCATCCCTTCCGTGGGTCAATAAACTGAGTACCAAGCATGCTTGGAAACTAAACATGCTAGGAACAAACTGGAAAAAAAAAACTAGGGTTTTCCCGTTAGGCTGACAGTTTAATCTGGACATACGCTTCGCACTCCAAGGCCTCTCGGTCAGGAAAACAGAAATGGGCACTATAGGTCTTAGCACACAAAGGCTGTCGTGCCTCAAAGTTTAATTTATATCAGTATATTTTAATTCTGACAAATATAAATCCGGATCATTTACTTACGAATACATTTTGCCGTTATTATTATAAAAACAAA
The DNA here is from genome assembly GCA_030067965.1 of Latrodectus elegans. Classification (NCBI taxonomy): domain Eukaryota; kingdom Metazoa; phylum Arthropoda; class Arachnida; order Araneae; family Theridiidae; genus Latrodectus; species Latrodectus elegans. Next base: position 62,484,597 of record CM057819.1, read on the forward strand.
AATTGTTAAAAATACATGAAAAAACATATTTGTTTACTCTCATCACATTTCCATTTAATGTTAACATTTATTCAAAAAAATACATAAAATAAAAAAGAATAAAAGCTTTTCTTAACGCATAGTTCAAGGGAAAATGACTTTGTTTACTTTTCCGTGAAATGTACTGTGATTCACATTTAAAGGTTGCTTCTTTATTTCTTTTTAAAGTAATAAATAATTTTTCTTGTATTATCTTTCAGGGCCGACTGTATCCGCTTTCTTCAAAATAAATATAGATGTTTTGAATGTTTAGTATGATGCATACATTTTTAACTGAAACACAGTTAAATAAGTTAAATATATACCATGTCTCGGATTTATTAAGTATATGAAAAAATAGTAAATTATGTGTGAGAGCTAATTGTGTCAACCTTTATTATAGGGAACAACATTTAAGGTAAGAGCTGAATAAAGAAAATATATTTGCTGGTAAAAATATGTTGCCTAATTGTTATTTAATAAATTCTTTATGTGTAAAATAGAACATATGTTGATTCTAATTTTTCAAAATATATACATTAGCAATCTTTAATATTATGATTAATTTATTTATTATATATTGTAATGTTTATTTTAGGAAATAATTTCTATCTCTGAGAAACATTCGATTCTGTTCAGTCACATTTTATGTGCGTTTTAATATCCATTATTTTATCGATGAAATCCTGATAAATAATATATTTAGATGTAAATTGATTTTTAGATTTAGGTTTGTCTTAGATTTGTGTTTCTGGTTTGAAGTCCAAATTTGAGAATAACTTATTTGTATTGATTCAAAACTTACTTTAAAACATTGATCCTAATCCAATTTTTCTTCATGTGCAGAAAATGACTATAAAGCGATAAACAAAACTATTTAATTAAAATGTCTACTAATTGTGTGTATAGTGGTAAGTATTTTCTTATTTAGCTGATTAATGTTTAAATTCCAGGGAAACGGCATATATGTTAAGGCATTGTTTCAACTATGATTAAAACTTATCTCCTTATATTTTTTATATTTCCAAATCTTCATTTATAATACATTTAGATTTAGTTTGATTCAGATAAAAGATAGAAATGTTCTGGCGACAAAAGATCTTCGAAGATGTTTTATAGGGGGAATAGCATTTTTGTCTTTCTAATGTTAATAATGCTTAAAATATGATACGATATGTATAGTTTAAATTAAATTTATAAACGTTATTTCTGTTGGTCGTAAAATATCTCGGACAGATCGAAAGTACCCAAATTTTGAGCAGAAATCGCGTATTCTACGTTAAAAACGTCATTTCTAACGACTTGGCGACTATTCTTGATGTGTGACTTTGGGCGAGGTTCTTGGTGACTTAGCAAAAAATAGATACTTCTGGAAAAATTCAAAATGCTAAATTCTGAAATTGGCGACGTTTTGGCGGATTTTCTTATGCATCTGGCAATATTGTTTTTATTACGTCATACATATCTATAAGAATTATGCAGAAAATTCTATTTTGGTAACCGTAGTATTTACGTCACCACACACATCACGATAAGTTATCTTGGCAACATTTTTTCATCGCCAAAAAAAATTCAGAATTTGGAATCATATAATTTTAGGCCAGAAGTCTTGGTAGTTCTTGTATTTAAAATCTTGTTTTACCAGTTTTGTTTAGTTTTACAATTATATAAAAAGATTAAAAAATGAAATACATTTATAATATATTTTCATAAATGTTTGATATGCATTTTGGTGATATTCTACTCCTCTTAAATTTAAATTATAAAACATCGATCATAAATTTTAAAAAATTGTCCTTCATATAATTCTGCAAACATATTTCTGAAATTAACGACGACTGAATTTTTGCACATACGCCTCTTATTGTGATCATAACTATTGATAGGAGAGATAAGAAACTTTGTTCTACGCATAATTTGAGTGTCATTATTTCATTGGCATTATATTTACCAATAATTTATGGATAGATATTCTTCTAAATTGATTTCAAGAATCAATAGTTTTGTTAAGTGGTCGATACACCTCAGCACCTGCAGTGAATAGGAATCTTCATATTTAACGCATTACCTTTCATTTTATTCGTTGACTTTATTGGCTGGAGTGTTTTTGTGCAGTTTCTATTTATTCAGATAGTTTACATTCAGATTTTTGATTAAATGATATTCTAATGGAAAATACTTTCACTATTGGGAAATAGACGTATCAAATATTCAAACGGAAATCTATGATTGCTTGCCACTGGTTTTATCTCACTTATCACCCAAGAAATTCTAAACTTTCATGGGTAGCTTTTTCTTATTGCAAAAGAGCTACACTTGAACATGCGTTTAAGATTCCAATTTTACATATACTAGTCCATGAAATTACTTACGATTTTCGAAGTTATAAAATATATAATGTATAAATTATATAACTAAGCTATGTTTTTTTCCACCATTCTAATTTATTTTTAGTGGTAGTAAAAAATGCAATTTTTTGATGTCATATATGGAGCATTTGTGCCCTTGAATAAAACCATCTCCCTTTTCTCAGCATACATTTCATGTGCCTGAGGAAAAATTTTATTTGTCTATTGTAGTCAAAATTTCTTCATGTTTTATTGGATTACTTTAATAAAGTTAGTGCATTTCTTTAGCTTTGCAACTTACTACCACGTATTATCTTATATTTAATGATTACTTCAAATAGAATAAGTTTTTGCAAATTTTAATAAATTACCATAATTGTATTGCTGCGATTATAACTATTTTTAAAAGTTCATATTCATATAAATAGCTATTTATGCTAAAAATTGTTAAATATCAACTCATTTAAAACATTCATATATATACAGCCATGTGTTTCAATATTTATTATTTTAATTTCTTTGATAAAAATTTTTATTTACCTAAGAAATTAAATATCTGGAATAATATATAATCTGGAACAAACAACAATCTATCAAAATTTTTGATAAATTTAAAAGGCAGGCAATATATTGATTACTAACGTTTAAATTTGATAACTCTGACATAAAATATAAAATGTACCTAGATACTGTATTAATCGACAGCACTTGTAAATACCTTAACAGGTAAAAGAATTGCCTTTTCATTTAATTTATTAGAAGTTCTTTTTCTTTAAAAATATATAGCTTTCCTTCCATTTTCAATGTACAATAACTAATTAGAATAAACGCTTTTTTTATCGAGAAAAGCGTTTATTCTAATTAATTATTGTACATTCAAATGTAAACCCAATTAACCGAATTTTTTGTTATCCGAATGGTGTGCTATTCTAATGTATTCGGATAATTGGAGTTCTACTGCAATATGGTAAAATTTTCCGCAAAAAGTCCTTCGCTGTGTCGAAAATGTTCTACGTGACAACTGATTCTTCATTTGTTAAATGTGAAACTTAACTTGATTGTTAGATGTATTTGATGTGTTTACATTCGATAAAATGTGGAGTAAATGAAACCATTTATATGCTCTTGTCTGTTCTTATCTACTATTTTATCTAAAAATATCACAATAGAAGATAAACGCATATCATTCTGATAAAGAAACTCGAAGTGTTAAGCACGTCAACTTTTATCTTAATATTTATTAAAATTAAATTTTTAGCTCTTGATAACTCTACATTGGAGATACATAAACTTATCAATTTCTGACAAGAATCGGCTTGTATAAAAGATATTTACGGAATTTCACATGCAAAGATAATATCTCAGCTTTCATATAAGCTCTTTTTGGGATGTAAATTTCTAACTGTAACTGTATAAAGTTTAACAATATTAGAATAAAATATCTCTACTTTTTTATTTTACATTCTTCAACTTGTTCCAAGTACAAACTTATGATCGAATTGCATTTTGAATGCTTAATTTTAATGTTTTTCAAAATGAGAAGATCAATTAAAATTTATGATTTTTATTCAAATTTTTACCCTATTATTATTATTTTTTTTAAAATAATAATCATCATAATTTCTGTTCAATGATAATTTGCATGAGGAAGATATTTCATGTGATGTTGTATTGTGATATAAATTGTTATGAATAATCATTTAATTATGTATATGATACACTTAACAAGTTATATAACAATGTATCACATTTGAATTTATTTGTCAATTATTAAAATTTTTATTCATGTACTTAGGAAGTGTATACACTTCTGAATTATTAGGAGTCTACTTATTTGAAATTTTAATAATAGAAATTTATATGAAAATAGTTGCTTGATAAAAAAACTATTTTTTCCAAAAAATTAACTATCAAGAAATTATTAATTATAATAAAAATTGTTTTGCTAAAAATTAATTGGGAAATAATTCCACTTCCGATTCTATTAAAAGTTTTCCTCTATGTAAAGCCGAAACTCTCTCTCTATATATAATATATATATATATATATATACTCTAATACATATATATATATATATATACACTCTAATACATATATATATATATATATATATATATATGAGAGAGAGAAAGAGATCCAGGTAGTTAAATGAACTTAAAAATAAACTGATAATCTCTTAGCGATTGAAATAGTTAGGCTTGTAAGTGACCACAAAAAATGGGAACAGAGAACGTATAGGGCGATGATCCTGTTAATGTAGTGCAAATAATTAATTCTAATTACTATTTTGCATAATTAACTAGCATTTGTTGCCAACTTCTTAAATTTATAATTTATCAGTGAATAAAATTTCGAATATTTTCATTTGCATAAAAAACGTATGCAGAAGTCTGAATGAAGATGATCTACTCATAATCGTTATAAAAAATGATAACAGCTATTATTGATTTTCTTAGAAAGGACAGCAAATATTTCTGCTTATATAAAGTTTTGGGATACATGCATAGTACAAACGAACGTTATTTCTTTTGAACTAGTTGGAGATGTTCAATATTGATCAGTTTACATTTAAATTCGAAGTTTTACTCTATTAACACTTGGTTTAATGCAAGCGTTTTTTGGCGCATTTTAAATTTTTAGGGAAATTGCAAAAATTAATCGCATATTTCTCTTATAATGATTTGTTAAACGAGATGCTTCTCTTATAATGATTTGTTAAACGGGATTTTTCTCTTTAGATGTGTTAAACAATATGTGTTTTTCTGCAATGATTTGTTAAACGAGATGTGTTTCTCTTGTAATGATCCATTATATGAGATGTGTTTCTCTTGTAATGATCCATTATATGAGATGTGTTTCTCTTGTAATGATCCATTATACGAGATGTGTTTCTCTTGTAATGATCCATTATACGAGATGTGTTTCTCTTGTAATGATCCATTATACGAGATGTGTTTCTCTTGTAATGATCCATTATACGAGATGTGTTTCTCTTGTAATGATCCATTATACGAGATGTGTTTCTCTTGTAATCCATTATACGAGATCTGTTTCTCTTGTAATGATCTGTTAAACGAGATCTGTTTCTCTTGTAATGATCTGTTAAACGAGATCTGTTTCTCTTGTTATGATCTGTTAAACGAGATCTGTTTCTCTTGTTATGATCTGTTAAACGAGATCTGTTTCTTTTGTAATGATCTCTATAAATCTGTTGAACGAGATTAACAAATATTAAAGTCTATTTTCTTAATAAAACATTTGAACAATTTGAATACTCTGTGGTATACCTATCGCTACGAATGTGCGTCAAATTGACGCTGCCATATTATAATAAATTTTTCATTAAACTTATTTTACAAACACATTGAATAATAAAAACTCTCTATAAATATTTAAGTTTTAACTTTTCCGTAAATATATCTAAGCAGTTGTTTCTTTCTTAGACATTGTTTTGATTTAAATGTATGTGTTCAGTCATGTGTTAAATTGACAAGTGTTCGTAGAGTTAAATATATTAAAAATGTCCGTAAACCTAATGATAAATATTTATTTTATAAGTGCCAAACATTAGCACTTAAGCCATTAGTTCACGGTCTCTCCAATATTTCTTGACAATGTCCTCATATTGAAAAAGCATGGTACAATAATTTTGAGGAATTCACTTTTCCAATTTTATACATATGGTCCTATGAGCAGGATAAACACTAAGCAGTAAAATAGATTATTATTTTTGATCAGTAATTTATGATATTCTAATGGATAAAATATGGAAGTAATGCTGAGCATTAATATAATAAATCTTTGAAAAATGAAGAATAAGACATTAATAATCTCAATTAGTTTATCATTTCGTAATCTGGGTGCTCTTTAGGACGTCACACCAAAACTTTACTTGCATTTGTTTTTAGAATGCAGTATATTACTTACTCTGCATGCTGTAAACAGATGAAAACCAAATAAAAACGCTTTTCACAATAAATCCATGTATGAGCATAAAACGGGGAATGTGTATATAACAAAAAACTATGCAGAGAAAATGATTTTATGAGAGTTTTTATTTGTTAGAACGATTGAAAGAACATGAAAATATAGTTTAAGTTCGCAAGTTGATTAAATGCAAAGGGTTAAAATAAGCATGTTGAAAAAATGATAAAAACGTTTAATATTTGGTGTGATTCCTATGATGGGAATTATTCCCTTTTTTTGCTTTGGTACAAAGAGATTATCGATGTTGGACAATTAATGTTCTGATTTTGAATAAGTGAGTTCTCCAAGTTCCTTGGTCTTGCAGCAGCACGTTGTCTAAATTTGTACCAAACATTCTCTTTCTATAAACTCATTGGGTCTTTCTCTACGAAACACAACAGCCCAATATACTTGGCCTGATTTAAATCAGAAAAACATTATAATAATTTCGATTACCGCAAATGGCGCTTCAGAGACAGCAAAACTAGTTTTAAAAACAGAAGAGTTGACGCTGTTCGGCTGGATTCGAAAAAAAGGAAGAACAAGAATAAGAATTTTATTGTTTGTTTTCGTTTATAAAATTCTCCTATGTAAACTTATTTTTCTGTTCTTTTTTGTTGTTTGAAAAATAATACATATTTGTCTGTTAAGATAATGCTTGATAAATTCGTGGCACAAATTTAATTCAGCGTCATATAACAGCATGCTAGGTTCTCCATACACTATTTTTTAACTTCAAACATGCTTTTTTACCAAATAATATGTATGAAGTTTGGTATTATTGTGTAGTAAAAGAAACATATTAGCTATGGCTGTGGCGAAATGAAGACATTAAAGCCGTAGCAGTTTTCTGCATGTCGTTATGGCAAAATTGTCGTTTCAAATAGTACATAGGTTTGTCCATCCATCTTAGTTGATTTCAGATTCAATATACATTGCATCTTTAATGTCATATTTCAGAAACCAATGTCGATTAATTTCATTCAGTTCTCTCTCTTAATACTGAAACACGTATGTTGTCACATTAATCTGAATCAGAAGTCGCACCAGTGACTTAAATCGACTACTATAAATGATTAGACATGTCCCGAGTAAGACTATTTCGAATTATTTGGTTTGAGAGCTTTCATTCTGTTTCCAAAATAATCTGTCTTTGGAACTGAGTAGCTCTGCCATTTTTTTTTATCGAAAAACTTAATATCATTTTATCACCATCGTTTGTTACGGTAGCACATGAACCGCTTCTTAAAATGCTTGGCTCTACTTTCTCTGTTTTTTGAAATCAAGTTCGTTTGCCACTTCAATAACTATCCACTGTATATTTTTGTGTTCCACTAAATCCACTATATATTTTTCTGTTTTCCCATTTTCAAATCTCTCTATAATAACTCAACTATGTATTTTGGTGAATCATTTTCATGACATTTCAAGTCATCTTTTCTCAAAACAAAAGCTGAACAGTTGAATTTCACAACTAAAATTGAAAAGAAAACTTGCAAAATCATGATTTCTGGCATTTATATTCCCTATTTGATTTTAACATCTTGAGCATTGATTTCCATATGAAATTTACTTCTATGTTTTATTTGTCAAATGCTATTGATTGATGTAAAAGTTTGCATAATTTTATTAAAACCATGTTTCCTAGATTTTTTTGCAGCAACTTAAAAAATCTAAAATATAAAAGCTTAATTATACATTAATATCTAAAAAAATCACCTTTTTTTTTAACTTGTTGCACATTTACTTTAAGATTTATATTATTTATACATTTACACGATTTAAGTTACGTGTGTGATATTTTACAAATTTTCAATTATAATACAATATTGTATTGTTGTGATTTCTTAAATATTTTTATTGAATACATTATATTTAATTATAAATATTTTTGTTTAACTGATATGGATATAAATAAATGTATTTGATTTGGGATAACAATGTGAATTGTTTCAGATCCCTTCTGAAAGGTGATCACGGCGGCCACAAACGTCAGGTGGGGGAGGGGCATGGAACCGAGGGAGCGGATGAATCGTCTGAGTGAGAGTGGAGGAGTGAGCGTGCCCCTGGAGGACTACTGGAAGGAGTTCAACAGTTTTGACGATGGGGGGCAGCAGGACGAAGACGAGGAGGATTTTCCAAAGACCCCCGACGGTCAGTATTATAATGATCTTATTCATGCACTTAAATAAGATGAATATTTATGAGGGTGGGTCGCAGAGAAATGGAAATCAAAGTTGTCGATTTCACCGCGGTCACTGCAGAATTTTTAAAATTGGGGTTAATGATAGGTGAGGACCAACATTCATGTTCCTTTTCTTAGATTAATTAAAAAATACGTCGCAATATGCATGAAATTCCATGTGATATCGAAGGTTTTAAAATTTAATTATCGATAAATTATCTATTCTTAAAATGGTATATTTAAAAAAAAAAAAAAAAAAACTGGTGTTTCTTATAAAAATGACATTAGATATTAAATTGATGACATTAGATATTAAATTAATCCAATCAAATAAGGTTTCGATGCATGCTTGATCAGCATATTTTTTTTCAATAGAAATAATTCAAACTGTAATTATTTCTGATAGATACATAACATTTCGGAATGTGAGCCATAAACTTTTATGCTTCTTTAATACGAAGTAGCATAAAAAACAACTCTTTCCATTCTCGTGATATACTGATACCTGATATAAATAAATGAAATTTCTCTTCTCTGGATTGTATTAAAATATTTTTCTTTCAAAAATTTTATATTAGTATCTTACTTTTATTAAAAAAAATTATATCTCAATTTTTTAAAGATTAAAATAATTTTAATTCGTTAACAGAAGCTTTGTTAATTACTGTAAAATAGCAAATGTAATAAAATTTTTATTTAATAAATTCTGCAATATTACTTCAAAGTTAAGATATTTTTGCTTATTAATATTTTCATAATTTCTTTATTTTTTAGATAATTATTTTAGCCTATGTTTAATAGAAGTATCGTTTGATTTATCATTATTAATTTTTAAATGTTTACACCCAAATGTAACTCATTGAAATTAATGCAACTCAAATCTATGATTTCCTTTATCTTCACTACTGAAAATAAGGATTTAAATTTGATGTGTACTTTTAAAAAGAAAAATTTTGATTTATATTCTTCCTAGTTCCTGAAAAGTTAATTGACTATACTAGTACTGAAGCTGTTATTAAATTTGATAACGTTTAAAATATTCATCATTTTAACTTCCGATTAAATAGATTTCATATAATTAACTTTTATTCCTTTTGGGAGAATTTTTTTTTTCGTTCAAACATTCCTTCGAAATTAAAATTTTTTCGTATTCAGGTAAATTTTCTAAAAATAGCTTTTCTAAACACAATTATTATTCCTAACTTCCTGTTTTGGAGGGCAACATCTATTCCCAACTGTATTTCGATTTGAAGGAGAATTCATTTATTTGAGTTCATTAACTTTTTACTGGAAAGTGGCTACTTATTCACTTAGGTCTGTGTTTGTCTAGTCCAAAGTAAAAACACAATGAAATTTTTAAAAAAAATGATTGTTTAATTTTTTAACGATACATTCCTGTATTGCGACATGTTTGTAAGAATATACTAATTATGTTGTTGCACTATATTCAATTCAGTGCGTCATCGATTGGCAGTTTCAGTTTCTATGATATATGTTGACTACGAAATAATGATGCTCAGTTTTGAATATAAACAAGTTTCCTCTTTCGTTAGATATTTTTTTGCAATAAAAAAAACTATTATCGATGTTTACAAATCGAAAATGATAATTGAAAAACAATGAAATCACTTAAATGTTTGAAATAATGTGAAAATTTAAACTGTATACAAAATTTTTATTTTTAAATGTATAGGGAACTCAATTTTAATATGCTTTTAATTTTATTCTATAAATTGAATTATTTCATTCTTATTTTGATTGTGTATCATGTTTTGAATTCTTGCATTTATGATATTTTTATCATTGGTTAATAATGGTATTGTTCGATTGTGGTACTATGCCTTTACTTGTTTGTATACAAAATTAAAGATTAAGTCTTTTTAAAGTTGGCTGCCTCATCCATTTGCCATGTTGAATTCTATTTGTTTTCCTTCTTAATGATATTCCTAATCATTTAAATTCATAAATTTAAAACCTCCTTATGTTGTCAAACTCCAAAGATGTGTCTAACCTACCATTGTAAGTTATGGCACTAAAGTCATTTATTTTATTCGCTTCCAGCTATATTTTAATTATTAGATCTGTATGAATTCTCTCTGCGGCAAGTGCATTTTCTCGAAAGTAATTAGCTGAATTCAATGAGCTACCTGTCCTGTGTGACTGTTACTTTGCTGTCAGCAAGGGGTAGCACTTTTCAACACTTGTTGCTTCTTGATGCTGGAATGAGGCGGCTCTTTCAAAGTCAACCCCAGGATCCCACAACGCTAGTTATGCCACTGGAAGTTGCTTTCCAATCACTTGACTGCTTCTGTTGCATGATCTCACATTCTCTTGCTTAGTTTTCAGTGATCTAAATTCTCTTTAAAAGGCAATTTCTAATGTTTCTTTATTCAGTTCAAGTGCCTTGTTTCATGGTTTGATGTTTATTGTGCATTAAAATGAGTCTCAAGAATCATGTCGTGGTATATCAGCAACCATGTAACACTAGATTTCAATAGGATATTTTCACTTTTCGTTTATATATTATTTCGGTGAAGTTATGAATTATAGCTTCGCCAATTTCTGTTACATTTCATAAATTCTATTTACAAATTTTATTTCGTGTTCAGCTATTGTGAATTATTTGTTTACCTGAGGTTAGAAATTAAATGTAAGTTTTTTAGAATATTATTACCTAATACTTTACGCCCCATGTTTATAAAGTTTAAAGAATGAAATTTGGGTGTGATTCATTGAATGGAGAGTTTCCCCACATCATTGTAAAATTAAAATAACTTCGATTTGAATAATTTGTTTGATTTCTTTGAGTTTCTTTTAATATTTTGTTGCATTGTAATCGATTAAATTGTACTAACTGTTTGAGAATTTGTAGTTGTGTGATTTATTATATACTTGAGCACCATGTCTTTAGTGGTGAAAGAACACTTTGTTTTCGAAAACAAATATATATTTACCTCACTTTAATAACATTTATTTGCTAAGATCTCTTTAAAATGCTGTTTCACACTATGAAGTGATATTTTATGTATAAATAAGCTATAAGCAAATCCATAAGAGTTGTGCAACGATTAAAAATTAGCTTTAATTCTAAAGTTATTAAATATCTGAATTTCTTTTATTTCACACCAATGCATTTCTTATCTAGCGCGTTTTATATATATAAAAAAATGCTTTTTGAAGTAGGCAAAAATGCTATTTAAAAAATCGAAAAAAATTAATATATTGGTTTTTCTGTTCCTTAACAACACTGTGGAAACGTAGATAGAAAGAAAAACCCGATGCCATACATATTCTCTGGCTTTAACTGTGTTATTACTTTTGACACTTGATCAAGCCAAGCTCGCTATGCCATTGGATATGCGAATTTAAGTCAGTAGGTTACGTCTTTCAATTAACCAGAGCCCCACATAGGTGAAAGCACGACTTTACTCTAAACTTATCTGATAGATGGCACCACCAGAGATTTTTCATTTTTGGCATTAATCTGAAAGGGATGGAAATTCACTCCAGACCATTACACCCATGGTAACTGCTCAACGACCGATTACATGACATTCAATTCCCCAGATTTGTCGAGCAGGTATATCGCATGTACTCGGTGGGTCTTTGGCGGCATTGGTGATCGAACCCCGTCCTTCCAATCGGAAGACTGATCCCCTAACCACGAGGGCTACCATGGCCGAGCCTTTAACTGTAATGCATACATAGATAAGAATTTTAAAAAGAGATGATCAAACGTCTCCAGTCTTGAAGCAAGTGGAACTTCTAAATGTATATATCCCAGAAAAAGCAACTTTAAAATTAATTTAAATCAAGGTTAATTGCAGAGTGACTAAATACGGTAGCCAAAATTTTAAAATGAAACTCTGCCTATGTTTTAAGTTCGTCTGTGACACACAAAAGGTAAAAGATAATGTTAAGAGTTTCATTCCATTCTGGGCAAAATTCATCTAACATTGAATAAGGATTATATTTATATCGATAAACATTTTTGTGTGTGTATTTTCCTTGCTTATTAATAGTTTGTGATTATGTAAAAATGATAAAAAAAAAGTTCTTTAACTTAAAAATTAAAAATAAAATTACTAAAAATATATGTATATTCATGTTCTTTCTTCATACATAAATATTTAGAATGTATTTTTAAACATTAATTCATAAAAAAAACAATAAATTTAAAAAATTTTGAATAAGTTTTGCTTTATTTAACACGTTGTTTTTTCCGAATATAAAGTTATTATTTGAAAGGAGATAATATTTCACTAGATTATAAAATTTTTGAAGTATTTTTTTTAATTTAGGCTGTTTTATAAGTAACTGAGATAGATTTTAGTGATTAAAATGTTTGCAACACGATGAAATTTAATTCTCATTCAATGAAAATATGACTACTTGAACATTGTGTGTTATGACTACATGAACATTTTGAAACGTTATTTTAAAAATGCAGTACTAATGTATATATTTTTTTATATAATAAATATAATTTCAAGATATCTTTAATTAATATTGCTCTTAGATTTAATGTATTTAGAATATTGTTGATGAATATTAACTTATACTTTAAAATTATTCGACGCTTACATAGGTATAAAAAATTAACTCTTATCACAAATTATTACAATGTTTCTCTTGAGCCTAATTTTTTTTTTTAACTGAAACAATTTTCTGATTAAATTGAGCCGATAAATATTTAATGTTCTTAACTTTAACTGTTGTTCCACAGAGGGTGAAGCTGAAGAGGAATGGCTGCGTGAAGCCGGTTTCGAAAACCTTGTGGATTCAGGTATGTTGCATAATCACTGACTTAGCTATTACTCAACAAAATCGTCGACAAAGATGCGTCTCTCTTGATGCATTTAATTAACTCGACTTCCTGCAGAAAATGTGTGCTAATTATTCATTTATCGTCAAGGATGAAGCGTTGATGAACTGTCTTCAAGCCATGTTTAAAGGAGCGTGTGCATATTCACTAGGCTTGACGTTTGTGATAGTTAAGAATATTGAATGCTGTTGTAGCCAATAAATGGGTTATTAATATTTTTAACTGTTATTATATAAGTAATTGTTGGTTAACGATTTAATATTAATTCCAAAAAGCATTTCTCGTACCATCTGTTTTTGTATGCTATTGTACATTTCCACAATGTTTGCATCAATATTAAAGTAATTTTGTCTACTTTCGAGTGTCAAAATTATAAAAATTAGTGGTTATAATGTTCATAATTTAAAAAAATTTGTTTTTATCGTGTGATTTTTAAAAATGAGTTTTGAAGTTTATAAATGATTCTATTTATATTAGGTTGTGGAATAAGTTCGTAGCGTTTTTACCAAATACTTATTTAAACAAAAAACAATAGTTTTATCAATAAGTTAATCAGTTTTATATTCGCCGTTGCTGTTTACAAACTCTTCACACGTCTCGACCAATTTGTTGATGCCGTTCCGCCAAAAATCGTCTGGTCTGTTGTCAGAGTTGTTGATCCAGTTTTTAAGGACCTCTTCATTATCGAAGGTAACACCCTTAACATGATTTGACAAGGAGAGGAAAAGCTGATAATCGGTCTGTACAAGGTCCGGAGACTACGGCGGATGCTGTAGGACCTCCCATTTGAGCTCTTGGAGTTTGGCTTTGACGACTTGTGCAACATGGAGTCTGGCGTTGTCGTGAAGGAGTATGATTTGACCATATCGATCAAGTCTTTTCAGTCGAATAGCCTCATTCACGCGGTATTGCTGGGCAGTGTAGAGCTCCTTGTTGACTGTGGCATTCATTCTGTAAGGAGCATTTCCCAGCGCACCAAGGGTCCTTAAAAACTGGCTCAACAACTTCTTTGACACCAGAGCAGTCGATTTTTGGCGGTACGGCATCACAAATTGGTCGAGAAATGAGAAGAGGTTGTAAACAGCAACGGCGAATATATATTTGATTAACTTATTGATAGAATTATTTTTAAATAAAAGTCTGTGGGGTAAAAACGCTACGAATGTATTCCCCAACCTAATAATTAGCTTAATTCTTTCCTTCTGGGATTTTTAATCTTGCTTCTTTTTTTTTTTGCCAATTAATATAAATTTCCAACATATATTGTTTCATACTATACTTATATTTAGATTTTAAAATGATTTAATAGAATGGGGAATTAATAGAAATAAAATATCGATTAAATTACACAAAATTTTAAAATATCCATTGTTATACAGTTCTAAGAAGTTTGTCATATTATTTGCTGATATTTTATGAATTTATATCTAATTTGGTATCATTGTTTTACGACATCTTACTTTAAATTTTTGACAAAAATTTAGGTATTGTTGAAATAATACTGAAGAAATGAATAAACCCTAGTTTATAAAATTGCTTAGTGTTTTACAGTTTAATACATTCAGTGAAATTTTTAATGTAATTCAGATATTAGAATTCTTGTTTCAAGTAATGAATAGGAGGATGTGTATCAAATTGTGTACTATATACACTAATGGTTTTATTTGCTGTAAATTATAAATAATTTAAACCAATATTCGATTTTTCATTTTGGTAACTCATAAAAATTCTTCCACTGAAAATTAAGTTATCAAATTAAAAAAATGATTATAAGTAAATTTAGGATATTTATTACCATGCACACACATCGAAAGTTTTAAATTCAATTTATGCAATTATAAAGTTTAATTGCAGGTGTAATTTTCTATTTGAGATTTAGTGATTGTAATATTTACGTTAATAAGAATGTTAATAAAGGTGTATATATTTTAAACATAAATACATATATCTTTAAATATTATTTAGAAAATATGGATCAAATTTCATTCTTATATATAATACAACTTAATTTCTGATATTTGACCACAACTATAATAATAATGTTTAATTTTTCGGTCTGTCTTTCAAAAGAACTAACAGAGCAAGATGCAGCTGAGTTTTATGAAGACATATTGGCTACTCTAACTCCACGCCAAATAGCAGTGGTCAAAAAGCGATTGGACACTGTCCAAAGATCTAAGAAGAGACGAGTACCTCGTACTCGACAAAGAGCAGATGTGCGAGATCTATTTAACCCAGCCTCATCATCTCCACCTGAGGTAAAATGAATGTTTTTATGTTAAAATAAGTCACTTTTACTTTTTTTTTTAATGGAAGTTGTGACTTTTGAATATAATGTCAGCACTGGTGATATTTCCTTACAACAGAAAGTACAGAGCGACAAAATTCTTATAAGACAAAAGTTTTCAAAATATCTCGTATGCTGCTTTCTTATATATTAACGTTCATGAAAATGTTTGTTGCTGTGTAAGTTTTAGCTTATCACCCAAGGGCTGAAGGGAGACCTTTTTTGCCAACTTTTCATAAAAATGGATAACTTTTAATACTAAGGATAATCATCTGTCATAAAAGAACTCAGGTTTTCGTACTAACATGTCGGTCAATTTAGATAATTTCTATGATTTCATCGACATTTTCGACGACTGAATTACCTATGCGATCTGTTCTCTAACATCAAAAATACCTGAATGGAATCAAAGAAACCAAAAACTTCACGTAATTGGCTGTTAAAGTGCCAGAACCATAAATACTATTCTCAATTTCAGCCGATTATATTTTCGCTTTTATCAAAGAAAAACTATAAATGGACCGTATTTTTTCTTTGTTGTCTTCTATGTTTGACATGATATATTTCACAACTCAATGGACCAAATAAAAACAAAGAATTTAGTAGTGCAGAAATATCACCTTTCTAACGAGCATAAATCTGAAATCGTTGGATATATGCTTTACAAGATATCGATCACTATAGACATCTTCCGAAAAAAAATTATGGATTTCTTTTTTCCCATTAATACATAATATACATATTTTTCTTTCTATTACATTGAAAGAATTTCTGTCAATTTTTTTTCTAATTCATATTTAAAAAAAAATTATGATTCTTTGAATATTTTCAAGCTTGTCCCTGTCAAATGATACATTGCAAAATTTTATTTCTAAAGGCAAGTTTAAAATTTGATTGATTGATTCAATTGAAAATCATATTTTGCTCTTTCTTTCGACTGAAAAAAAATCTGATCATTTTTGTAAACCGTTAGACACTCGGTAATAAATCAGTCTTCTGAATTCTGAAACTAAAATGTACTTAATGACCATTAAAATATTCTCTGTTTTTGTAGCGTATTCATATAAACATAATTAATGCTTGCAATTGCATTTTTCTATTCCTTTTTTATGTCCAACTAATTCCGATTTTTTTGTGTACATTTGCTAAAATCGTATATACAAGTTTTCGTATCATTTTTATACAGTTAACTATAACCATTTCGACATTCATTTTTGATTAAATTGTATTACTAGTCATGTTTAACGAAGACCGTAATCGTCTAATTATATTGAAAAGTTCTTATTTTATCATGGATTATTGAAATTGAATCATTTTTCTTTTTTCTTAGTCTCTTTCAACTATTAACTCAGAGCCATTGTCCTTAAATTATTCTATTGATGGTTCCAATCTGTCTTCAAGTGTTCCATCTGGGGATCGGTGGCTTCGAAAAAGCCCCGCTACTGTAAAGGGTCATGATGATAGTCAATCTCCTCATCAACACTCCAAGCACAACAGTAGGGCCTTACCACCGCTGCCATTCCTTCGGACTGGTCATACTGGAGGATTCAGTCTCAGGGAACATACTAGAGGCATAGACTGCGAAAGCCCTACTAGTAAGTTTTTTAAATCAAATTATTAATGCGTGTGTGTGTGTGGATATATATGAATTGAAAACACAATTCATTAGGCAGAAATTTATTCGCATGAAAATAAATATATCCATATGACGGAATTTGGAGAAAATGTAAGTTAGTTTTATGTCATTGGGTATAAATTTATCAAATGTCTTGTGATCTGGATATTTATATGCTTAATGTGGTTAAAACGAAAGAAAGAAAATCCCTCAGCCAAAATTGCTGGGACTGATCATTGTATATCAACAGGTAGTTGCAAGAGTTTTTAGTTACAGTAAAGTTCTGTAATCCTATCAACATGTAAAAATCCCACTTGTACCAATCCACACTAAAGAGTTTTGTATAATCTGTGGGTTGAGTATTTCAGTTGACTAGATTCATTATTAATATAATTTGAAAATGGCAACATTTATAAAATTTGAAAAGTTCCAGTGAACATTTTAGAAAATATACAAAACAAATGTAAAAACTCTGCTTATAATATTGTAGGGCTCTAAATTTCATATACGGTCTTAATTAAGGGTTTTTATAGTCAAATAATTTTAGAAATTTTATTAATTGTGAGTAATTTGCTTAAAAATAAATTTTTTTTTTAAATACGAAGTCTAATATTTTCTTAAAAATTGCTTTCGAAAGATGCATACTTCCATCTTTTTATAATTCATTAAAAAGTTGAAACCTCTCAATAATTATTAATAATCTTCTTAATAGTTAGAAATTTACATTAATTCATCATAGGGCAAACTCGCCAAACTAATAATAGATAGGTTAGAGCACTGGCCTTTGGTTTAACAGATAGTGGGTTCGAATCTCACCTTCGGCATAGATGTTTACAATGGTTCGATATTCTCTTTAAGATATAGGCTTTACTCTAACTAGCTCTCGTGTGTAAAAAGTGTCCGCTGAGTGACAAATCTCTCAACCATAGACCATCCTATTTAAATGTCGTTTTAATGACGTAACGTTATTTTAATGAAATTTCAAAGACGTGAAGCTATGTAACACTATTTTATAATTTATTGTATGTATTTATTATTGAATTGCTTCTCTAACCTAAATAATGTAATAAATATAATCTTCCCTACTAAATAAGTATTGAGGGCAAAATTGATATATGTCCTTATATATCGAAAAGATAAAAATTGCAAATCATGTTGTCACCAATAATATGAAAATGATGTTATCCATGTAATTGCTGGTTATTTAAACTATATTTTTATCGATGGCAATTAAATTTTTATTTTTTAATTCTTCTTCTCTAAATTGGATCTTGTTTTAGTAAAAAAGGTGTGAATATTTTTCCGTTTTTACTTTAATTCACATAATTTCATGCATGAAAATTTTATTCGGTATTAAATAAAAGATATTTTTTTCAGGTGTTGAAGTACTGAGGTACGAGTCCCGCAAATCAACTATTCAAGACAAAGATAGCTGCAATAGTTTAAGTAGTATTAGCAGTATTAATACAGATTCCTTTTCACTGGTAAGTAAATGAATGTTGTGACAATGTTTGAATATTCCACTGTTTGTGCAGTGTCATGTAACGATTGTGTGAATATTGCTGTATTTCCAATACAATATTTTCCCTTAAATTTCAAAGCAAAGATTTCCAATCTGTTATTTATTTCAAATGGTCTCCAATCCATCAACTTCTATGCAGACGATAGACGTGAGTGATTAACATGTGTAAATTATCTGCACATATTTAAATACTATTTAACAACACGGGGCGTTTCAACAGCTGACGATAGACGAGACTGATTAACGTATCTGTACATATTTAAATACTATTTAACTACACAAGCCTTTTCAACACAGACGATAGACGAGACTGATTAACATGTATAATTATCTGCACATATTTAAATACTATTTAACTACACAGTGCTTTTCAACAGCAGACGATAGACGAGACTGATTAACGATCTGTATATATTTAAATACTATTTAACTATACAAGCCTTTTCAACACAGACGATAGACGAGACTGATTAACATGTATAATTATCTGCACATATTTAAATACTATTTAACTACACAGTGCTTTTCAACAGCAGACGATAGACGAGACTGATTAAAGTGTATAATTATCTGCACATATTTAAATACTATTTAACTACACAAGCCTTTTCAACACAGACGATAGACGAGACTGATTAACATGTATAATTATCTGCACATATTTAAATACTATTTAACTACACAGTGCTTTTCAACAGCAGACGATAGACGAGACTGATTAACGATCTGTATATATTTAAATACTATTTAACTACACAAGCCTTTTCAACACAGACGATAGACGAGACTGATTAACATGTATAATTATCTGCACATATTTAAATACTATTTAACTACACAGTGCTTTTCAACACAGACGATAGACGAGACTGATTAAAGTGTATAATTATCTGCACATATTTAAATACTATTTAACTACACAAGCCTTTTCAACACAGACGATAGACGAGACTGATTAACATGTATAATTATCTGCACATATTTAAATACTATTTAACTACACAGTGCTTTTCAACAGCAGACGATAGACGAGACTGATTAACGATCTGTATATATTTAAATACTATTTAACTAAACAAGCTTTTTCAACACAGACGATAGACGAGACTGATTAAAGTGTATAATTATCTGCACATATTTAAATACTATTTAAGTACACAGTGCTTTTCAACAGCAGACGATAGACGAGACTGATTAAAGTGTATAATTATCTGCACATATTTAAATATTTAAGTACACAGGGTTTTTCAACACAGACGATAGACGAGACTGATTAACATATATAATTATCTGCACATATTTAAATACTATTTAACTACACAAGCCTTTTCAACACTAAATTACAGACGGCAGTGATTACAAGCTGTAAAATTAAATGTTAATTTTTTCGCGGCTTTCAAAGTGTCGCTAGCCAAATAGTGTTCATGCTCTCATTTTGAATGATAGAATGATAAGAATATAAACACAGTTCCAAGCAGTTGTTTCATAACATTTACAGTCGTGTATGTGATGAATTGAAAAATACATTACTTTTGAAAACCTTATTTTGGATAATAATATTTAGAGAATTTCGGAAAAAAGATCTTACAGATAGGAAATAAAAATATATTTTATGTTTATAAAACAAATTAAATATTCAAGCTAATTGAGTTGGTTAAGTTGTTTCTAGACCGAAGAAAGAGGAATTTGTTTTTTTCCATATTTTATGTTGTACTAGATTAAACTAATTTGCGTGATTTTGATGAAAACAAAGGAAATAGTTTTCTATTGTAAAATAATTAATCAAATGTGTTAATTATGCAAAAAGAAACTGAAAAATAAACATGCATTTTTATCTTATATTAAGAATTTGCGATTTAATGTAAAAATTAATTTAAATGATGTTCCGAATTGAAAAGCTTCCCAGAATCGTGCAGAATGTCTGTCATTATCAATGTTGTAACTGATTAATATCAAACCTTAAAAGATCTTGTTGTGTGTGAATGTTTTTACAGAACTTTTACATTTTTATTCATTAAACCCTAATTTTATACTAGGCCATCGCATTATTCTTATGAATGATATTTTAGATGATTTTAAGTAAGTTGTTAATACATTAAAAAAAATTTATAATAATATCACTTATATATATGTTCATATACAAGAACTTGCAAACAGATCAAGGCTTTCTCGTGAGATAAAGTATGGCTTGCTTTTCAATAGTGTTTAGTGGGGTTTTTTTCTCGTGATTGATTTTAAATAAATAGGTTTATCATTTTTCAGAGGAAAAAGTGAACTTTTTATTATTATAAAATCTATCATTTCAATGCTAAGGTACTCATATAATGCATTTAGTGCATTGTATTTTGATATTTCTCCAACGTTGACTTTCTGGTGAAAAATAACCTTAAGCCTTTACTTCCTGTGACTCATCAAAACAGAAAACTCTATTTAAGGACGAAATTATTGTTACAAATTATTTCGACCTTGCAAGCAAAAGATTGGCAGAAGATGTTAATGTTACGTTTTACACACATTATTTGCGTGTTTCGAAAATGTTTCATGTTTACACAGTGAAAAGCGACTCCCCATTTCCATGGACAACTGCTTAAGGACACAGGAATTCAAGAAAATAAATGTGGCATAACAAAGTGATGTAAGAATTCAAGAAAATAAATGGCATGACAAAGTGACATAGAAAGTGAAGAAAATGAATGGCATGGCAAAGTGATGTTCTTCGAATAGACTTTATTTCAAAATTAAGTTCCAAAGCAAAGCTAACTTAAAATCAAAGAATATTTATTGAGAATCATCTCAAGATTTGTTTTGTTGCATTTTTGGAGAATTTTGTTTTAGCAATTAAATCTGTAGAAAAGTATCATTTTGAATAAATACGCGAGTTTTATATTTTTGAATAATTCTCTAGTAAGTAGTTAATTTGTAATTTTTTTAGACAATGTCAAATTCTAAATTATAATGTTTCAAGCACGCACTTTTTTGTATGAACTGCCAGCATTTCTTAGTAAACGGCAGAGTGCTGGAAATTCTTTACATATTACTGCTGAATTAAAGTATTGACGAGATCGAAAATGAATGGTAACTTTCAATACGCTTTTGAATCTAGTTCAAGTGCTTGTTAAGGGACCTTGTTTAGGCATTCTTCATGCGCGAAATATATCAATATTGATAAATAAACTTGTATCATATTGAAATTTGATCAAATTATACGAAATGAAAAAAATAATGAAAAATCATATTCAGAAGACGCTTTTGAATCGAATCAGAAATGAGAAACTTTTTTTTTATGTATTTTTATTATTAAAGGGGAGTAAATTTTTGTTTTTTAGAATTTTTTATTTATTTTACAATTGTTAAACATTAACGCTTAAGGCATTAATTCATAGGCTCTCTAGTCCAGATCTTGACAATGTCCTCATATTGAGAAAGTACGGTTCAATAATTTAAATATTCAAAAATCATTGGTTGATAAGATTCACGCGAAACACAGTTTGTGGAATCTCTACCACTCTAATTCTATAGAGATAGTCCTACAAGCATTATGTCAAGTCATGTGTGAAGTTTGTATTTTGAATGAATTAAAATAGTCATGTGAATATAGTATTTTGAGTGAGTTAGTTATACGGAAAATTTGCGTGGATTTGATCTAAGAAGACTAATTTATCCTTGTATCTTCAACTTTTAACTTTTGACCTATCTAAACTAGATATTTTAAAAGGCTCTTTCGAAACACAGAATAAAACTTAATTTTCAAAAAACAATTCTATAAACGTTTGATTTAATTATTAAATAGTAATGACTTTGTCTTCAGCTGAAAATAATTCAAGCCATAAAAGCCAATATACTATGCAGTTAATCATTTGCTTATATATAACTATTAATCGAGTAAAATATTTCTTTTTCAGTAAAAAAAAAAAGGATATTTCACTAAAAATTAAAAGAATTTGTTTTTAAGGTTTAGTGTAGCAATATGTGTTGATGATTTGAGCAAAATCTATCAAATAAAATGTAATATGAATTTAAAAACAACCTTTTAAGGAACGGAAATATTACTTTAAAAACTCAAATATTTTTTAATCGTTTTGACTTTCTGAAATTTCTATTTTTGAAGTATTTAAAAAATTTGGAACGATGAAAAAGTTAGACTATTCGTTAAACAAAAATTAAACATTTTAAGTATTTTTGCTTTCAAAAAAGAAGAAAAAACGAGAATATTAAATAAACTATATTACAATTTTATTATCACTGTTATTTGCTAGGATAGGAAATTTTCCATAAATTTTAGCATAAATTTCAAGGTTGTTAGACAGCTCATTCAGACAGTTTCAATGATATTTTCAAAGTTCCTTAACTTTTTTCGAACACAATTTATTTTAAACTGCGCCTTAATTACTTTATTCTTGATATTAACTTTTTTCTTGATAAAATTTTTTCCTTACGTAAAATATTACTATATGCAAAAATAAATATATTTAAAATTTTTAAAAGGAAGTTTAAAAGGTATTAAATCCGTTTAAATGTGGTTAATGTAATTTTATTGGTTTATTGGCAGAGTTATAAGAATAAATTCTTATCTGAAAACTTTAGAAGAATTCAAATTACACTTCAAAACTTTAAATTATAGTTCAAAATGTGGTTAACTCCTATTCTTTTTTTGGTGACTAGATAAAGTACATATCAACGACCGCATAGTTGATATTTTATTCATTGCTCATGTTCCTGGTACAGTTTAAAACAAATAGTAGTATTTCTCTTTACCACATCCTTGAAAGACATAGAACTTTGACAAATAATTAAATTAAGAGTAAGCTCTACAATTAATCTCTTTCAAGATTTTTTTAATAATATTTTTGTGATTAGAAATATTTATTATAAGCAATACTTTGATTAAAAATTTTTTTAATTTAAATTGAAATATTTTAATTGATTTCAGTTTCGCCACGTGCATTTACAACTGCGGTTTATGAAGTTATCTTAAAAGAGAAGTATTCGACGAAAGCCTAAATGGCGTAACAATATCTTTCATCAGTTAGGCTATCCATTTTGTAATATCATAATGATATTTAATCTAAATTAATATTTAACTCATTTAAATAGAATATGAAACAAAAATATTTAGAGCACTTAAACAGTGTTAGTTAAATTGTTGGTTTTTTAATGATTTCCTAATTAATAATTTACTTCGGAATCGCGCAAATTAATTTTTATTTAAATCGCATTATCGCGTGAGTATGTAAAATTCATGAAAGATAAGTATAGTAATAATCACAAGACCTCCATCAAAATGATTTGTTCCTATATAATATGGATATGTTAACGAATTTCCGAATGGAGTAAGTGTTTTGAGTTGAAATATACCTGATGAAAATGCATTGGTCTAAATTTTTATTGTTACCTGCAATTAATTTATAGACATAAAAATTAGAAATATAAACAATGTTGCTATTCTTTATTCAAATAGCTAATGAATGTTATACTTAATAAAGTAGAATTTTTTTTTCCTTTAACTTTTTTTAATTTGGATTAATTTGCAAATGAATTGAAGATAATTTCACTAGTAGTAGAGTTAATGTTAGTTACAATTTTCTCCTAGTCGTAGTATTTTCTTGGATAGTGTGGCGGAATTGCTAAGAAAGTAGTTCAAATTTAGCCGCGTCTGAGTTTATTAAAAATCCAAAATTTTTACCACTTTCTCAAGAGTGATTAAAATAATTCTTGTTTTAAATTTAGAGGATAAAAAATGCTCTGTATTAGGTTGATGTATTACAATTTAAACCGTTTGCAAAACCTTATTTTACATTTTAATTTCAAGTTAAAGGTATACCTTTAGGTATTAAATCATTAACCAATTTTTAGGTTCAGAAATTAGATTATCTGATTGGTCAGCTGTCTAGAAAAATGGCTAAAAATTAATAATTGATGAATAGTAATAATATTGTTTGGATATTGTTATGCATCTCTTGGTCAAATTCGCACATTTTCAGATAAAAATTCAATAAAATTATATCTAAAACAGTGCAAGGTTTAAAAAAATCGGTGCTTAAGCTAATGACATTTAATACTTAATTTAATACCAAGGTTGTTAATTTATCAGTTTCTTAAAACAGACCTGGCAATAATCTCCTAATTTGTAAATTAGCTCTTTGTTAAATGATCCATAATTCTATTTCATTGAAAATTCTCTGGTACATAAAATTTTCGCACTTATTTGAGGATTTTATGAAGCACAGAATTGCTTCATAAATGTTTTTAACTTCCCCATATTTTCTATGAAGCACTATCAGATAGCGTAAAGTAGACACTTCTTTCTTATTCTTATGAATAATGTCATATTGTTCAGTCTACTATAAATGTGGCTTGATTCTGATATACTCTTTATTAACTCATTGTCAATGTTGCAATAAAAGATGTAAATAAAGTAAATTTATAACTAATATCAATTGTAAGTGAAGGGGTAAATTTATATTACAATTGTGAAATTTTGATGTCCTAAATAGGTATAGTAAGTTATTGATTATGTCGGTTTTGTTTATTGTGCCATCCGTATGAGTTTAATATATTCTATATTTCTAAATCAAGGAAAGAAATACGCATTTATTTAATTAACTTCTCTGTAGGTAACATAGCTATTAATTGTTTCACATTATAAAAGTTTCAAATAAAGTGTTATTTTACAGAATTTGGCTTTCTTTTAGCAAAATAACTGCATGTTTGTATAATTTCAATGATTTTTGCATAATGATTAAAGTGGTTAAAGCATTCATACTATAAGTTTAGAATTTTACTATTGCATTTATAATAGGGTTATCTAAAAGGAAAAAAAAAACTTCACTAATTTATTATTCATAATTTATATCACTTCCTTATTTTATAATTATCTTAAAAGCATCGGGATTTAATGCAGTATCAAATAATAAAATTCGTCGTCGACAACTATAATAACAATAAGTAACTAGCCGAAAATATTGAAACTGCGTGATATTATTTTTATTCAGTTTTATTTACATTAACTATTCAGTGACAAATTCACATTGTTTCTTCTGTATGAAGAACATGTCAAAATTCGCATCAAAATTTTACTGTGAAATTCTGAATTTCAATGTTTTGGTAATCTTCAAGGGTAAGTTGGAGGTGAAAATAAAGAATCGAGTATTGTTTCTGAAGTGAAAAATTTATGTATTTTATACTCTAAAATAGGTATTGTAAAAAATAGTTTCCTCCTCCTAATGTTTAAATTTTGAAAATATCAACAGTTGTATCGGGTGATTTTTCTTCAATAGAAAACTTTATTTTAGTTTTAAATGTAATGTTAACGCATTTTTATTTCATCACTTTTTTTTTTTTTACATAGAATTATTATTTTAACTGTACAGATTTTGTTTAAATAACAAAAGACAGTAGTTTACTTTTCTACATTTTCAAGATTTCAACATTTTACGTATCTGTTTTTTAATTAAAGAGAAAACATTTTCAAAAAATTTAACAGGAAAAAAAAAACATTTTGTATTGCCAGAGTAAAGATAGTTTTTTAAAACTGAAAATTGCCAGAGTCTAAGAAAATAATTATCACCTATATTTTATAATATATAATGATAAAAATTGTAAAATATCTACATATGATATTGTAAAATATCTACATATGATAGTTAATAAAAGTTGGACTAGTAATTATCAGATCATCCTATGTGATGTCCCCATTTCTTCGTGTAATAACAGCTAAAAAATTCATATATATTTTTATTGCAACTAATCTATTAAAAAAAAGTTATTTTTAAAAGAAAATTTAATGAAGGGCTATGTGAAAATTCTACATATTCTGCTTCTTCTATTAAATAGATAGACCCTAATTGGAAAAAAAAAATTTAATTATTTTTAGGTAAAATTTTTTTTAATGTAACTTATCGAAATCACATCGTTGCGGTGATGTCTGTGTAAACATCATCCTTGCGTTGTATGTCTATGTATAATCGTATATTAATCATTCAAAATAAGAAATATGTTCCAAAGTTATCACTTCACTATAATAATCTCCCAATTTCATAAACATATTTTTAGTGTGATAAAATTAACGAAAAATAATAATTGTGTTTACCATTCGAATGTTTTAAATAAAAAAAATGGTGCTGCCATCTATTGCTTAGTATATCAAAGAAAGACTTTTACATGTTTGCAGGAAAGAGTTATTTACTGAAATATATTTATTGAATATACTTTTTGCTTAATAACTCAAAATACTTTAAAATCCTCGAATTCTTTTTTTTAATTTTAAATTCTAAAACATAAATTTTGATGTATTTTTAAGTTTTTTTTTAACAAGACACAGAAAATTGTTAAATGTTTTAAAATTTGCATTCTAGAATATTCGTTTTACTAATGAAAATGAAATTTAAACTAGTTTCATTATGTTTTTTTCTTATTAAAAGATTATGTATGTTTACCATTTTTTTAAAATTAAAAGTTCTGTCCAACTAACCCTGTTTTTGGATTCATTTGTTACTTTTAATTTATTCATTATATTTTATCTTATTTTTTACTTTCGAATCGCAATTTTATGTACAAGTTTCTGTCGAAAACTTAAAGTTAAAAAATTATTAAGTTTTGATTCTTTTTGAACTCTTAAAAGCCTTTATATACATATATATATGTATAGGATATATAAATGTATTTATTGAAGAATAGCTTTTTAAACAGTTAGATGTAACGTATTATAGAATCACATCAAAATTTGCATCGATAGAATTTAAATAAGTATCCATATTATCGTTTCACTAAATCGGTCGATGACCTGTTGCAATACGCGAAATTTGTTAAACAGTTGCGGTCTCTTTTATTTTCAGGAAGCAGGTTTCCAAGAAATATCTTCCAGGATGAATATGGCCAGTGACCAGACGGTAGGGCGAATTTTATGTTTTTGTTTTTTGTTCTATTGAAATGCTTTGTTTTGCTCTATGCGTAGTCATAGCAACCAACCTACCTCTTCTTTATGTAATAAAAGGCTAATTTTCTTAGAACAATACTGTGTTTTTCACTTCATGGAAGAATCGAGCTAAAACATTAGAGAGATGCGTTATTTATTTACTCAAATATATTTAAAATTCAATAAAATTTAATTTTAAGGATATTTTTAATTAATAAAATTTAGTTATTAATAATCTGTTTTCATGTTTGTTATATTAAGTGATAATTTTTCAGTTTTTTATTACTAGTAGTGATAATTAATAATATTATTTACTGTAATTTTTTAATTTGTATTTATTTTGTCGCCGTAAATATTCATTTATGCATATGTATAATTTCATGCTTATATATAATACATTTGTTATATGCACTTTATGAAAATTTGTGTTTTTATCTTAATCTGCAATAAGCTTAAATATGTGTAGGTAACTGAAACATGCACATCTTGGAATTTCTTTAATAGATATTCATAGATATATTACTTTAAAAGGTATTGATTAATAATTTGCATTTTAACTAAAATCAAGTTTTAATAAATCATGTGTTTTATGCTTTTAATACATTTAATCATTCTTAAATTTCTGGGTTTTTCTTAATTAAAAAATTAATTTTGGAATGTTGTTATAAGTTAAGTGTTTTACAAAATTATCATCTCTTTAATATTATTTTTTGAGAAATATATTCAGTAAGATATTAAATATTTTTATTTTATGATTTTATTTAGTATCAATTTTATGTATATAAATCAAGAAATTTAATGATTTTACGAAAATTTAATGTTTTTTGTATGAAGTATTCACATCTATATTTTATATAAAATTTGAAATTCTTGTACAAGTGAATATAAGCTTCGTATTTAAAAAAATCATCTTTCTTATAAACTATAAATAAAAAAATAAAATAAGAAATAGAATACGGCATATAGACAAGAAATAAAATTTATTTACAATTTACTTAATTTATCCATAAATCTAGATCTATTTAAAGTATCTGTACACATTGAGCAAAAAGGAACACATCACAACAAGAAAGAAATACAGAAAATATTTGAACTCATTTTTTCACAAAAATCTTAGGTTGGAAGTATTTTACTAACATTTTCATTCATCTGAAACGAATGATACTGAACACAATCACAGTAGTCCTGAAATAAAACATCACTTCATTTTTACAGTTAAAAAAAATCTTCGTACTTCTCTTCTTCATTGTTAATAATCGTAATCGGTGGTAAAGATTTAAAAAAGTTAATGAGCTTGCTTGTTGTCCAAATGATTGTCATCATTTTCCATAACTACTACTTGCCATCATTTTCATCATTTCTTCCTTTGAGTGCATTTCCATATCCTTAGGGGGCATCATCATTATAGGACTTGGCATATATGGGCTATGAAGAAAAATTTACTAAATTGTAGTACATAAATGTAATTAAATTTATAATTTATTATAATATTAGAGATCAACTTGTCTAGTGGTCAGCGTGTCAGACTGTGGATAGGAAGGTCCTGGGTTCGAATCCCGGTTTAGGCATGGATGTACTTTCTCTCTCTATCCTGTCTTTGTCCTTTCCTTGTGTGTGTGAATGAAGTATGAATGATGCCTACCCTATAAACGGGTCCCTATAGCATGTGCGAGGGTGGGATAGTGGTCCACCCCCTGTGGTGCACCCGGGGCAACGACTCGGCGGCAAAGAGGTCGCTGTGTCTGGCCGGTTCCTTGGTATCAGGGAACAATTGGTTAATAGACTCTGTTGCAGTTGTAACTGTCTACAATCTGCCATTGGGGGAAAACATTTTATAGCCCTTATTTAAGGAGGGATTTTATTTTTAAAATGTTTTTATCTTAGTCACTTCTATAACATAATTTAGTTTTGAAACATATAAAAAAATCTTAAGTGAAAACAGAACAAAAGTACTTTTGTAAAATTTTAAGCAAAATTATTATTTTTGAAATCGAAATTTAGAGTTGGAAATAATATGCATTAAAAGGAAATGACAATAAATTCACATCAAAATGACATAAATTCAATCAATTACCTTATTTCAAAATATATTGAATTTTGGAATATATGTTTTTTACCTTTTAAAAAGTTATAATCTACATTTCAAAAAATGAAATGTGCAATTACAATAAAAGTAACAAATCTAAAAGTGTTGAATAACTGAAAATTTATAAAATCGGTATCTCTTGATAAAACTAGATTTAATTTCATTTCAGTCTAGAATTAATTTCATTTCAGGCATATCAAAATAACTGTTTCTGTAATTATCAAGCTATTGCTTAAAATTTTCTTGTTAAGTTGTGCTGATAATTTTTTTTTTCTTTTTGACAAATTTAAACAATGGAAAAAGAAAACTTTTGTAACATACTTTCAATTCACTTATTTTGTTTACATAATTGATGAAAATTCACGTGTTTCTTTTAAGCAAAATCATTTAAATAATAGTCTCAAAAAAGTTGAGACTTGTTTTCAGAAAAATCCTAAAAATGTCAATTCGTTGATAAAGTTAGGCATGATTTTTCGTTTATAACACGCATGGGGAAATTATCAATGGTGCCGGTAGGACATTAATCTGTTTCAGTAATATTTAAATAAAAGTGAACTTAAATAGAAATCAATATATGTGTGTTTAACATTTTCATATCATGTAAATGAAATTAAAAAATATACACACGTTTTACACAATTTTCTCTTCTGATTTAAATTATAAGTTCAATGCTTCAAATATTATTCGAGTATTTTAAACTGTACTAACACCCTGAATTAAAATTTACTTCAAATAAATTAGTTCTTAATTCACATTACTTGGCTTACTTACTTATGCGATGAACATCATATTCAATAACAAATATTAATATTTTTTACTTACGGGTACATTGGCGGGGGCATTTTGTGCATTTCCATCATTTTGGGCATCTCCATCATTTTGGGCATTTCCATCATTTTGGGCATCGTCAATTTTTCTATCGTCTCCTTGAGTAAATTGAGTGGGATTGGAAGTGGTATGATGGCTATTGATTTCTTTGGTGAAAGTGCTTTTAGCAAGATAATTTTCTTGAGCAATTTCTTCAATTTAATGCTAGTTACGGCTTCGCTTTCTTGTTGAGTTGTCAGCAATACCAACAGGAAAAATATCCATGTTAGAGAAACTCTTTTATTTGATGGATTCATGTCTGAAATAGATAAGTTACTTCCAAATGAGAGCATTCAATTACATTGTAAATAATATATATTTTTAAAAAAATGATTAATAAATGTTTGTTGTTCAAATACAGCTGTAAATGAGAAATAATGAACATTTTATTGTCGTTTAAAGTTTCGATACTATTTTGTAAAAGCTTCAAAAGGAATCCTAACAATTTTAATGCAAGTTTCTATTTTATCTTATTTTATTATCTGATTTATGCATTTGAATAAGTTGAAGAATTTGACTATAAAGTTTTAAAAAAAAATTGATTTTTTAAAATATTTCTGCTTACATTGAGTTATAATTAAAATTGTGTGGTGAATTTTAACTCACATTAATAAGATGTATATTTTGTCTGTGAAAAATTACATGAAAAACTTAATGTAATAACATTTATAAATTTTAGGCATAATGATAATGTATGTAAATTTTTTTATAACAATTATAAATAAAATTCAATTTTGCATTATGGTTGACATTTTTTAAGGGAAAAAAACAACGTTTACTTATTACATTAATTTTTTTGAATCTACTTATTTTAATCAAAATTAATTTAATTATTAAATAATTTTTAATGAAATTTTACAGTTAAATTGTAATTTATTTTTTCCATAAAGCATGCATCAAATCAGTATATTATTAAAAATGGAAAAATGTTTTTTCATTTTCACGAAAATTAACGGTAAATATGATATAAACTAAGGAATACAATTTTTAAACTTAATTAAAATTGTACTAATTGAAACTGTTGATAACATTTATTGTAATAATTTTCATATTAAAATAATCATTTATTATAATTTTTTTAAAATTTATTAGAGTCGTCAAATGCTTTTTAGTCACTATTACAATTTTTTGGTAATAAACTAATCACATATTCCATTTAATTTTATTGCTCACAGTTGAAATTTTTTTCAAAATTTGATGTAAATATAATGCACATTTTTTTCTTTTATCAAATATTTAAGTGAACTCGAATATTAAAATTCTCTTTTAAATGAGATTCTTAAAAATAAATTTCCTTGGAGATTTTTTTTTTGCTCAAAGGAGATTTTTAATATTTGAAAATAATAATTAAAAAAAATCTTCTATTTTTGATTTTCCTTTGACTGAAATATTTTTCATTCATGTGTTTTCAGTGTTTTGCATTTAATAAAGAAATAATGACAATGTATTGAACGTGTTTTCAAGTTAACCGAATTTATTACATTCATTTTCATTTAATTTATCACATATTTTTTGAACACAATTTTGCATATTTATGTGAACATTTCACGAGTTCTAATGTATTTAATATTTAATGAATAATTTATAATCATATATTAATTGAAATCTTTATCGGTTTTTAGCTTACCGACTTTGATTTTATGCTTTTACATGATTAGAGAATTTTCTCGAATTGCGCATTTATTTCTTACCTATGTCTTGTTACGAGAACTAATAAAAACACTATTCTTGTGAATTTCGTATTTTATGAAAGCCGTAGAAGTTATTTTCAAGACGCATAATTTTTCGATGACAGTTTGAATAGTTGTATTTCTTTCGAAACAGTTACAGACGAGATGAAGTCACATACAATAGTATATATTTCTTTCATTTCACAATATTTATTTAATTTTATGCTTGCTAACTTTATTAGATGCTTGTTCTCATACTTCTAGCATTTTACAACCTTGTTACACACGTGGGTTACGGTTAAATTGCTTATTTTAAAATTAATTCTTCATGACTCTGCTAGCTTCAAAACTATAATAAAACTGGTATTAATTAAATATGATGCTATAGGAAGTAGTGGTATTAAAATATTAATATTTTCTCTAGAAAATATATAGATATTAATATTTTTCTATAGAAAATTAATGTTCATTTTTTTTGGCAGAAGGCATTTTTAAAGTAAATCACAAGCTAATTAGATTTTATTTATATTATTTATTTTGTTCAGTTTAATTTATTTCCCTATTTCAGTAATTCATTGTTGATTAGATATTTTTTAATAGTAAATTTTTATAGAAAATATAGATTCCTAATTTTCTTTTAATATTTTTATTTAAATAGATTGACTCGTAATAATGATAAATTCCTAGTTATCTTAATACTTATTTATAACTTTTTTCCAATAAAAAATACATTAACATATATTGATTGAAAACATTACTTTTTCCTAAAAGTGATCTTATTTAAACACTTTGAAAAATATCCGAATCACAAATTAGTTTGAACAATAATAAAGAATATTTAAATGATATCGTGTAGTAAATATTTTAATAATAATAATGCAACACAGAATAAAAATTGAGGAAAAGTAGTCTTAAGATAAATTAATTAAAAAAAGAGAAGGTGCTTTTGCTTTAGAGATTTTACTTTCTTTCCATTGCTTAGAATATAAAACATCTTACATTTCAATGATTTAAAACTAGTTTATTGCTTCAAAATCGTTATTACTAAAGAAATATTAAATATGAATCTAACCTATGTAAAGGTTAAAAATGTGAAAAAAATCATAAAAAATGATTGTTAAAAAGTAATTATAAGTTGGTTCATTCGTTTTTATATATTCCATTATTAAAAAGTAAATATATTTCAATTTTTCAATTATTATCAAATAAATTGGAAGCGGATTTTTCAGTTTTGTGTTTAATAAAGTAAATAAGAAATCTATTATTTAAGTTTTTTCTATAATCACAATTCGAAAATGGATTTTCTGATAGTTTAGTGAAAAATTCTATTCTTTTTAATCATAAACATAAATGGTTTAATATTAAATTACAGATTATTTTAAAATATTTACAATATTGGAGAAAAAGCTAAAAATAGTAATTAATGATCTGTTTGTGCTCATTAGATGAATAATAGATATGATCTTTCTTGCTTCTATGATAAGACGAGATGTTTTAAAAAATCCAATAATTACGATTTATCTAGTAATCCGTGATTTTATATTTGACTAATTTTGCTTATTTTAAAAAAAGCATCTTAATCAAATAAGTACTCTAATTTCTGTGGTTTTTTTTCTCTCATAATATGCGCTTTACAAATTTTATATTTTCCAATTCTATATATTGAATGGGTATGTATCATAATCAAAAATGAATGCATCGATTCAATACATATATATATTTTTTCATTTAATGTTAAGCAAATTAAGTACGTAATATTAATTTAATTGTTAATTTGAAAATTATATAAGTTTATATAATTATCATAATTTTATATTCCGACAATTTTTATATAAATAATTACAAATAAATTGTTAATGTAAATATAAGTAAGAATTTTACCTGACTTGAACTCCTGCAACAAATTTCCGCTTTGATTTTCTTTAGCGTTTTAGTTACACTGAACTGAAAATGTTATCCACTCGACATTATATATATTCGCAATTAATGGCATAATATCTATTACTTTTTAGGCGTGCACCAGGAATAGAATATCTAATTTTTTTTTCGTTTTTCCTTAAAACGTTAACCTTTTTCTCTCTCGCTCCGAAAGAAAGCCAACATCAATCCTGATTTAATTGGCATCCTACAAGGATTGGAGAACTCCAAAGGTTACTTCCAAGATGGTTTTGCATCCGTTAGTGGGGTTTGGTGGGATGACCCCCTGCCAATTCGGAACTGGGGGTATTTGACCCAGTGATCTACTGAAGCATAGGTTATGATTCCCTAATTTATTTTTAGGTGTCAATGGAATAACTTTCATTTCCCTTAAGAATGTGTTCGAAAATTTGATTTTCAGATTGTTCAAAAACTAATCTTGGTTGAAAGAAAAAAAAATGCAATTAAATGTCTAAATTTTAGTTCTATTTTTTTTTTTTTTTTTTTTTTGAATCATTATTTCATGTAGAAGAAATTTACTACTTTTATATATCGCAGGAATTAATAAATCTATAATTTTATTTTAATATAAACAAAAGCATTTTTTTGATGTTACGAGGGTCACTCTGAAATTTTTGAGATACACCTAGGTTTTTAAAGTTACAAAATTTTAGGTGTGTTCAAAATAGTTTTCTCCAGCATCAATGCACTTTTGTAGACTAATTTTCCACAGATTAAATGCCTCAAGCCATTCATTTCTTGGTATAGATGAAAAAATGCATTTATAGCCACATCAATCTCTTCTTCTGAATGAAAACGACGTCCACGTAAGTAATTTTTTGTTGATTATTCTTTAATCTACAAAAAATAAGTAGCACATAGCTAGATCAGCTGAATACGGCGGATGTTCGATCACTTTAATTTGTTTTTGTTCAAGAAACTCAACTGTTAATCCGGCTGTATGTAGAGATGCATTGTCATTTTGAAGCATTAATCCCCTAACATTCAGTTCTTGTAGAATTCCTGGAAGACATTTAGTGGTATACCAGTTTTCTGTTACTGTCCTTCCAAATTTATGGCTTTGAACAATCCCGTACTTCTGAAGAAAACGGCATACATCACTTTTTTCAGTGCGCATTGTTTTTTTCACCATGGTTGGCGTGGGATCATCTTCAAAGACCCATACTTTGTTTTCTTGACGTTTTGGAACGTCAAGAAACGGTATGTACGTTTCATCACCTGTTACAATTTTAGATATGATGCGGTGGCCACCATCATTTAACAATTTAAGAGTATCTTTACTGATTCTGACACGCTCCTCTTTTTGGTGCTCAGTTACATTTTAGGGAACCCAATGGCAAGCTACTTTTTTCATATGTAATTCTTCATGAATGATTTTGTGTATGGCTGCGGATCCAATGTTAAGTTCCTTCTGTATCATTTGATAGGTACAGCGACTATCATCCATTAACATTTTTCGTATGCAAACACATTATCCGGGATTACTGAAACGGCGGCCTTCCTGTGTGTTCTTCATCCTGAAGTAAATTGCGACCTCTTCTAAATTTTCTAAATCATCTGAATACAGTAGCACGAGCTGGAGATTCATCACCAAATGCTAGTTGCAACCGTTGAACGCATTCTTCTTGATTTAATCCTTCTTTAAAATCGTAGAAAATCATAGCGCGAAAATGTTCTCGCGTCGACTCCATTTTCTCTTTTGTTTAAAATTTATTCTACGCTATACAAGTTGAAGTAAGTCAGTAAAAAATCGTCTTCTGTGTTAAAATACTTTGTATTTTAAAATTAAATCTTTATTTTTATTTTGTAAATTCTTGTCTGCGCTTATCTCAAAAATTTCAGAGATCGTATATGATTTGAATATATTATAATTACATATGATTATTTGAATAATTTGATATGAATATAATATAATAATTTGAATATAGTATTTTTTGAATATAAACAAAGCAAACAGTTCTTTTTGGTATACATAACGATTATTGAATCATGTAAATTAAAATTTCCGTATTTAAAGGACAATTATTCTAAGTTTTAATATTTCTTGTAAACAGTTTTCACTTATTAATAATTTTATTATGAAACTTGTTCGGAAAATTATGGACCAATTCAAAGTTTTCTCTGCTTTCAATTTGGCGTTGAAAAAATTTAGTGATTCAATCATAAATGATTTGATAAAATATGGAAACGTGGCTTATTCCAGTAATTTTTAACCAAATTATTAGTATACTTATATAATAGTATATTGCGCCTGTAACTAATGAATTAATTCATATTTCCAGCATTTGCTGGATTTATTTCGAAATTAAGCTGTCCTTGCTAGTTGAAGGTAATAATTTCTCAAATATATACTGTTTACTTTTTTAAAGTTATTCTAACCATAATTGCTTTTAAATAGCGTTTTTATAAATTAAGAGGTTTTAAAGAAGCAATTCTAATATAAATAAGAATAAAAGCAATGGTAAAATATATTTTGTGCAAGAAATTTTAATTAAATAGACTGTCTTGTTTGTCATAAATCTGTGTAAGATTCGATATGCAAAGATAAGTTTCATATTTAACGAATCACATGTCATTGAGAATAGGATTTTGAAGACATAATTTGTATCACCAATTAGCATGTTAACAACGTCATACGTTGTATCACCATTTGGCATGTTAAATTAATATTTGCATATTTCGAAAGTATCAATGAAAACTTGAAATTCCATTTACTTTTTATGTAATTTTCTATGTTTCTCTTTTATGAATCAGCCGAGATTCTCAGATATCAAATATTAAGGATGATAAGTGATGCATATCCAAAAAGAAAGAAAAAAACAAGAAGTTGGAACCTGCAAAGGGTCAAATCGGCACTTGTTAGGGTGCAAGGATAGTATTTAACCTTCGACGTCTAACGGAATTACCTTTGTTCCATTGTTCAAGTCTCACCCTAGCAGCTGACATTTCTTTTGTTTAAATTCGACTTTAATGCCCTTTTGTTTGGGGGAGTTCAAGAGGCGAGGCAGAATTTATACGCAACTTCGTAATCGTTTTGAACCTCAATTACATGGTTTTCAACATTAGATTCGGAGTAAACAAGGGGTTAAGTTCTTAGTGGCGTATCACATGTTATGCTGTTAATCGTTATGCATTTTTGAATAGTTTCGTTTGGAAAAATAATAATAGCTTGTGAATAATAACATTGTTCGCCTATTCTTTGACGATCGATTTCTGTTTAGATTTTTGTTCGATAAGAAAACAGTATTGTCAAGATAGATGTAGAGGATTTTATAAATGGCAGAAATCACATGAAGAGTATGTGCGTGTAGTCATTTGTTTTTTTAATCACAATGCCAACAGCTGTTAATGTAATAAAAGTTTCGTTAAAATTATAAGTTATTTTTGGTTACGGCAATTAATAAAAAGTCATTTTTAGAAACACGTGTATATATGTATTTGGGTGATATTTAATTACCATCTCTGAAATTTTGTGTTTCCATTTAAAATCATTTTATTCCTAAAATGTATACCGGGAGAAAACCTGAGACAACGTTTGGCATCAATTTTTATGGTGACATAATGTATTCAAGATATGCTAACATCAATCATTTTATGTTGTTGAATATGTTAATTTTAAGTATTAGAAATGGTATTAAATTCTATGCTTATTTTTAATATTTTTATGTAAAGTCTGTTTTATAAATAATATTTTGCTTATCTAATTTTATTATCAAGTAACGATAATATTTAAAGTAGTAATATTTAATTTTAGACTATTTAATGTCTAAAATCTAGTCTCTCTAAATTATTAAATGAGCTTTTTTTTCTCAGTGCATTAATGCATGAAAGGTTAGGTTTACATTTATTCGTTGAGTTGATATTTGATTGAGAATTTGGGTGGTTGGATTGATAATTTTACACATTTTTTGTCATTCATGTATGTAAATATTCATAATATTCATACCTATTAAGAGGACCAATTTTTATGTATGTGTGTATATATATATATATATAATGAAGAATTTGTGTTATTTTGAATTCATTACAATGATTTATTAAAGTTCGGTTGCCGCGTCCTCTACGCTAGATACAGTTTTTTTAAATTCCTCTAAAAACACCTCTAAAACTCTAAATAAAGTTGGAAAACACCAATTTATTTTCTTCTTTACATTCAAAGTCCATGTTTCCAAAAAAAAAAAAAAAAAAAAAAAAAAAAAAGCAAAGAGAACAGGATCGATGCGTTTCTTGCAAAACGATAACTTTTATTGAAAAATAGCCGGATCTCTTTGTAAATGTTTTAATCCAGAAAATGCTTTATTAACCGCAGCAGTACGTGCTCTTTATTTCAGGTAGAAAAGTCATTGTTTTTTTTTTATATATATAAAATATTGATTCTTGAACGAGTTTTGTAAACGTGTTTTAAATTTTGAATAATTAGTTGAAGGATGTTTAACAATAAGCATAAATTTAGCTTTATATTGGTTAATAGTAAGGACAACTGTCTCCGAGTCTTTCTCCCAAGCATTTTAAATTCTAATATATATTTCCTACTTGTATGCATACTTGTAGCCACTAATATTGTGTCATAGGCAGTTGTATTTATCACATGCAAATCGCATTTACGCAAGTTTTCTAACGATGCTGCTCCATGCGTTCATTTGCGCTCTTGCCTTCAGTTGAACAGTTCGTGTATTTCAAATCTCACTTTGAGTTTGAATGTTTGTAGTGATTCGGAATCCACTTTTAACCGTAGTTCTTAGTCTAATCATCCATTCGTGTGCAAAATATGACTGTTGAGCGATAAACAAAGCAAACCTACTTTGTGTTTACTCAACTCTTAAAGACTTTTCCAGGCAGTTTTGAGTTAAAGGTGTGAGCGAATTTCCTTGCCTAACACTCTTTTTCTTGAAGAAAGATATAATTTGTTGCAAAATTCAACTTTAGACATTTTAATTTTTAAGAAACTAACCAGCTTTAGGGGAATATTAAGATCATTACTTTAATTCATTTTAGCCGATAGAATCCTACTCCCTTTTGTAGTCATTAAAAAAAATATGACCTGAAGTGACTTTGGATGTAAATGTCGACATTGAGAGTCATTAATGATTTTATTTTCATTCGAGACAAGTCTCTTGTTAAGCAATTTGAAGAAGATAGTTCGAAATGCAGAATAAGCTAATCATTAATTTTTCAAGGAGAGAGGATAGTTTTGGTTTGAAAATCTTCGGGGGAGCGCCTTTTTAAACCCGAGGATTTTCTTTGTTACTGAGCAGACAGCTGAATAGTTTGCTCTGTCTTCGGTTCATCTATTAAATTGGTTCGATTCCAAATTTGAACGTGGATAATTATATTTATTTGGAGTTCGCTTTACATTAAATATCGCTGCCTAATTATCCCTAGAGTACAACAAATTACTAAAGTGATCAAGAACTAAATTAAACCAAACCAACCTTTGTAGTTAAAATATAACACTCTTATGAGCAAATCCTCTAACAACACTCAATAAAATAGAATTTTTATTCCCCTTTTTTCTAGAAGTTCTGTTTGTATGCAATCGATTGGAAACGCTTTTTAACTTATTAGCCCTTAACCTGCAAAACAGTTTCGTGTAAATTCGATGGTATCCATTCTTGGGAATGAATTAAAAAAAATTTCTGTGTAACATCAAAAGATATAGCAAATTCACTACACTTTACCAAGTCCACTGTAGGCTCAGTCCATCTTTAAAAAAATTGAGAGCTATCATTAAGGCTATCTTTTATTTTATTCCTACAAAAGTTCATTCCGTGCTTAGTCTCTTCGATAACAGTTGATTTCTTGGTAGAATACTTTACATTCTAGAGTCTTTTTCAAATATTTAATTTAGTTTTATGAAACTATGCTTTAGCTCTAATATTCAGTTTATTTTATATACCTTACAGTATTCTTTTTTCATACTTCTAATACAGTTCTGCAGGGATGTATTGTATGCGATGAGGTATTGGTTATTTTTTGTGAGTTTACAATTAACCACAATTCGTAATCTACACCCTAATCTGTGTCCAAAACTTCACTTATAGTATCAGCGAATAAACCATAGGTATAGTTCTAACTATTATTCTAATTATCTCTCGTGGACAAAAAATGACCGAGGAACAACAAATGAAACCTTGGTTTAGATTAATACTCAGATCATTATAAAAATTTAATATCAGACTCTTTTTGGAGTTGCAAACTCCAAAAATATTGTGAGAGATCTTCATTATACCTATCTTTCTCCTCTTAATGGACTTGTACGGTACTGGGCACCTCTATCCGATAGCATTTTCTTTCTCCTCTCTTTCTTTATCTTCAGAAGAAACCTGAGAATGAATGATACTGTAGTTTATTGTAGTTAAAAAAATCTATTTTTGTTACATAACTTGTATCATTATACTTGTAATTGAATGTTACAGCTATAAATTCCACAATTAAACATGTGGATTTTATTCTCTCCTTATGAAGAAATCGGTTTTATCGATTTTTTTTTTGTTCATGACAATTTTAGAAGAATATTTTTGTTAGTTGTACACTCTGCTCAATCCATTTAAATTCTAGGGCTGCTGCAATGCGTACTCCACATATCTAGTTGTAGTATAAGCTCCTGTAATACTCTAAAAATTTAGATGGAAATGGCATTTCTTATCTTTGGAGTTTTGACGTGTTGGGTTTTTTAGTTCAGATTTGAGAGAATTAAATTTTTTCTCAAATGAATAGAATTGGCCAAATGCCTGTATCTCAACTAGGACTATTAGTTTCTGATCCACCTTGTTCGTATTTTGCAACATTACTATTAAAAATATAGCCAATACGTCTCTTAGTATTGATTACACACATAAAACACAGAACCACGATAATGTGGGTGTACCACAACTATGATTCATTTATACCCAATAAGTTGCATTAATTCTAGTCAACAATTCATGATAATTTGATTCAATTAATAAATGCATAAATGTATTTTTGATAAATGTTGTTAGGTTACATTTTAAGTAGATTTTTTAAGTCATAATAAAATATCTTACTTGAAGGTACACTAAGGCTACCGTATGCTGATTAAGAATTTATATAAAAAGATAATACTTTCATGAAGAAAGATTTTCATTCAATGTGATAAAATTAAAATTTTATATTTTATTTTCGAGTATTTAACCTTATTCTTAATTGTTACATTCTTGTATTCACTTTCATTGAATAGCATTCATTATTTTATATTTTATAATATTCAAGGGATATTCCTACAACATAAGTTTTCGCATTTTGATTTTCGTGAGTGATCTAAAGAATAAGAAAAAGAAATTTGTATATAATAATAATAGTGTTAAATCATAAAAATTTGAAAATGATTAATTATTTAATTTTGTTTTGTTAATGGTATAACTCACACACATATATATGTGAATAAATGGTAATCCTTTAATAAAAATAAACTCAGATAAAAAATAACTTTGGTTTATTCAAAAATACAAACTCAAAAAACCATTTAATGTATTTATATACACAACTGAGAATTTCCAATTTCAAGTTTTCTGCAAATATTTTAGAGTATTTTGGTGCTGCCATCTAGTAGTGAAAGTCCATACAACATTTATTCTCAAATCATCTTTTCGATAAATTAGAAAAAATTGAAAGTTAAAGAAATAGATGTACACCATAAATACTTTAGGAATATTTATGAAGTTTACAAATTTATATAATTTCATTTTAAATAATTAGAAATCATGTTCAAAAATTTTCAAGATTTCAATCGATTTTTTTTACTTTTATAATTATATTAATTCCTTGACACTAATGTTATCATTTTGAAAATAAACAATTTTATAAGATGAAAATATTAAAACTAA
Organism: Latrodectus elegans; assembly: GCA_030067965.1. Lineage (NCBI taxonomy): Eukaryota > Metazoa > Arthropoda > Arachnida > Araneae > Theridiidae > Latrodectus > Latrodectus elegans. The sequence continues at coordinate 62,526,682 of CM057819.1, forward strand.
ATATTTTTGGCATTAAATTTATTAAAAATAATAGATTCATTAGGTATTCTCTTTTTGTTCATAAAAATGAAAAAAAATTAATTACATATTCATACTTTTATTTAACATTTTTTAATGTGCAGAAACAGATATACAGTTGAAAACATTATTTACAACAATCGATTGCATATACATAGTCTTTACTATGGGCGTATATTCCAAGATGATATGAAATGAAGACAAACCAACGTATTTCTTGTTTTCAAATATTTTAAGATCATAAAATGTTGGCACCTGTACTGTTGTACTTATGGGCAAATCGTTGCATTCATTTCTTAGTTCAGGTGGAAAAAAATGCTCATGAAATATTTATTAAACTGTCAAAGTTACTTATGCCAAAACCCAGTTGAAATGTGATAACCTGTAGTTTTGTATTCATATGGACCATGACCATGTCCATAGCCATGACTGCTATATCCAGGACCATGACCTAAAGAATGGAAATCATAATGTGGCTCGTGATGGAAATCATGGTGGCTGTGTTCATAGTGATGATGATCTTTATGGATTCTGTAGAAATAAATAAATCTATTTTATGTAAAAGTCTATTTATATATATTTATGTAAAAATAAATAAAAAAATTTCTATTTTATTTCAAGCATTTGTTATCTTTGATACAAATACGTGGAATTAATCATTGGATGTTGCTTCATCAAAGATAACATATTTAAAAAAATGATACAATTCTTTAAAAAAAAATATCTAAGTAATTTTGGTGCTTCTTAATTGATTTAAAAGCCATATATAATTTCCTAAGTATATTAAAAGTATACGTAGAAAAATTTTAATTCATGATATCCCCCCCCCCCAAAAAAAAAAGGTTTCCTTGTATTAAGAGATTTGATAACATTTCTAAAATTTTAAGAGACATAGAATTGCGTATTCAGTGTTGTTAAATAGTTATTTTTTATATGATGGATTTATGCAAACTATTAATTTGAAAGCTTGGAAAAAATATTTTAACTAAGATTATATAAATTTTAACGAAATCTTCATAACATTATATGTGATAAAACAAGTTATATTTTGAATTATAAACTTTGTTTTTTTGAAAATTTTGAATTATTAAATACTATTTAAAATAATTGTCTTATATATAAATTTGACATGTTTAAAAATCTATAATGATTTCTAAGGTTTATATTATATAGAGGTTATCGGCAAAACATTTCTTTTCACTGCATAAATATTTAAAATATTTATTAAATATAAAAATATTTGTATAAAAATATATTTTAAGTAGAGATAATTTGAAATATTTCTCATATGAATATTTAATAGTGTAAATATTAAAAATATTTCTAATAAAAAAAAGTTTAACTCTTGAAAGTGATGACTAGTATGAAGGTCGTTGCTTTAATTAAAGTAAATGTTCTCGTAGAAGAACTATTTATTTTAAGTGAACGAAAAAAATTAATGATATCATTATACTACTAGTTTTCCAATATCACATAAGTTTTAGAGAAGGGAGTATAGCACGAATGTAAATGACGTGAAAAATTTGTATATTTTTTATAAAAGGATTTATAGTATAGTACTTTTTAGTATTCATTGATCTCAGTAGATGGCACTACTAAAATTTAAAACAGGATTGAAGTTCGTAGATTTTATTGGAGATGGCGCTATTGTAGATAAAATTTGTGATTTAGTTGAGAGTTTCTTTATTTAATATTTTCATATTTTTTCTAGTATTTTTCTGTAAGCTAAAATATTGAATAAATATTTAAATTTAATACGAATTTATGCACTATAGCTTTGAAATAATGTCTCCCATGTACTCACGGTTATATTTAAAACCGACAAGTTTGTGTATTTTATAAGAAACCAGATCTCTACAATCTGGAAGCAAATAATGTTGAACTTTACCATTATGAAATGCGTAATTTAAAATGCTTCACCTTTTGATCCGTGTGTTAAGTATTAATAATAACATTTGGCAAGTTTTCTGAAATTAACAATAAGGTGTTCTTTTACGCCATGATAATACAGATACTTGATTTTTTAATGCAAGCATTTTATTTTTTCATATTCATAAAAGTTCTGTATCATGTACAGATTCAAATTGATTTAGTCTAGAAAAAATGCAATCAAGGAATATTTTTTACCAAATTCTGGATTGTTATTTAATTTTTTTACTTAATGTAACTAATCTCTATATATATGTACTTAATTTTAAATAAAAAAAATTAAATATTGTGTTTTCAAGAGTTTTTAAATAAAATACACCTTTAAAGTAAAACTTTTAAATTTTTCTTCGGGTTATTCTAAACATATTACTTTTTTATTGTTTATATAAAATTTCATGTTTATGCTCATTATATTTCTATAATTTTTTCAGCCGAAATAATTTTTGTATTTCAATTACTTTCATTCATTTATCTAAAAATAGTTGAAATATTTTTTAGAGATATAGTACTTAAATTATTAACATAATCCTTTAAGGGCTTTCCAAAATTTAGATACAGTACATAGTATTCCTACATTATAATTTAACATCTGTAACAATGTAGAAATTATTCTATAAACTATTCATAAGAATTTAATATTTAATTAACTAATTCATATCAAAGAATTCATTAAATTAAAAATTAAAATTTTTTGTGATTTTGAATTAAGAAAAATAGATCAAAATAACTCTTTGAGAGCTAATTGCAGGATTAGTGGTATTATTTTATAATTCTATTATCCCTGTTCAATTATTTAGACTGATATTTTTAGAGAATTTATTAAGTATATTTTTGAGAGGTTAATTATCTGCGACTGAATAAATAACTTTAAAATTAATTGCATTAGAGATTAGATCCTTTTATAAATCCACATTATTTCATATAATATACATAACATTTCGGTGAACAGGATTTTGAAAGATGTTCGAGCCGTGTGTTGTTGAACTTACCCAATTGGTATCGGCAAAAGAAGTGGTAAGATTATTTTCTTTGGCTTGAGAGCTTTAATAATGAGACCAGCTTTGACGAGTTTTAGCAATTTGAGTGATCCCTCTGCTTCATGAAGACAACAGGAGAAAAAAACTGCCACAGTCAAGATACTGACCAATGCTATGATTTTCATGATTTATTAAACTTCGTAGCTTTTTCTTGATGTGAATGTTTTTCTTTCTGGAAAAATAAGAACTTAGAGCCAGAGCTAGTCCATATTTCAGCTGAGAATTTTATGGAAAGATTTTAGTTGAGCACACTATATATAATTTGCTTGTTAGTCTTGAAGTCCACGTTAATTTAACAGTATTTAATTATTTAGGAAACTGCAAGACTAAAAGGGAAAATGCGATTTTCTGTTGACTGAGAATTTGGTTTTCCTTTCTCTAGGGTCCCGTAAGTTAAAAAAAAAAAAAAAATTTTTTTTGTTTGAGTGGGTGGATATCATAATTTATGGTCATAAACATTCATTATAAATCAGGCCATCTCAATGGACATCTTAAGTCATAAATATCATATCGACAAAAGGAAAGATTTAATTATTTAGTCAATATTTAATTATTTTGGAAACTGAAATACTTAGGAAAATGTGATTTTACTTAGACTGGGAATTTGGTTTTCATTTCTCTAGGGTTCTGGAAATTTGAAATTTCAGTGGAAGAAAATTTAAATTGAACCTCTGTTTGAGCGATTGGATATCATAATTTATGTTCATGAATATTCATTACAAATCTGGTCTTCTCAATGGGGATTCTAAGTCATAAATATCGTATAAAATTAAATATAGAAAAAGTATTCAGTTTATTAATAAATTAAATACTTTTTCTATAAATCTACTTAAAAAAGGGGTTACTTAAGAGAATATCTTGAATAGTTCCATTTTTCATATGATGGCATTTTCATTTAAAATGTTAAACCTAATAAACAGTAATTATTATGAAAAATTATTTTTTGAAAACAAACTAAATGATTTGAAGACACAAATGAAGTGTTTTAAATTACAAAAAGTTTATATTTAAATTTTAATAAAAGTATCAATATGACGATATTATTATGATCATAACTTAAAAATACTACCTTAGTTAGCGATTTTTGTTTGCTTTGTTTTTCAATTTTATAAAAGAAATTTACAATTAATTTCTTCTTAAAAATTTGGAATTTGCAGGATTAAATAAATAATGTTGAGTAATTTATATAAAAATAAATTCATGTATACAATAAAAAATCATTTTTAGAACAAGAGGAAGAATATAAAATATGAAAATGTTGCTTTTGTCGTAGACTTATGTCAGATTTATTTAGCCAATTCTCTTAGGAACTACATTATTTAACTTAAATGTTGTTAATAGTTTTTAAATAATCTCTTTTTATACTTCGAAGAAATTTTTCTAAATTATTTAGGTAAATGACATTATTATAGATATTACACACGTGCATAACTATTTAAATAAAAAATGTCACGATGTATAAGTATTTTTTTAAATGTGGAAAATAATATTTCAAAATTTAAAATAATTAATTTTATGAATGAATTTAATTGCATTATATCAAATTTTATTTATAATTATTTGATGCCTAACAAAAACAAAACCTAGTATAACTTTAGTAAAATTAAATTTCAAGTAAAAAATCAAAAATTGTTATAAAAGTTTGTATGAAGTAAGAATTTTTAAATTGAACTTATAAATCATCAACATTTACTAACTTTATGAAAATTTAAGTTCAATATTTTTTAAAATTTTTTTCCTCAGTATATATTATTAATATATTGTATAATTATTTTTGTTGATTCAAAATTGTTTTCTTTCTTATTTTTTAATTATATGAAATTGTAAAACAGTGAATTTTTTCTGAAGTTTATAACAAAAAAATAAAAGACGACATAAAAGACTTACCTTGTTATTATGTTATTAAAGTCCAGTTGTCTCTGGACACCAAATACCTCTTCAGTCTCTTAAATATGTTCCCCTTTTGAATGAACTCCGTGCCCTAGGTTTGTTCGCAAAATCCTAATTTATTAGTTTTGTTTCATGTTAAGATTTACTTTCACTTAATTCTACTAGACCTTTGTTACATTTCTGATTCTCCGACCAATGGGATTTCGTCCATGATATTGGTTTTCAGGGCACCGGCAATGTTTACATGCAGTAAAGTCGTATACTTCCTGCTTTCTCTTTCTAGCAGACGATAACAAGTATTTACTTTATTGCTGAGTTGGCTGCGAAGGAATTTCTTTGTTAGTTTCACCGCACTAGAAGATGACAAATTTATTCGGTATTGAGTTGGCTGCGTTAAATCTCTTTGCTTGGATTTACTGAATGCACGTGTGTCGAATGTTCCTTAGGTACGCTTGACAATAAAAAATATCTTGCTGGTGATTATTTAAATAATAAAATTCTATGTATTACATGCAATGTAAATATTTTTGTGTAGTCTTAATTTTAATTGACTTATAAATACAATATGAAAACGAAACCTCTATTGCGTGAGCACGAAGTTTGTTTAATCATTTCTCGATTTTTCTTTTAAATAAAATATTACATTAATTAATATTGCAAATATTTACTTCCGTTTATGCTTGAATAAAAAATTTTACTTTTGCATGATTTTTCTAAGATTATTTTCCCAAAATTTATTGTTTATACGATTTACATATTATATTCATTAATTACCTACTCTAACCAAAGCGTAAATGTTATTAAATAGGCTATACAAGTTACATTATATTCAATATTTAAAGGAATCTTATTTCTTTTTTTAAAAATTTTAAACATCATTAAAAATTTAAATGTTTATATATATATATATAATGAAAACAAAATAATCATAGTTAATTATGTATACTTCTATGTAAATTCTGTTATTATTTACTCCAGTTTTTCTTGATTAGCCCCTGTAGAAATCAGCAGATAGGATAATAAAAATTTAGTTGCTATTTTTGTGCATTGCAGCATTTATGTCCATTAGGCAATTAAATAACGAGTGAACTTTGATGTGCGAGCTAAATGAAATATCACAATTAACATTGTAATTGACAGTAACTTAAAGATCGTTTCCAGATTCAATCTTCAGTAATTTTCTTTGCAATTTGTAGAAAAGGAACTATCATAATGGAAATTAAATATTGGTTAAAACTTTTTACAACATAAATTAGAAGTTTAAAATTTTAACTATCGGTAAATTATCAAATAATCGATGTTATGGATTAAGAAAAAGATAAACTTTCAAAATAATTCTAATCGTGGAATCATTAGAATATGCCGAAAATGATTAGTTTAGTATATTTACTATCCGAATATTTTGATTAGGTGCCAATATTGAAATGATTTCCTCTTATTTAATTTTAAATAATTTAAAACGTGAAAAATGTTATAATAGAAATAATTTTTGTAATAAAAAATATTATATAAAGCTTGGAATTAAGTTTACCATTTCTTATAGTTTATCTATCGAATTTAATATAATTTTTGCATTATCAGTAAAATGTATGTAATTAATGCAAATTTAAATTATAGTATATACATAAACCAATTTTTAGACACACACACACATATATATATATGTGTGTGTGTGTGTGTTACTCTTTGTGTATAATAATAATTATATTAGTGACTATTTAATGATAGAAGTTTAATAATGTCACAAATAATGGAGGATAAATTAAAATGATTTTTAGGAGATTAAATAAATTATTTTAATAAATGTATTAATCACCTATTTATTTATGCAAACCATGATTATGTTTGCATTTATGTTTGTAATTAAACATAATTTATGTTTGCATGCTTAAATTTTGCTATGAAGCCCATTTCGATGTTTACTAAGTTGATTCATACATAAATGTATGTGATAACTAGCACAATTCATTTGCAAATAACTATTCATTTGAATTCACAATAATTTTACCTTTTTAAAATAACATACAACTTATTTTGAAAATGCTTTTTCCTGATTAAATTCATCGAAACTTTTGTTAAGCTGTAACTATACGTTAAAATAGTACTTGAATATATATAATATTTTCAAATGTGGCCCTGTTTGTTTGAAAGTCAAAAAATTTTCTTTTTGAGTTTCATTGGTAGGGATACAATTATAGTGAGAGTGATGTTTGAACAATATTATTTAAACATTATCCTCACCCGTATCAATAAAAAATAACTCGCTATCAATGTAAAGCAATTTTATTCAAACCCCATTCATTTACTAAAATCTTTATGAAAAAAGTGAAATTAAATAGCTTAATCAATTTTGATGTTAATTCAACTAAATATTCTGAGCATTAGATACAAATATTTTATAAAGGGAAATATTGAATGATTACCCTAAAGCCAGAATATGATGTAAAAATATAGAAAAAATTTTCTTATGATAACGAATCTGAATCTTTAGGTAAAAATTATTTAACTTGAGACATTATTCTTATTAGAAATATATTCTATAACTAACAATTAAAAAATTCTCGGCAATATTTGTGATTTTTTAACAAGTGGTTCGTTACTTTTTACACATCCTTTTTATTGGTACATATCAAGTGAAAAGTATGAAAATGTAACAAATTTTCATCATAATTTTTGCCACAATTTCAAGATGTAAAAACATCGACTTAATAAAATTAAGTATTAAAGCTCTATTTTTTTATCAATCCATTTGTTTCGGTTGAGAGATGTCCTGGTTTAATAATCATATAGAAAACTTGATGAGTTGATAATTGTTTGTTTTTCGGTTCTCACTCCTGGTGTGGTTGTGGTTGTTACTAGTTTTGAATCCGTTTAGTTTATAAATCCTATTTTAATTAGACATCGTACAAAAATACATCGTAGAACGACGAAGAAAACCAAAACAAAACCAAATATTCAGCAAATTATTAGTATAATTACTAGATTCTCTTATTAATATAATTTTGGTATTCATATTTGGTAAAGATAATCTATACTTGCAACTCAATGGCTTATAAAAAAATTGTGGCAAAAGCTCAATATGTATATCAATATCACATTAAGGAATTTTGGATAAACAAATTTTTAATGCATAATTTACTATTTTTCTAAAATTTTTCATCACATCGCAAACTTTATCTAACTTAACTTTTTTTACCATAGAATTTTTAGGATTCCATTTAAACTTGTACTACCATTTGAATTGCAATCACAAGGATTTTAATTTACTGGTTTATTTCTTATCTTATTTTGTGATTTTTCAGTTAATTCATTTCTTTCATAGAGTAATTTATTTCTCTCGAATGGTCCGATTTTTGCTAATTATTTTATTTGACCAACGGGCTTACCCGGGAAACAGGTGCAGACCCCGAGAAAGATTTCCGCTAATCTATTTAACTCGTTTATGAATTCCAGATGCATAATCAGTTTTTTGCCAAATGTTTGAAAAAAAATGCAATTATGATAACTAGACGACACTTTGCAGCACAATGCTTAATTGCGCATGGTATTTCAATTATAAATAATAAATAAAGTTTCTCTAAAGTGATATGTTTCTTGAGAAAAAATTTCTTGTTTAGTGATAAATTTGATTAAAAACTTTTCAGTGTAGTTATCCTATTTTTTCAGTTTTTAGAATGTTTAAAAACAATATTTTAAGTAATGAAAAAAAGAGCACAGTTTTTATGATTTAAGTGCTTAATTATTCCTTTCTTTTATTGTTTCTTAAAATGAAAAAAATGTTTCAAAATGGAAATCGTGGTATGTAACAGAAAGATTAAAATTAATACTATATTCTAATGTTTTCTTTTTGATTATTTAATGTTATGCTGAATAAAAGTTATACTTAAATTTATTGGGAATATATATATATTGTCATATATATATATATATATATATTTATTTGTGTACATAAATAATTAATTTACAAAGTTTTTATTAACCTTTTGTAGTTAAGAGTCACGCGCCACTTTTGCAATTTAGTACTGTGTTCATGATATGGATTTTCATATACAAAAAATTTATGAAAAATCGGAGTTTGAAATTTAATTATTTCTTGGAATATCATTTATCATTGTTATTCAACTTTTCTCGTTAATAAGTGTTACGTGTCAGTTTTACAATACAGTATTCATTATGCAAATTTTTATGTAGAAAACAATTACTAATTTGATTTATAATTTTTCAAAATCGTTTCTTTGACTATCTGTGCAAATACTTTGAAATTTCGCAAGATATCTTAATGGAATTGAGATATGTATAAATAATGAATTTTATAATTAATTATAAATTATAATTAATAATATTTTAGGTGAAGGGTTTCGGTTTTTATATATTAGGCAAGCAAAATAATTGTGTGGTGTTGCTTTATAAAATTTTTAAGATCAGAAAAATCAATAATTATTATCGTTGAATTAAATCGCAGACATCAGAGTTAAATTGAACAACTACTAATTACTTTGTTAGTAAATAGCAAAAAAATGAGTTGGTTAAAAAGATGCGTATGCAGTACAATCGCAAATTTACATAAGTTATTTATTTAAGAGATGAAAATGCAGAAAAGGTTTAAGTACATTAGATTTAGTAGTAATAATTAAAAGAATTTTTCCATTTGAAAAGAGGTTGTTATCCTGAGAAGTAATTACAATTTTTCGACTGAAATTGACATTTTGTTGAATCAGATAAAGCTGAGAAATTTGAAATGATTTTAAATATATAACTTGGTGTATATAATCGAATACACATTTAAAAAAAAAATATTTAAGTTATTTGTACCTACCAATACAGATTTTAACTGAATATTTTAACAAATATTTAAACTAAAGTTAACAGTTTTTAACATTGATTTGAAAGTTACTGAAATTTTGGAACTTATAGTTTATGAATAGAATTTAGTTTTATGAACCAAACTGGGATGGCCAATTCTCTGGAATTAATTTAGATTGATTTTTAATTCTTATTTCTGTATATTTGTAATAGTTTTGATTCTTTTTTCTACCCTAATTAGAAGTTGAAGCTCTTATGCGAAAGAAATGGTATTAGAGCGAGAAATCAAATCAAAAATAAGTTAATTGAAGTTTTAGTATAAAATAATTTAACAGAAATTTGATTGCTTTCACAGTAAAGTAATAAAGTCTGCACATTTTTTTTTAATGTTGAAAACTTATGTACGTTTAAAGGCTGAATTAGAAAGACTCCAATAAAATAAAAAGTTATTTTTGAATTTCAAATATTTGAAATCTTTTATTTTTATTGTTTTACTATAAGTTTATTACAAGTTATGAACACTAATTAGATTTAATATGCAGAAACATGACTTAAATAAATCATATTTATCACGATCTCATTTGTTAAGTAAGCTGATGTAATTAAATAAAGCATTTGTTAACTTAGCTTTCATTTCTTAAATAATTAAATAGGAATATATTTTATAGAATATATCAGCCTTTGAAAATTCAATGATTTATAATACATTATTAAATACTAACCTTTGTGTATTCAGTTACGAAGGAATTTATTTTAACAAATAATGTTAAATTTATAAATTTTATTTTACATACAAATTAAGCAAATAAATTCATTAATATTTTTAGTTCTTAAAATTTTTAAATAAGATAAAATTTTCTAATTCCGTGTCGGAAAGTTATGATGTAATTACTTTATTAATTTTCATTTTAATAAAAAAATTTTTTTAAGTTAATTCTACAAAAATACGTAGGCTAAAAATCATATTCAGCCGTGTGTATTTCTTTTTTAAATTTCTCTTGTGTTCTAATTATTTACATAATTTCACGGATTAACACAAATTTTAAAATATTGCTTAGTTTTTATTTATATGAAAAATTGTATTATTTAATTAATGTTTAAAATAATGTGTTTTTTAAATTTTGTATGATTATAAATAAATTGTTTAATAAAAAATATTTATCAAATGTTTTAACAAAATAAAGGCTCTCATAAATACAAATATAATTTATTAATAAAATTTATGATTAATTCCCCAAATACATTTACATCAAAGGATAATCCAATTTAGTTACATTAATCTAGAGATCTGGGGAAAAAAAATGGATTTTTGAAAAAAAAAAAAAAATACACAAGGGACACTGAAAGTGTACACTGCTGTGAATATCTTGAAATACTCAGATTTAACAGATATAGAAACTTAATTAATAATAATGTAATATTTATCTGAAAAAATATAATCAGGCTAAGTAATAAAAATCGCACACACAATTCTCATTTTTTTTCCAACCACTGGGATTGCGTTGTTGATTTGTAAAGGATAGCTTAATGCATATAGCAGGAATCGTCGCTTGGTGAGCTAATTAAAAGTCAATCCCTGTTTCGAGTACATTGGGTGGAGCACAGAAAACTTATTTCTAATCTTGATGTAGAAATTCCTGATTGATAAAAATATAGTCAAATGGGGACCTAATTAGGAGGATGTTGCATCTTGAAATTAGATTGTTAGCATTCATAACGACGAGTGGTGTAGTACCAAAGGAAAAATGTTCGGGGATTAATTCAAAGGACGGATCGTGAGGATTTTATTTGTCCAATTAAGTAAAAGAGGCCTGGTGAATAATGTGGTCTGGGTTTTATGCTGTCATTCGTACAGTTTTTAGGATAATCAGTTTCACTGTTTTTTATTTTTATGTGTGTATCACTTTTTTTTTTGTGTACTACATCAAATAAAGATACATAGCTTTGTGGTCAGAATTGCATATTATTTGTTTCATTCCTAATCAATACTTTTGTTTCAGTTTTGTACAGATTGAATTAGGATATGAGTGTGGTTAAATTTCTTTGTTGAGGTTTTCGCGAGGTTAATACCTCAAGTTATTGTTTCTAAGAAAAATTTTGTTTAAAGTAAAAATTTATATTAAGTTTGAATTTTACTAGAAAATTCAGAGTTTTAACTTTTTTTTAATTTATAAATTGCTACCTTTTAAAACATTACACATTGTAACTAATATAATTAATGAATAATGTGCAATTTTTATAGAAATTTTTAGATTTTCTGTGGAAGATTTATCGATAGCTTTTATTTTAATCTATTTTTGTGGCCATAAAATGTAGCATTAAGATAAAAAACTTACATTAAGATAGACAGAAGTTTTCTAATGAAACCTCAACCATAAATAATAGATGTTTTAACTCAGAAACAGACTAATTGAAAAAAAAAAAAAACTTTATAGGCCCATAAAACTAAGGAAAATTAAATTTAAGTAAATTTATGGTGAATGTTTTTCACCTATATTGGAGATCAAAATTATCAGAAAGCAAATTTGTGTTCATTTGTACCCATTTCCTTCGTTGCTTAAATCATATAGTTTCTTTTTATAATAAATGAACTATCCAACTCGGAGGATAATTGATAGTTTCAATATATATTATATATATATATATATATATATATATATATATCAATACCTTTCATTTAGTACAAGTTTTTTGAGAAACAATAATTAAAACTAATTGATACAAAAAGGGAAATTTGTGTGCTACTAAATTCTGTTTTGAAACCTTTATAAATCGAATATTTAATATTGAAAATTTGATTATAAATGAAACTTCTGCGAACATTTTCATTTTTCTTCATTGAGAAACATTTTTAGTATTTTAGAGATGATACAAGAAATATTTCGCTTTTCTGGAGGCGAATGTAAAGGAAAATATTTTTCTTAAGAGAAATCAAAGCTTTTCCACTCGTATTGTTATTCTTATATCCGAAGATGTTTCCTGTATGCCTCCAGCTTCCCGTTGACATTTCCTGAATAAAAAAAAATCTAGTTTCAACAATGTGACGAGAGTTTGTTATAAATGTCAAATTTTTATGCAACGCACATAATCATTTTTAATGCTATATTCCAGTTTTATTATTTGTTTATATACAATTACTGCAGGATATAAAAATTCAATCTCGTTAGCGTATTTGAAGTCGATTTTGATATCCGAGTTATTATAAAGAATAATCATTTGCATTCATTGCTAAATTTAAATTAGAAAAAATGAACTAAAATCTTTTTCAAATGATTTCTAAATTGAATGGTGATTCTTACTTTAGAATAGTATAATATTCATTGTGGACGTAATCGATAACGCTTATTAATTACATCGTCATAATTAATTTATTTTATTTTCTAATTCATATTAACTTATCCATCAAGAAATTCAGTTCAATTCCACCTTCGTGGGAATCTGTGGTACGATAGAATCGATTTTTCATCACATATTTTGAAATAGATCTGATTGTTTAAATATATATGAATTTAAATCATCTTCCGGCGTAGTAGTTTAGTGGTTAGGGCATCGGCTGTACATTCGATAGGGAGGGGTTCGATTCGCAATGCTACCACACCGAGTACATGCGATATTCGTGCTCGTTAAATTTGTGGAATCGAAAGTTTTATAGTCGGAGCAGTTATCATGGTGTAATGGTCTGGGAAAAATTCTCCCTTCCAGATCAATGTCAAATTTGAGGGCGTGGATCCTCTAGTGGTGCCATCTATCGGAGGAGTCATAGAGCAAAAGTATTTCTTTTTCTTTCATTGGTAGCATGCGTTTTAAATGAAAAACGTATATTACTGACTTAAATTCGCGTAGCCGTCGGATAGCTTGTCCAAGTGTCATAAGTTACAACAACATATCATTTTCACAATGCAAATATTTGAATAAAATATTGGAAATATCGTTTTGTGCCTTGAACCAGAAACAAATTTAATTTGAAATATTATTATAAATAATTTCGTATAGTAAAATTGAAATTTTAACCGAAGGTGAAAAATAATTTTACAATCAATCGAATAACGAATTATGTATGCTGCTTTTAAATTAATTCGTAAATATTCTTATTTTTCCATTTTCACTTAATTTTTATTTCATGACAGTTATTGAGGTTTTGTGTTAAGTCATAATTTGAACAGTACTGAGTAATAATTACGTGCAAAAGAGGTTTAATGGCTACTAGGAAAAATTTTAAAACTAACTTTAAAAGGTTTTATATTCAATTAAAAAAAACTGCTATCAATTGTATAAGCTGCATGTTTGTTTTAAATTAAGAATAATTAATTGAAGTCAAGATAAAATTTGAAAATAATTTATAATTATATGTAATTTAACGGATTTAACACTTTTTATATACGCTTGAATAATGTGGAACGAGAAATAAGACTAAAAATTATAATTCTCTTTTATACATTTCAAAAAGTATAAAAGACTCTTTTATACAATGCTTTTAGTTGTTTTCATTCATATATAATACACATTTTCATGTTTGACAACATTAATTTTATGTTTTTTTCGAACAGATTATCGAAAAAGTTACATTTGAATAGTTAATTAAAATTTTCGTGCTTTTTATGAGGATTTGTTGCAATCCCAATAAAAACTTTTACTAAGTAACTTTATAGTTTTCAAACTTACAAAGTGAATTTTCTGCTAAAAGATCTTATAGCAGTTTTTGATTTCTAAGACATTACTGAATAATGAATACTACATATTAATCTTTTTAATTATATTATGTAAGAATGAATTAAATATGGTAAAAATTAAAAAGAATAACCATTTATAATTTTGTCTTAAAAAATTATAAGCTTCATTTGAATTGAAATTTCTATTTGTTTTTTTACATTTTAATGCATTGATAACATACTAAATATTATTTTCCAATTTTTATTAAAGTTTATTTAAAGATTAATTTTCAAATAATTAATTACATGCTTGAATGTTAGCCAAATATATATTATACATTTAAAAATAGATAATTACTATACATAGGTGCTTTTTTATTTAATTCAAAAAATCGACTGTTGCAAAAAATATTGTTTGAAGAGCCATTTACTCTGTTTTACGGAAAAGACAAAAAATAAATAAATGACACATTTCTAAAAGTTTAAATAATGAAGATAGTTGTCAATGTGTCTGGTTGTCAGTTTTCCAGCTATATCAAGCTTTTCTAATTGAAATCTTAGCGAAAGTGCTTTTTGAAGTCTTGTCATATTAGTGTCATGACTGCTTCTCAAACGATATCTGATAGCTATAGTTAACAGCCTTGATATGAGGGAAGCGATATAAATAAATTTTTCTCTACCGAGAATTTATTTTTTATCCACACTCAATTTAAAAAAATGTTTATGAAGAGAATTATTTTGTTGAACAATTTTTTTTTTAAATGAAGAAGTTGATTAAAAAATTGTTAGAAATATAAAAAAAGTGATAGTCAGTATTGGAATCTTATAAGTTGATTTATTAATCGTTTGAAAAATGACATGTAACGTTTGAATACAAAATGAGGAAGACATATGTACATATGTAATTTCATGCATGGCATTTTAACTGCAAAATGTATGAGGAACATTTGGATGTATAGGATTACAGTTAAAAGTTAAGTGACATTTCTTTTCTTTCCCTGAATCGATGAGATGAGGACCACCATTTGCAGAAACTAGTACCATCCGTCATGTGCTCCATATCCTCCACCACCATAAATGCCCGCACCAAATCCTACTGCACCATGAGTGTAGCCTCCAGGACCATATGCTGCAGGGAAGTGACTACCTTGTTGGTTGTAGTAGTCATTCCCAAAATGTCCTCCTCCAAATTCTTGATGGCTCTCAAAACTGTAGAGGCAAAATACGGAAATTAAGAAAAAAGTGATTATCTTTCATCTTGCCTAAAATTATAAGGAGCATTATTCTTTTAACATAAATTGTTGTGTTAAAATATGATTAATGAAAGATTACTTAAAAAAAAAGTAACATCAAATCGAGTGGTGAACAGGTATTTCTAAGTAATGTATTAATTTCATGGAAGATTTTTAAATATTTATCTTACAGAATATTACAAATATCAAAATCTGCATTTCAAAACTTTTTCAAATCTTGATTCCAATATTTTAATGGTAGATAAAAAATATCATCGTTTACTAATCAATAATTATTGTTAGAAAGTAAATTAAAATCTATGGAAGAGTTATTGAGAAGACTTCCTCCTAAAAATGCGACAAAACTTTGTAAAAAGGCAATCCAATTTTAAATAATTCAAATGATAAATTATACCAAATTATAATTTTATTTTTTAGATCAGAAATATATTGATATTGTAATATTGATAAAAAAAATTATTTTAAGCAAGTGTAGACACTTTTTTTAATGTTTGAATAATACGTGTAATTTTGATGCAAAAACGGTACTATATATTACCTATATGGTATAACAATGTAGAGAAATTTGATTTTTTTTTAGAGATTGAAAATAGGATATGAGCCATTAACTAAACTCTATTAATTTGAATCATTGTCCAGTGATGGGGTTTTAGGTCTATGCATTTAACTGGCACTTTTCGCACCACTAGCGGAGATATATTTGACTCCAAAGATATGGTCAGATTGGTTGTGTCTTTGATTTAAGAAGCCAAAGTTTGATGACGTCGATATTTTTACTAATCGGGACTCAATAGTCCATGCCATAAGTTGTAGAAAAGATGAGATAGCAAACTTTTGAATTAATGCATGACAAAATGTTCACGCGTGAATTGTTGAAAAGTCACTGCTAACCGTGGTTAAGGCTATTGTGCAAGCATTTTCAGATTGCATTTATTTTAATTGTAATGTTGCCTTATGTTTTCTGTTGAATATTTCTGTTGACTGAAATTGATAAAGGCAACCAATCGCTTCGTAATTTACAATCATGGTCTAATGAAAAATTTTTAAGTTAGTAAATTTCTATACCACACTAACGTAGAATATTAACGTAGATGTTATGAATATTTAACACATTTAGATGTGTGGGAGAGAGTAAAATATCACTCTCAGCAAAAATACTTAAAATAAATTATGCATTATGTTTGGTTTTATATTAATCTTAATTTTAATGTATTAAAAATAAAGCAATTATATCACTAAACACAGACAAATTCTCTAAATTACGATTCAATTGATTTAAGGTAAAATAAGTTATTTTACGTCTTATTGTAATCATAAAAACGTGAATCAATTACAATATTCAGGAACAAATTATTACGAGTTCAAAATATATAAATAACGTTTATATTAAGTTATGATTTAAGCTAAAAATGTCTGTTTTTTCAACGGTTTTAAATCTATTTTAATTTTTGTTTTAAGTATGAGAATATTTGCTATTAAATCAGGCAGAATGACTAAGCGAGACAGAATATTAAAAACTTCTCAAATAATCGAATGTTATTCATTATTTCTTATAACACACATTAAATTTGATTATTTTTTTAATCTAAAATACTTAATAACATTGGTTTTTCTTGTAAATTTAAACTAACTGGGAAAACAGGATTTTAGAATCTTTTACGTGTACGTATATAATTAAACTTATACACATCATAATAATAGTTATAACCTTATTAATGCTAAATTAGGCCTTAGTCTCAAAACTAGCATTTAAAAATGATCCGCATTTTTATTTTAACTATTGTTAAAAAATTTTATTAAAAATCATTTGTTAAAAGTTATATTCATGAAATATTTCACTGTTATTAAACAATGCTTTTATATTCATATCATTTATTTTATTATTTTTCGTAAGTATACATTTCATTTGATTCAGATGTGAAAGCTCATCCTTCTTGTGATTTATTCTATATATTGGTAAAAAATTGAAGTTATTAGTATTATGTAAATAATTCCGTAATGAGAGAGAAACATAGGTACGCATTTTTTTTGATAAATGATTTAAATTCATAGACATTTTAAGAGGAAGCAATGAATTAGTTATTTTATAGGATTTTCAGCATATTTTTTATAGGATTTTCTTAAACTACATAATTACATATTTTAATTGCAGAAAATATTTATTTTTATAGGATTTTCTTAAACTACATAATTATATATTTTAATTGCAGAAAATATTTATTTTTTATTGGAACAATATTAAGAAAAATCTAAAAATTAAGTTTTTGTTTTACACTCCCTGTGTAAATTTATTCATTTGAAAATTATTACGTTAATTAGTTTCATGTGTTAATTATTTTTTATGCTGTACATGACTAAATGTTAGTTTTAATTCATAAATGTTATATTTAAAAATTTTCACATGTGTCAAACTATTAAAAATATTTGTGAAATTGCAAAATAATTATTGTAAAATAAGCAATTAAGTACAAAATATACTTACTGCAATGGAATAGGAATTGGTATCGGTAAGACTTTAGGAAGTTTTTTGGATCCTAAGGCACCCAAGACTAGTCCAGCTTTGATAAGTTTCTTCACTGTGGACTTGGATTCAGCTTCGTGCAGGGAACTTAGTACTACGAGTAAGGCTAATGAAAGGGCCAAGAACTGAGACTTTCCCATCTTTATTGGTGTATTTTCGTAAATTTGCAATTAATTAATGATCTAAAACGATATAAAATGAGATTCATATTTGTTAATATGATTATGAACATTACAGAAATTTGTCGAAGCACATCGATATATTTATTTACTAAGTTACACGATATTGAGAATAGTGTTTTAACTTTTAAATCGATTCCTATAAAAGTGCTCGGTTAAGGATCGATTTAAGCCTTATAAAGCCTTATAGAATAAAAATTGAGTGAATTTGATATTGCATTTAAAGATAAAATGAAAGAAACAGGAAACAATATATATATATATATATATATATATATATATATATATATATATATATATATATATTGTTTCCTATTTCTTTCATTCAATATACTAAAATTTTATAAAATATATTTAAAGTCTTTCATTTTTTTTATTTGAGGATATTAAATACATTATCTGAAAATGTAATTGTACTTTAGATATAAATAAAATCTAACAAGTTAACAAAAATTACTTTCTATATTTATTCACTATATATAAGCACTATAATAAATTGGTTTTTTAAAGAAAATTATAATTTTTTATGTCGTGAACAATATCTAAGCAGTTGTATTTAATTCAATAAACAATGATTCAGGAATTTCTTTAGCGTTAATAATTTATTTTACTTTAAATAGCTGAATTATATGCATTAGTTAAGACAATTTCTAGAAATTAGATAAGATAATGGTTATTGACTTAACAATTTCTGCAAGAATATGATAAGCTAAAATCAACCAATGAATTAGCCCATAGCTAATTTAACAAAAATTTAAAGTAAAAAATTCAATAAAGCTTTCACAAAACTTCCGTGAATTATAAAAAAAATGTTCTGTGTGCACAATTAGATTTATCGTTTTATTCGAGAGAGTGAAAGGTCAGGCCCAATCCTTTTTCATCATTTCAGATCACGTGATCTGAAGACACAAAAGAGAACAACAACCTTCACCTTCTGAAAACACCTGCGTCTCTTCCTCAACGTAAACAATTAAAGTTTAAACACAGTGTGAAAGATTCTCAACTCTATACGAATAAATCAGGCAGTGTGAAAGAGCTTAAATAAAATGTATCTTACCTTTCAGTACCTGTGGGTTTCTTACTGACAATTCGTCGTCTCTTTTGAGTTTAAATATACGTGGTCATCCTTAAAAGTACCTCTTCACATTACTGGTCCTACGGGAATTTCCTCCCTTTTATTACTTCACTTCACTTTCCCTTTCATTAGTTTCGTTATGCCCATTTTCCCCCCCCACCGAATTTCGGAAGTGGTTTCGTAGTTTGAGGCCACTGAAATCGTTACGCTCGACACTTAAATATTGCCAAAACGTACTGCGGTTTACATTTGGCCCGAAGCAAAGTCGATCTGTTATTACTCTCGTCCAACACTCATTTCTATAAAATTGAGTTATATATTGCTGTAATTTGCAATTAAAAAAAAAATTCGAACCTTCTACTAAGCATCAAAAATGGGCACAAGAAAAAAGTATGGGCTAGCTTTGATTTTCTCCACAATTTATTTCCTAGGCGTTCAATTTTCTCTTTTTTTAATGTTATATTATTTTTTTGTCAATGGCAATCGCTTGGACTTTTTTTCGTACATCATTTTCCGCATACTTTTATCAAATTTAACTTGATAGACGGGTTCAGAAAGATTGATAATAGATTGAAATATGAGAATATATTGAACACACATATTTGTGTCAGATGCAAATCAAGCATTTGAATTTATTGAAACGTATATTTAACATTGTTATATATTTATTTTTATAAAGTTTAATTTTCTTAACAATATTTTTGTTATTTTTTATTGTAAAAATAAGTTATTTTCTTTTTATATATATATGATGACGCACAAAATATTTAGAATAATTAAATGCATTTTAAATAGGTGACTTCACCATATGTTTATAAGATTTTGACGTTATTTTAAAGATTGTATTTGATACACACAGTTTTTAAAAGATAATTACTTACAAAATTGATCTACAGATTTGTCTCCCTAAAATAAAAACTTGTTTAATTTTTTTTTTTATTTAGGCTCAAATTCTCCTTATTGTATAATAAAGGAGAAAATTTTTTTGAATATTCCAAATTTTTTGATTCGCCAATTTGAATTAAAACATCTATAAATTATTTTTTTAAATTTATTAAATATATATACAATAAACACGTTTAAATGTGTTATAAATAATTTTATTCATTTATGTAAACATTATAATTGAAAAATAAAGCTATTTCTTATCAGAGCTAAAAAAAAAATATTAAAACCGCAAAAAAAAAAAAAAAAAAAAAAACAATTTTGGAAGTACTGAATTTTAAGTGAAATTTCTTTATCTTACTCAGTGCGAGCTGTAAGCCTATGGTCATAAAGCTTCGAAGCAACACTTTTTCGTAACCTAACCTAAAATAGTATTCTTAATACCTATTTAATTATACTATATTAAAAATTACCTAATTAAATTCACCCTTCTTCAGGATGAATAAATCTGAAAATACTTAGAACTTGTAATTTTTATTTTTTTTTTAATTATGTAAATTGCATAAATGTTTGCTATGAAAAATGATAAACAATATTATGCATTTTTTTATTGTGTCCATGGATTGTAAATTTAATTTACTGTACTTAATAAGCAATAGCGATAGTTATGTTAATTTTGTTAAACTTATAATTAAATTAATTTTAAATAAACTCTTTCACAAATATTTTTTTAAGATTTTCACTAAGCGAAATCTAAGAATGGAGAATTGAGTGTAAATTTGAAATCTAAGAATGGAGAATTGAGTGTAAATTTGAAATCTAAGAATGGAGAATTGAGTGTAAATTTGAAATCTAAGAATGGAGAATTGAGAGTAAATTCAAAATTAATTATTTATTGGAATGTACCAATATTATTTAAGCAATTAATGTCGATGCGATCTTATTTTAAATTATACGAAATTAAAAAAAAATAATGTATATTATTTATTGAATTTATAGACATTTGTACCGACACATTATATTTGTCCCCTCAATTTTGATGAAAATTATCGTCTGTCAAACATTTTCAACATCACTTGCGTCATATCAGCAGCAGAAATCCCTAAGCACATTTCAGTCCACTTCGAATGCGTTAAATTAATGATACAGATTCGCCAGGTAGATTAAATGGTGACGAAATAAAACCGGTGTCCGGCGTGGGATTCCGGTGAAAAATCGGGGGTACCCAACTGCAATGAGGAAGTAATGGCGGCGGTTTACGTAAGGATGCGAGGCTCTTAGAGGGTCCCGAGAGCAATTATGACCTACATAGTGGAGTAGGCTTAGCTTCATTGTCAGGTAATTATGTGCCCTGAATGTAGATGGATAGTTTTCTATCTCCAGTTTATCGTGGGATTCACCAGAAAGTAAATTGGAGATTCTTTGGTGCCTAGCCAAACTAAGAACATGCTTCCATTTAGGCTTAATACTCTGCGTTTTGTTCAAAATAATGGCTTATGCTGTATTCGTTACTATTGAGTATTCGATTATATATTTTGTTAGTAAAATGATGTTAAAAGATATCAGAATTTAATTATTGTATAAAAAGTTTTGTGTTTATTGCCGTGTAGAATTTAAATACTTATTTCGTTAGTGATTGAGTCCTTAATTAGCTTTTAATGTGTTCTAAAAATATTTTTCGAATTAATTATACTTAAATAAGAAGAGCAAAATTAATATACAAGCATTTTCTCTGAAATGTGCCTAATACCTCGAAGTGTAATTGTTTAGTATCAATTAGATGATTTATTTTAAGAAATGCCCGACTTGTCTAGTGGTCAGCGCGCCTGACTGTGGATAAGGAGGTCCTGGGTTCGAATCATGGATGTACTTTCTCTCTCTATCTATCCTGTCTTTGTCCTTTCCTTGTATGAATGGGTTGTGAATGGCCTGTGGCATGTGTGTATTGAGGAGGTCTGTCTCCCCATCTGAATTTGGTTCTGTTGGAGTTTAGGTGGGGAGTCAGACCACCCCATATTTTAGTTCAGTGGAGCAGCGCATCCCATATCGCCAGTCTATCTGGCACACGACAACAACAACAACAATTTAAGGAATAATAGTATCAAGAAAAGGATAAAAATTTAGGCCTTTTTTTATCTCTGTTGTAACGTAAAAGCAATAAACTCCAAGTATATTTTATTGCTGAATTTGAGAGTGAAAATGTAATGGGGAAACTCTGTGTTAGTATACCAAACAAATGGTTAAGTAATTTGGTTTACAAATAAATAAATATTTGGAACATTGATTTAGCGGTTACATAATAGGAACTAATAATTCTTACTCCTTACTTTTCTTTAATTTTATTCACATTTTTGATTCTACACTGAAACCAATGGTATTATTGACCATAACTGAAGGTTTTAAAAGAAATTATTTTCTCTTATTGTAATTTATCTAGAAATGTAAAATTGCAAAAGTAATTGCATCAAACATAGTGAAATAACTTGACTGATAAAAATTTTTGACTTATTTGCTGTTCTTTGTTAATTTAATAATAAAGTAAAATATTGAATACGCAAATCTTAAAAAGTTAATTATTGTTAAGATTCGAAGCTTAATGTTTTACTTTTAATTCTTCAAATGATGGTCTAAGAAACTGAAACTATTAAAAGTTGCAATTCATAACTTTATTATGAATAATTTTCGAAGCATAATTGCTCAATGAAATGTGTCATTTAATGTCTTCTTTTTCTTTAATTAATTATTTTATAATTAATTATAAACTTTAAATTATTTTTTTGTAATTTTCATCTCAAAGTTTTATTTAATATTATAGCAGTTTCTTATCTTTGGCATTCTGATATTTTTGATGTCAAATTATCGTCACATGACTGACTGCGTTATTATTTCTTAGTAATAAATATTTGCATTTTAATACTAGAAACATTATTGATTAACTTTTAAACATCTCGGATTATCCTTTATTTGTGCATAACAATTTTCATTTCAAAATTTTATTTAATATTACAGCAATTTCTTATCTTTGGCATTCTGATATTTTTGATGTCAAATTATCGTCACATGACTGACTGCGTCACTATTTCTTAGTAATAAATGTTTGCATTTTAATACTAGAAACATTATTGATTAACTTTTAAACATCTAGGATTATCCTTTATTTGAGCATCAGAATAACTTGAAAATGAAAACATCTGCATTTATATATTTCATTTGAAATATATTTATTGCACAAAATATAACTTTAAACTATATAAAAAAATTTTTATCTGAAGATTCAGTATTATTTTTAATCAATTTGACTTGCATTAAACTACTATAATGAATTTTGATTTTTTTATAATTCTTTTATAATAGATGCGGAATTTCAACACCATTCAGATTTTAAAGAAAATAATATAATTGCAAAATTAAGACGTGAATAATTGAGAGGCATTATAACAGCAACTAATTTTGAAATTGATAACATATAAATTTAAAGTTGAAATATTTTGTCATTTGGTAAAATGTACTTTGAAGAGACAATGTGAAAAAAATATATATTAAATGGCCATGTTCGAGACTGTAAATAATATATGCTATATTCAATATTAAATAATTATATTTTATATTCTGTTTTATATATTTTATGTATAGTTTTATGTAAGTGCGTAATCACGATGAGGAAAAAGAGTGTTATATGCTAATAAAGTCATGTTATAAAATTACATGTTTAAAAAAGCAGAAATTTTAAGTGATTTTTAGTCAAGTAATTAATATTATTTCAATTTGTAGTATATATAATATAACTATACTTGAGCATTAATGTTGATCTTGAAAATGTTTTGAGGAACTCTAAGTAATACACATATTCTTATATAGGATATTATGTTATAATTTTTGCATAACATTTCAAAAATATTTTGAAAACTTTTTCAAAGAAATAGAAATATTTTATATTTATTATATAGAATTCCCTCTTAATTTGATTTTTTATGCCAATAAACTTTGCTCTTTACTGTTAATTTTTAAATCAACATTCATTTTTAAAACATTTTATTTTTTAAATTAGTAGCTGCATACATACCATTGATTCAACTTTTAGCTTATGATATTACAATTTCATATAGCAAAAGCTATCATTTGTAGAAGAGTCCTTTAATAACCAATTCACTCACAGTTAGGACAAACAAAGAATATATTGTTATTTGTCTATTATCTCGAAGCCTACTAGGCATACTACATTTTTTTCAGTTTTTTTCTTGACTTCTTTATATCTACAGGAAGCCAAATTTCAAGGTTTCATGAAAAACTGCTGTCAGCAAGAAGACTTGTTTACTTCTTGCTGACCTCTGCGATCAGACGAGCTTATTTATTTACAGATTAAGGCATTAAAACGTGTATCAATGAACATCCTTTGCACTGAGGAGCCTTGGTTCATCTTAATCATGTTTCTCAACGTACTTTTCTGTTGAGAGCCTGAGAATGAGATAATCGCTTTCTGATTTTTGCGAAGTAGGCCATTATCGCAGCGATGATTTCATAATTCTGACAGGCGCTGTCTTAAATCGCCTTCTAATTATTCTTGTCTTTGAAATTAGTACTGTAGTTAATGTGAGATGTATAGGAATAAGATCTTAAGAGTCTCAAATTTTCCTTTTAAGTGGAATAGTTTAATTTCGTCTTGTGGAGTTTTCGGTAATCCTTTTCTTAAAGCGAAAATATATTTATTGGATAGAATGTTCAAAAAGATTACCCGATTTTAATTTGATAAATTGTGTCTAAGATGTTCTCTTGAGAAGACAAATGCAATTCGCAGTCTCTGAGAAACCAAACAAAGACAAAAGAAACTGTTATTGCTGATTGAGATATATTTGTTTCGTGGTGGCAATTGCTTTATTTCCTGTAGAAAATCCTTTTGTTTGTGCCTCTACGAATAGGCTTTTCAATCTATTTTTTGCTTGCTTCCAGAACCATTCTTTCATACTTTCTAACTTTGACGAATGTCTTGCTCGGTAATGATTGTATATTATAACTGTTGAATAGAGTTATTTTTCTTGTATCAATTAGTGTTCTTATTAAATTTCATTAAAATTTCTCAAAAAATCTCAAGATAACTGTCTTAATCTAAACGATTATTATTTTTAAAGATTTTTCCGTATGTTCACAATGCATTTACTTTTTTAATCTACTTAATTTTAGTAAGTTTTCCAAACCTTCAATATCAGCAAATTCGATGATTGCATTTTTTCTTGAAAATTTATAAGAATTCTCAGCGTGTTGCTTTATTATATTGACTAATATAAATTATATTAAACAGTCGTGTAATATCACATCAGTATTTTTACCAGAAATTAAAATTTTATTTCGTTGTACATTTTTTGTTATTTAGTTTAAAAATCAAAATTTAATTTAACTTTCTTTTAATATTTGATTTATTTTAAAGAAAGGAATATATTAATTAGACGTTTCGATTCATTATAATGTTTAATTATTAATTCTGTGAAAAGTAGTTATATGCATTTTTTTGCAAACTATACAAAGTTTCTGAGAATTGAAAAATATGTAAATTAGTACATGCAACTAATTATATCCAAAACCATTTGAAATTAATTTAGAATTTAATTATTATCAAAATTAATATATATAAAAATTTTAATTATTTTAATCATAATTTTTCAAAATCTACTGTATTAAACTGCATTATTATTTCACAAAAATTTACTTTTTCCTTTGTATCACATTTTAAACAAGACAATTTTTATATATATCCTTCATTCCAAGTATATTTAAATTAAGTCAGTGTTTCAAAACTGATCTCCATATATTGAAAAAAACTGTTTGCAAAACCTGGATTTTAAGTAGAAGAAATTTTACTTTTTGTGACCCTTCTTATGGGTCACTAGATTTAGGATGAACCGGAAGTAGAGGACTTTTCAAAGGATTCAGCCGAGGGCAGTTGCCCACCACTATCACGAATTTGGGAGCGGTGCGGTTTGCACGCAGTGGTTGGCCTCTTTAACAAGTGTTTTACGAAAGGTGTTATTGTCATTTTGTAATAGCGCCATTCGTATAAAAAAACTTTCACCAGTTTAATATCAAACTTCATTTTATTGTGCTATGTAATTTTGATTGCCAAGTAATTATGTTGATTTTTTTCTTTACAAACAATTTGACTTTCATAACTTGGGCATTTCGGTTTACGAAGTGTGAATTGTTTCACGACATTGATTGCTACAAAAAACTGACTTAAGTTGGAAAAACTGCTCGCTTGTTTAATTTTGCATTCAAAGGAAAAGGTGTTGATATAATGATACGTATGCATTTTAATCGATGATTTTTAATAAATGATTCGATGTTTTATTAAAAGGTATAAGTGCTTTAAATTTGTGCATTAAGATATATATATTTTTTTATTTATCGGAACTTTTTTCAATTAGATGGTATTTCAATATTTTTACAGTTCTTTCGCATTTAATTATGATAAAGTATATTTTAAATATAAAAAATTTATCTTAGTAGTTTATTCCTTCATATATTTCACATTCTTTTTCCTATTTTTCTTTAGCAAATGTTTTCTAAAATTTTCCTTTAATTGTGTGTGAATATAAAAACACCAAAAGTGCAAACTTCTAAAGATTTGTTGATTACTATTAGAGGTACGTTGACACATTTAGAAGTTAAAGTTAGTCTCTAAAATTATATATTTCAAGAAATGCTAAATTTACTTTGAGCATAGAAGTTTCAAAATAGAGTTTACAGTTTGATCTGTTGAAAGATATTAATTTTAAATAAATTTTGAGCTTTGGTTTTTTTTAAATTCAGAATGTGTTCGATAAAAGTTTCAATAAATGTTTTTAATGCAACAATTACAATATGTAATAAGCATATAAACTCTATCAATGTTTTTTCCCATGTTAGTACTTATAATATTTTATAAATCTTATCCGATCTCATTAGAACCTGATAATTTAAAAAATACTCATCGTTTGAATCGACCGCCCTGCAAAGTCTTATTTTTTAGTAAAATTATTTTTAATGCAGATTTATAAGAATGTCGAAAGCACACATTAATCTTGGATATATTAAGCGCTTTGTCTTTTCATGAAATTTATGGTTGCACTAAAGTAATCTATGCAAAAAAATCTTTCTATATAAAAACATTTTTCGTAGAAAATCCTCATTTTCTGAAAAGTTGTTGTCTACTTTCACAAGGTTTTTATAAATTTCTTGGCATTTCGCACTGTACACGAGATGATATATACAAGCAAAAATTAAATACATTCATTTTAATCCATGGCTACAACAATTATTTAAGAGCTTTATAATTAATTACACAACTTAATTCATTATCACGATGAATAATGCGCCGACATTTACAGTATCTAACACTTTCAAATGTTCTTTTATTTGTGAAAAAAATAGGTCATTATTCCTGCCGCCACCCGCCTTAAACTTAGTTTTTTTCTTTATTAGTATCTAGTATGATTTTCTTGTATGAGATCTAATGTAAGATAATCGATTTACTGATAGTTTTTTTCCACATGATTTAAACATCGTCAACACATGGCAATATCAGCGTATCTATAAAAAAATGTTTTGTTTGGTGAATCAAATCTTTTCTTGTATTAAATAATATTTTATTTCTTGAATACTTTTGAACTCGCGTGTACTCATTCCAAATATAGTTATGCTTTAAGTTGCGGAAAAAATTCCCTTTTATAAAAAAGTTCGTAATTGTTTCTTAAAATATTTTATAAAATAATATGCCACAAATATTTGTGATGTATGTTAAGGGTGAAATTATATTTTAATGTCTTGGAAAATGATACTATCGAAAATTTCTAGATTTTTTTTTTATCTCTGTAAAAGATTAATAATTTTTAAAAAATTTTTTTTATATTAATTAGGAATATCATATAAATCTTGTCATACTAAGTTTCTAAAATTTACGAATAAATTTGTGTTCTATATTATAGAATATATTTTTCGCTGATTATCTTGTTCATAGTGGATTTAATTTTTTTTTCTCCTTTCGTGTATCAAACATTTTATTTTTTATATTTGTTTTGAATGATTTTATTAATAAAATTTATGATGGGGTTATAACATTTAGAGGAATAGACCTAACTGAAAATTGCTTTGTGATTAAATTAATGCGGCTTATTATTTTCGAAATTCAAATTCCAAACATTTCAATAATTACTATGAACGAATTTGGAGTGCATAAAAAATAAACACCTAAAATTCTTAAAATGAATATATTTTATTGTTATATATATATATATATATATATATATATATATATATATATATATATATTATATTTGTCACCTATATGATGGTCCCTCCCAAACCGGACAGGTCCCCATAGGGTAAGAGCCAGATTAAATGGGATAACAACAAGAGCTAAGTCAGCCCTCTACTTCTCTATGTGCTCTGGTCTTGTGACTAACAGAGGCTGCAACATTTTGCCATCCATGGCTCATGACTTTTAAAAGACAGGAACTAAATCTCGCCCGCTTTTGAAGTGATCACCTCAGATCATTAAAATTTTCTGAAGACTCCAAAATTTTCGAGACCTGTTCCAACTGTTTCGCAGAACAAGCCACGCCAGAACACACCCTTGCTTTCTTTGGGTTATTTAAGCAAGATTTATACGACGATCATTTGATAGTGGAAAGTTTTTTGGGGTGTTTAACTTTATGGACCTGGTGTAACGCTGTTGGCCCAAGTGGACATGCAACAGCAACCTATGACAGTCTAGATGGTCCTAACTGAAGGAAGATTTTATTATAGTGTTGTGTGTGTATTTTGCTGAATGTGGAATTTGCTAAGGTGTACTAAGTCCTACCTTTTTTACTAAGCCTGAAAAAATGGTATGAAAAGAACTTAATTGAAAAGTAATACATACTTAGGTATGAAAATTATTTATATTCTGGTGCATGCTCACATCACACCTAGTGGATGCTAAATATGTTACTTAATAAGTAACACTTTAGTATAATGCTTAAAATAGAAATGTTCTGAATTTTGAAAAAATGCGTAGAAACCCTCATGTACCTTCGAAAAGAAACTCTCATAAGCACTTGTCAAAATCGACTTATAATTGGAACTGTAGTCCTTATAAATATTGTTGCTCGTATTTTTTTTTTCATTTCATGAATAAAGAATGAATATCAAAGCAAGTGAATCCAAAAGAGTGATTCAGCAAGAATAACTTCATGTATCTATTTTTAGGCTATAATGTTAAGGTGGACAAAGATGTTACCCTCTCAATAGAGAGTCTGCCTTTTTCTGAATCCTGGGTCCTCATTGTCTTGAAGTGTCTAGACTTCTGCAGCTTTATAAATATTAATTCATTCGACTACAGAGATAGGTACCAGTGGTACAACGAACAATGTAAAATACCTTTATTAAAATGAATCCTGATTTAGGTTACTGAGTACTTTTCCTTTATACCTCAGTACGATGATCGCCGTAACTGGAAATAAAAATCTTAAATTATACTATCGTTCATATTTTATTTGTATCGTATATTGTTTAAGCAATATATGATACATTTCTTACAAAGGCTTACATTTTGATAAACTTCTAAAAGATAATACGAACATTTTATTTACGTTTCATAAATTAAATAATTATCACCTTTTGACAAAAAACGAAAATGTTTATTTCTGGATGAAAATACAAAACAATCGCATCGGTAATCGATTGAGTACCTATGCGTACCTGCTTCCGATGAAGCAAAATTAAATTTTTACTTTATTTAGCTATTTTTTTACCTTACGTTCATGTGATCGTAATGTTTATTTTAATGAACAAAATTTCTTGAAGCCATCTTTTGAACCAATTTGTTTCAATTTCGGATAGCATTTAGCTTGTTCATCTTTGTTTGTATTTCTTCAGTCAATTCTTACAAAAAAAGAAAAAAAAACCCGATTGCATTGTATTTAATTTAAAATAAAATTTTGAGAGCCATTAAAATCATATCTGCGTTATATTTTCGCTTTTAATACACGAAACATGTTATTTCTTTAGGATCATAAGTAGGGGTATACTGGAAAAGTACCGGTTACGGTAATCAAAAGACGTACATGTGTGTAGATACTGTTGGGAATAAACTTTTTTAACTTGCATTTTTAATCTGTATTCAAGCAGCACTTTTCGTGATATGAGATGTATTTAATACACATTTGTACTCATGTTTGTTTATGTGAATATTATATACTGTTTGTTAATGAGAAAAATCATTGTTAATGTTAAGATGACTGATTGTATTTTATTTAAAGACTGGGAAATGCTATATTTTAAAATGATGCCTGAACAGATTTTTTCCACACACAGTCCTCGAAACAGGTGTCTGAATTTTGTTGTAATTAGAATTATCTTCATCCAGATCTTTCATACATTAATTAATTTTTGTTGCTGCACCGGACAACAATGATTAATTGTTGTGACACTGACTACTCATACAATAAAAATTTAAAGGAAGGAAATACGCTTATCTGCCATTCCACTGTAATTTAATTCTATTAGGTCGGGGAATAAATTCGTAGCATTTTTACCAAAGACTTTTATTTAAACATAAAACAATAATTATATCAATAAGTTAATCTATTATATTTTCGCCGTTGCTGTATACAACCTCTTCCCACCTCTCGACCCATTTGTTGATGCCGTTCCGTCAAAAATCGCCTGGTTTGGTGTCAAAGAAGTTGTTCAGCCAGTTTAAGGACCACTTTGTTATCGAAGGTAACGCCCTTCATATTTTTTGACAAGGAACGGAAAAGATGGTAATCGGTCGGTGCAAGGTGCGAAGAATACGGTAGATGCTATAGGATCTCCCATTGAAACTCTTGGAGTTCGACTTGGACGACTTGTGCAACATGGAGACTGGCGTTGTCGTGAAGGAGTATGGTTTGACCATGTCGATCAGTTCTTTTCAGACGAATAGCCTCATTCACGTGGTATAGCTGGGCAATGTATGCTCCTTGTTGACTATGGCGTTCTTTTCGAGCATTTCCCAGTGCACCAAGAAGTCCTTAAAAACTGGCTCAACAACTTCTTTGACACCAGACCAGGCGATTTTTGGCGGAACGGCATCAACAAATCGGTCGAGAGGCGGGAAGAAGCTGTAAAGAGCAACGGCGAATCTATAGTTGATTAACGTATTGATATAACTATTGTTTTTTGTTTAAAGAAAAGTCTTTGGTAAAAATGCTACGAACATTTTTCCCAACCTAACATTCTGCAAGATTACAGTTTTTGTTACTGCCAATGCTGTCATTTTTAAAAATTGAATTTAAACATATACAATCAATAATGAATTTAAACATACATATTTAAAAGAAGGAAAGTGTGATTATATTTTATATAGACAATATATAATATTTTATTTCATTCTCTCTGTCTTAAAAGCAACATTAGAGTTAGCAGCATAGTTTTGTCAACGCACAGTTATAATAGTTAATTATTCACGCTTTTTTATTGGTAGATTATCAGTCTGAGAATTTATTTTGCGAAAATAATTAAGAAATTTTTAATATTTTAACGTCTTATTTTACTAAAAGTAGAATTTAATTATTTCACATTATTAAATTTTTAACCAGAAGTGATTCATTGAAACTATCATATTAGCGTCTTTAAATTTGAATCTTATTTCTTAAACTGAAAGAATCTTTTAAGTTTTCATATTTAATATGTAATTCAAAATGACTGTTTTTAAAATATCTATGAACATGAAATTTTTCTATTTTACTTTTAACGAATCAAAGAAAAATATTTCAAGTAGTTCTTCGGTTTAATCCTGGTTTAAGTCAAATGTTTAATTCAAATTTTACTAAATTTACTCTATTATGGGTGTAATAATTTGATAGCAAGAAACTTTTGAAAAGAAATTTTCCATCTCTTTCTCCAAAAAATTTTAAAACTTGTAATGAAAGTGGGGAAAAAAAATATGAGAGTAGACAAAAATTTTCAAAATTTTGATAAATAGTAAATTAAAGTTTACTTGTAATCCGTGATGAGAGATTATTGAATAATAGGGTTGAGACATAACATTCAATGTAATTAGTGTTTGGACATTTCATTATAAATCAATCAATTGTCTTAACACTAGTTAATGGAGTTTTAGTTCATGCAGAGCCAATACGAAAATCAATATTTTACCTTTTTCAAGTAAAATAGTTATACAAGCTTAGAAGCGGTGTAACAAATTTGTGGCAAGAATGAGCCAGCTGAGTAAGTTCTCTTGAAAGAGATCTGGTGCTCTGATAATATTGATAAAT
This sequence comes from Latrodectus elegans, assembly GCA_030067965.1. Classification (NCBI taxonomy): domain Eukaryota; kingdom Metazoa; phylum Arthropoda; class Arachnida; order Araneae; family Theridiidae; genus Latrodectus; species Latrodectus elegans. The sequence continues at coordinate 62,559,187 of CM057819.1, forward strand.
TAACATTTGCGCATCTATCTACTATAATTCTGAATTTCATTCTACAATTGGTGACAGAAATTCTTTATTGTTTCTTAAACAATAACTATTGTCCCGATTCAATAATTTTCTTTGTTGAAATAACTTACACACACACACATCTTAAAAAGTTACAATCCGGCTATATAAACAAACACATTGTGAACTTTCCTAGTTTCGAATTTTATTTAAGTTATAAGATTTTAATTGAATATACTAAATAATCAATTTTACCACGTATAATTTATAATGTAAGTAGCTGCAAAGGAGCTTTCCTAGGTTCAAATTTTACTAAGTTAGAGTTAGAATGTTTAAATAGTTAGTTCCTAAGTTAGAATGTTTAAATCGAAGTAATTTTTAATAATAAAAAAACTAATATTTGTGGTGATATTGATACATTGAAACTTTTTGACGAAAACATCTTTAAATATTTCACTTTTTATGTTAGCTGTTAGCTTTTCACAATTATTATCAAATTATATTGAATAGAAATGCCAAATTTAATTCTATAAAAGACCAATTTCAATTACAGATTTTAAAAAGTTTCAATTGAAAATTATCCTAATTAGGTTTGAAATTATTTACTAATAATACATAAACATCTCTTAAATAATTTTAAAATTTGTAACAAAAATTTAAGTTATGGTGATTAGAAAAAAGAATATTCATTTATAACTCAGATTTTTATATATTTTTAATTTTGTTGGAGCCTATATTATCGATACATATTTGTATTTCATGAGAAATTTAATCGTTATATATATATATATATATATATATATATATATATATATATATATATATATACATTTTATGAGGAATTTAAATATTTTAACATCTAAGAGAAAATGCTCGATTTATGTGTGCTTGCATTCATTGTAATTAAACTACTTTCATCCGGAAAAGTTTTTAAACATGTTACATTATTCAACAAATAGATGTTTCACGAAAAATTTTTTTCTCAGAAAATAAAATTTTCTTAGACGATTTAAAAATTGCATTAATGAAAAAAAAATTCTTTTCCATATAAATTGTATTAAAATACCATTGTATTAATTTGTCAATTTTTAGTTATCTTTTTTTTTTAATTTCTCAAAGTCAAAAAATCGTAAAAAGAGATTTGACTAATTGAAAATCCGTATAGCTGACTTCAGCTAACTTGCATAATACGTAAATAATACAGAAAAATTATAAATTCTAAAAAAGTTATACACATAAATATGAAAAATTTTATGTCAGAATATTCAATTAAAAAAACGTTACTTTAGAGAACAATTTTATCAGAATTTAAAAAGATTTTGATTTTTGTTAGAGAATTTCTTCTATTTAATAAAATTTAAGTTAGATATTTTTCATTAAGAAATGCATATATATGTCATTTATTAAAAGAGAAATATGCAAATCCATTCTACTTTAAATACTATTTTCAGAAAAAAACTATATAACAAACGTCAGTATCGTTTAACCCTATCTCATTAAGTTCCAAGCAACAAATATCCTTTAACTTTTCTCCTCTGTTGACTAAACAGCAGGGATCAATAGCTTTCTGCAAGACGACAGCTACAGACGGCGGGGCATTACGACTAACATTCCGTCGAAGGCGAATCTAAAAATAAATGAATAGACAGCAATCAACAATTAATTAACGTCTGTCAGTCAACAGCTTCAAGGACGCGGCTTGGAGTGGCTAGGAAGATCGTTAGCGAAAGTCATATGACCTATTTGTGCCAATCACGAGGAAAAGTTACACTGGCGGTAAAGATTGGCTCGAAAATATTTATGCTGAGAGTATCTCTCAGAAATTGGGGGATAAATCCTTACCGTGATTTTTTTTTTTTCCTTCTCCATTAATTGCCCGAATTCCACACAACGCTCCCCTTTGCTGTTTCTTTCATTTTTAATGGAAATGGCAATTTTGCTGGTGATGTAACGCCAATTATTTTTAACAATCTTTGTGAGGGCTTTTTATTCGTTGATTAGTACTTTAACTCTGCATTGAATCATAAAAGGAAAGATTTATTTTATATGTTCTAAAATATCCAACTAACACCAAACGGTGTGGTGTGAATATGTAAAAATTTATAGGAGTTTCCAGGGTGTTAATGAATATGTAAAAGAGTAAAATTTGATTTACTAATGCTTTTCAAAAATGTAAATTAATGGCATTTTTTTAGAAAGCTGCTTTCTAAAGAATGAGTTCCAGTAAAATTTCAAATTAATTTTGTTAAAAATAATTTTGTTTTTCATAAAATTAAATTCAACATTAAAAAAAAAACAGAAATATGTGTTAAATGCTTTTAAAAATGTAGCTTAACCTCTTAAAAATATTTATTCAGTGTCGTTTTAGAAGTGTTTAACTCAGTATAATCACACTAAATTACAGTTAGTGATAACCGTTGTTAAAAGAATCTTGACAAATTTATAGGTAATACCTGTTGATTGGTCGAAGTTCATGAAATCATCAGAGCTATCAATAGTAAATAAGACCCGCCCTAAATGTGCAAAAATTATTGCAAACGATTACGATTCTAAGAATACCATATTTTTTTAAGAAATGAGGGAATAGAAAATTCAAGGATTATTTCAATTTGTTGTACTTTATTTAATATTGTGTTTCCACATGTTTAACGACTTTTAACTAATGATGATCAAATGCGTTATCTGGTTAATATATGTATATATATATATATATATATATATATATATATATATATATATATATATATATAATAGATAATTTCACGCAGAAATGATAATATTTAATAAAGTTGTTTAATTATGTTTATACATAATAATGCACTTTAAATTCTAAACGTTTTGTATCAAAACTCGCGATTCACATAAAAATTTATTAGCCTATCATTTTATTAACCAAAGATATATTGATAAAGTTTCATTTATAAAAATACGTGAATATATAGCTAATTTTAAGGCACACTTTATATTTAGTAACATCGATAATTAATTTTCTTGAATGTAACTAACATAAAGTAATAACTTTTATCAAGATTTGTTACCGTTAATTAAAACTTCTAAAAATAGTATTTACAATAGATTTTATTAAATTCCGGAAAAAATTCTTAGAGTCTTGATATATCCGTATTCATTACAATATACGTATTCTAATCCACTTTTAATGGGGTTTTGACATTTCAACAGCAATTAGCAGAAGTCATAAAACTTAACAGAGCAGAAAAAATAATGGAACAGCAATTTTCCTTTAAACTTTCCTCTCCAAACTTTGACACTTCCGTGAAGGTCGAAATAGACATTCCATTAAGAGTAGCTTTTCCTTTTTTAGAAACAAAAAAACTAAAAATAAGATAGTTAAAAAGACATTAATGACACGTTGAGCCATTTTCAAAAGTTGGGGAAGAAATTAGTTCTCTCTCTTCTCAATGACCTGTCTGTTTTAACATTGATTTTTTGTTTTGTTTTTAGTGGAATACAAAATGGAGAATTTTTTATAAAATTACTGAAATAGTTGCTCTTTACGGATCTTTATCGTTATATATGCATAACATATTTTTTTTCAGTAATATTAACGTATGATGATAATATTGTGATTTGTTCGTTTTTAATTTTATTTTAAAAATGAGTTTTGTAATTGAATTTTTTGTTGTCGAATACTTATTTAAGTTGGTTGCCAAAAACCAGATTATAATGAAAAAATAAAAATTTTCAAAAAATCTTAGTTTTTTCATGTTATTTTGTTATTAACAACAGTTTTAAGGTAAATTTGTTAATAAAGTATTAATGACTTTTCGCCTAATAAGACAGTGAAATTCATTCAACCTTGAAATAATCTATTTAATGTAAAAAAGAAAGCAGTCAATATATATTTCTATGATTATAATATGCATTGTTGCATACGATTCATCAACAACATGGAATAAGTAGATCAATTACGTCTTTTTAAAAGTTCTTATAGAGATCACTATAATAGGGTTGTTGATTGCGTAAAATTTCTTAATTTGTCCTGCTCTACACAAAGAGCTTACAAAAAATAGTTTTTAATATTTTGCTGTTTTATAGGATTATGATGTGGAAAGTCTAAAGAGATTTCATTCCATTTATTTACAACAATGGATTGTTAGTTCATCTACTCGTAATTTTTCTCGCATCATTTAATATTGGTTTTAATCAATAATTGAAATCAGTTTAACACGAACATACGTGGAGTACTTTTCTCAAATGTATATATATACATATATACACATTTTTAAATAGTATATTTGTTTTTAAACTTTGTAAACGTTTTTAAATCTTGGTTTGCCTAAAGCTTTCTAACATTTTTTGGTGATTATACAATGAACTAAAGGTCTTTAATTTTGTAAATTTGTTTCAGACATTTATATCATGCTAATTTTTTATAAGTCTAAGCAGGACGGGGGAAAAATTTATCTCCCAAATTTAAACTTATTACATTATAGCGAATTACAATTATAATTTTTATTATTTTAGTTGTGCAAAATTGCAGTAAAATTTATGTGTTATTATACACGGATAAAAAAAATATCATTCTAAAGTTTTTAAATAGAATCTTACAATAGAGATAAAAAAATCGAGTTACATGTTTTATTATTGAAAAAATAATGACTTAAAATATTTGATTGTTTGAGATGAAGCAATAATTATATATTGAAGAAAATTGAATTCTTTTTTTTTTGAGTGGAATACAGGGTAGAAGTTTTATAAAAGTGCTGAAATAGTTATTTTTTATATGTGCTTATTGATATATGTGTATATTGTATTTTTCAATAAGTTCAACATGTGCAGACAACATTATAATTTCATTGTTTTCAATTTTATTTTAAAATTGAGATTTGGAATCAAATTATTTTTCTACTAAATATTTATTTATTTAAAATGATTACAAGGCAAACTAGATTATATATTATGAAGAAATAAAATATTTTCTAGAAAATTTTAATCCTTTCATATCATTTTTTTAGTTTGCATTAACTATCTTGATTAAGATAAATTTGTCTTTAAATTTCTCTTAAAATCTTTTCATTAAAAAAGGATAGTGACATTTTTATTTAACTATAAAAGAAACAATTTAAAGTAAAAAAGCGAACGAAGGATTATCATTATAGTATGCATATTTTTATAAGGTTTTTTAACACCATAGAATAGTAAATAAATTACGTCACATTTATTAAAAGTTTTTATAGGTCACTATAATAGTTACTGATTAGGTCCACTTCCTTAATCGATCCTGTTCTACAAAAGAGATTAGAAAAAATATTATTTAGAAATTTTGTTATGTTATTGGATTACAAGAAGTGGAAAACGCTTGAAAGAGATCACTCGATTTGCCTTCAAGAATAGAAATAAGGTTTATTCACTCATTTTTCTCACATCTTACTATTCTATTGATTTTAATCACCAATTCGAATTAATTCTAATACGGAAAAGGGAAAATCTTTCCCGTAATGTCGAATCATATATACACTATTTATTTATGCTTTTATACATTTTAAGTAGCAAATTTGTTTAAAAATGTTTTCGCGGTAGGCACTTTCAACTCTTTCTTTGTCTAAGGCTTCCTAAAATTTAATAATTGTCGCTAGTATATAATGAAATCAAAGATCGTCCATTTCAGGAGACTTATATTCACGATATTTAGATCATCTTGACTTTATATTAATCCAAGTGGGAAAAAATAAGTGATTTCTGTACTTTATTTCTAAAATTTCTCATTTTTTTCCCTGCGATTATCAATAATAAAATTTGTTTTAAGAGATCAGAATAATTAAGAAACAAATATATAATTCAAAATATCTAAGAAGAATCTTTTAAATTTTCATTCAAATACTTTATTTTGATACTTTTTAAATTCTATAGTTTTAGAAATTTTTATTCCCTTTTAAAAATAAATTCACATTCTTTTGGCAGAGTTTTTAATAACTTTCACATAATTGATATTTGCTAAAGATTTTATTTGGGTATTCTTTAATCTTGGCATGTACTTTCGAGACACAAAATTATTAATCTAATATTATCGTTTGCGTTGGTTGAGAAAATCCAGTTTCCTTTGCGGTTTTTAATAAATTCGCTATAACTATCGAAATAGGATTTGGAACCTTTCATTTTAATTAGTCTTCAATTTTGTCGATTGTAATGTTTAAAAACATTTAATATTTATCATATTGTAAATATGTGTATATTATTGTGCTCTAAACAGCCCTTGTAAAGTTGTTTTCATTCAAATATATTTGATTAAATATTTTACTAATAATGCTTATAGTAACTTTTAAATTTTTGAATTACACCTTGATCTAAAGGTTGAAGAACTGTTGGGTAGTATTGGAAGGATTTTTTTTTTTTATTTTGCTTATAAATTTTCTGAATTAATATGGCCAAACTGAGCAAACCTCTCCTTTTGACGTAACATCAATCTGACGTAAGCGATTTTTTCAAACTACTATTGACATTGATGTATTTGAGTTGGCGTTTCAGAATTAATTGAGAAAATTTTAAAGTCTTAGAAGTACCTTGGATTTTTGCTTTCTCCATCGTCAGAGGTATTATTTTCCGACGTCTTTCCATAATGTCGCTTACTGGTTCTCCCATCTATCCTTTCTTAGCTTTTAATTGCGTAAGTTTTGCATGGAAATACAAGATCAAACCAGATTCTTCTAAAATATCTATTCTAAATCTAGATATTTAGAAGAGACTCATTCAATTAAGAAAATCCAGACTCTTCTAAAGTATAAACAACATTCAGATTATCAACTTAAATGTTCTTCTGTTATAATTTAATTTGAAGTTTCGACAAATAGATTTTTCTGTGATTTTGTAGCCAACATTTCCATTTTGAACAAATGTAAGCGATTATGACATTGATGGAAGAAATTATTTCCTCCACACCTGCGAAATTTCAATAATTTGTGAAGTTTAGCGATCATTTTCAAGGACAATATGTAACAATCTTTTTGAAAGTATCATTTTTGTCCTCTTATATAAATAAATTTGTTTGATTTTTAAAAATGATGTTTAAACGGTTTTTTCTATTGTATCCCAAAAAGGATGAACTCTGCCTATTTAAAGTTAAAAACTAATAAAAATTTAACGGAAGTAAGTAGTGCAATTATTTGGCAGAAAAAAGCTATTTCACTTGTTCTAAAATTTTTGCTTAAACTTTCGGTATTAATAGCTCCCTATTTTAATTTTTTCTAAAAAAAGTTAAATTAAAGAAAATATAGCTGAACAGCTTATACAGCACTATAAGTTATTAAACATTTTATTTAACTACTGTATTTTTCCAAGTTACTTAAGTTATCTATCAAGTACACAAAAAAAATGCAATTTTAAACGAATATTTATTCCACATTTACATTATTTTTATTAAGTAAATCGCACAACCAATATAATGAAAATATTCACATTTTATTTCTTCCTGTTTCTCCTTTGTTTGATTTCCCTACTTTAACTTCGTTATTTCATTTGAATAAGTTTCTAAGCTTGGAAAATAAAATCTCATATTTTATCTGATATGATTCGCTTTAATTTTCATTCTTGAAAACTAATTATCTGAATGAATTTAAAATCTTTGATTCAGTTGTTTACTATTTTTAAAAGGCAATATTTAGTTAGTGTTATTTTTTTCACGTACATTAGATTTTCTTTCATATTGAGATTTTTTATTCATGTAGAATTTTTTTTTTTGCTAAACAAAGTCAAAACTTTTCACGTAGAACGAAGCTTACCAGAAGACTTACAAAAGTACATTCAACCACAAAATTATTTACAATATAACAGCTATAACAAAATAATTAAAAAGTTTACATGATAAGTTTTTGTAAAATAATAATCGTTTCAATACTCTTCAAAATATAAGAAAATAATCAGGGTTCATCAAATGGAGAGATGCTTAAGATCAGTTCAAAAACCGCTTTGGTACTTGCATTCATCATGCATTGAAGCAAACACGTTTAAGAACTTCCAGAAATAATGATGTTAAAGACACACAATATTGAAGATATATACTTAAATATATAGATTTTATATTTTTATCTTTCAGGATATAAATACTTTAGCGATTGCAGTTGCTAATTATTCCCTTATCACTCATTTTACCCCTGCTCCATCTACTTTCCTGCATAAAAGATTTGAAAAAGAGAATTTATTTCGAAGTCTTATTCTTGTTTTGGATTTTTTGTTATTTCACAGTTTCATGGATCTGAATAAGAAACAACAACAAACAAAACAAAGAAGGAATAAGAAACAACAACAACAATAATAATTATTCCCTTAAAATTTTAGTGTGCTATTTCAATATATACAATACTACTTCAATATTTTTTCTGTACTATTTTAAAATTTAGTAAATAACACATTTGCTGTTAGTTTTCGTTCCGCATCTGATTAATTTGGATTTTATTCCTTTGGAAAAGAACTTCAGGTACATCATCTTTGTTATTTTTATTATTTTTGTCATTCATCCTTTTATTTTATTATTTGGTTTGGATGATTAGGAAATCTTGAAAATGTTAATAAAACAAATGGGGGAATCTCATTTATTTAATTTCTAAAATATTGCATATTTTAGAGTTTTGATTTTGGCAATCTATAGTAAAGCTTTTGTTAAATTTAAGTTTAGAATTAAATAATGAATTTTAAATCCTAAGTAAGGAAACTTGAAAAAACAATTTTAAATGAAATATATAAATAAAAAAAAGCTATATAAAATAAATGCAAGTGAATGCATTCTTACCTAATATAAAATATAGTTGTTCACCATCCAAATTCTAATTCAGTTCGAAGAACATTCAATATTTAACCAATATTAGAATAAAACGATATTTTACCAACGAAAGCGAAAATAAAAAAACTACTCCACCGAATTTTCGAACACGCTACATTAACTCTCAGACGCTAAAAAATATCGTTTTCTGTTTTGGAATATGCGGGTTGAAAGTTTTCTTGCGATGTGATGGCACCGAGAATGGAATCGTTTGGAAATAAAACGCAAATGGATATTGTGCATTGACCTTCTTCCACTCGAGCCGTAATGTTGATGTGCTCTATTTAGGACTAGAAAATGCTATTTGCGCCTCCTCCCCCGCTTGTTTTCTTGTTTTTACTTTCATCTCTTGTCGAACATATCCGTAAGTTCATTTCCCTCTCATAAATGACTTTTGATCTCGAACAAAACTATTGTGTCGCCAAATATGGCTAATAGGATCACTGATCCATGCCCAAGCAACCTTTTTGAGTAAGACGTTTGTATAGTTATTCATCATTGATTATTTTTACTCCAGATTACTCTGTACATCGTTTTTTGTACTATTTTCTTCAGTCTGTAATGAGGATATCATGTAATCTATTATAATGAGGATTTTATGCAATCCTTATTGATATTTTCCAGTTTTTAATTAAATTTGATGATGGAATTTTTTTATCATAAAAAAATAACAATATTCATTGAGATACATATAATTGAATTAATTCATTTTTAATATTTCGTTCTGGTATACTTAAATGTACTTGTCACTTTCTCTAGTGAGTTTGCGATCCTTATAGAGCTCAGAAAATCTTTGCAGAACTTTCGTTTAGTTTAGAAGTTAAAGTATAATATGTTGTGTGATTTGAATATACATTCACATCTATATTGAAATCTATGATTGAAGGGTAAAATATGCAAATTAACAAAGCTTTACTTTAAACTTTCAGTAAAATTCTACCATTTATTGTAAAAATATTTTACTAACGTTATTGGTGTCCAGGATTCAACAATCTAAATAACAAAAGACATTAATCATTTATTAGATAAATATCATATTGCTTTTGGCAAATTCATGCTGTAGATGTAGCATTGTGGGTATTTATAGCAAACATAGGCTAAATTGCTCTAGTTATTTGAATAGAGGTGTACTATTGGTATTGAATAGTAGTATGTAGTCATTCAATTGCTAATTCTACATAAAATTGTGTTATATGAAAGATATATTAGAGCAGGGCTAAGATTGAGTTAAAAATGATCTTTAACTTTTGCGCAAACGACTAGTGCAGATTCTTAACAGTTTTTTTTTTAAATTGAAATTTATTCCTACAAATGCTGTAAAATGAATTATTAAGAAAATTATTTTTACAGGTGCTGCAGTTGTCATTGTAACTTGAAAAGAGTAAAAAGAAAGCTCCATTTATACTGGTGAAGAACGAGACTATAAAATTTAAAAATAATCGTAATTCGATAATGAAATCTACAAGCATATATACAAAGAAATAATTTTATTGCTGTCCAGAATTCTCATCTTGAATTTATATATTTGCAGGAACATGTGTCGATAATTTTCTTTGTATTATTAATATTTTTCACATTAAGCTATTTATTTAGACTCCATAATTTTTTGCACACTATACCTGACCTACCGTATCGCGATTTATTAAACATTCCATGGCTGTGATTTTAATCTTTGTCTTTCGCTCAGCATGTAAATGAATGCTTAACAATCTAGATGTCGGTTCTACAATTATTAAACTATATATATATATATATATAAGCTATTTATAAACTATTTATAAGTTGAAAGACTTGTTTATTTTATAATTTTGTTTTCACAAATTAAGGATAAAATTTAAAAGCTTTTTTAAATTTGCAAAGTTACACATAATAGGAAAATGCTGGTTTTTATATAGGCACCGATAATACGTAAGATCTTTACTGGAAACGCTTGCACATGACCTTGTAATAATTAAAATCCATTCCTATTAAGGTGTAAAGTAGCTTAACAGAAAATTGCTGAAATTTTACAATGTCCATCCCTACTAAGGTGCAAAGTAACGTAACAGAAAATTGTTGAAGTTTTAATATTTTGTTCCTATCAAGATCTATAAAGTATCTTAACAGAAAATTGCTGAATTTTCACAATGTCTACATCAAGGTGAAAAGTATCATAATTATTGTAAAAGTAAAAAGAGTAAGCTCCAAGTTAAAAGTAGCCTATTAAGATGCAAAGTAGATTAACAGAAAATTGCTGAACTTTTACAACGTCCATCCTCATCAAGTTGCGACGTAGCTTAACAGAAAATTGCTTAATTTTTACAATATCCATTTCTATCAAGGTGCATCTTAAGGGAAAATTGCTGAAATGTCACAATTTTCATCATATTAAGGTACAAAAAGTAGCTTAATAGAATATCTCTGAATTTTCACAATGTCTTGAATAACTTGATAGATCAAAAGGGAAAAGAATTTGTTGTAAAAGTAAAAAATTAGTTCCAAGTGAAAAGTAGCCTATTAAGGTGCAGAGTTGACAAATACAAAATTGTTAAACTTCTACAATGTTCATTCGTTTCAAGGTGCAAATAAATTGTTGAAGTTTTAATATGTTCATCCTATTAAGGTACAAAGTAGAGCGACAGAAATTTTTGAACTTTGTCCATCCTTATGAAGGTGCAAAGTAACTTAATTGAAAATGACTTGTTGAATCACACAATCATGGTAAGTTCTGAATATCGTCCATCATGTAACGTTAACTGCTAAGTACTATTAATTTGCATTAGATAGATGCAGGAACAATATAACCGTCCATGGCTTCAGATATATATTTTGTTTTGCATTGCGTTAAAATCATGTACTACATCACCAGAGAATAAACTTAGTGCATAATGTAAGAAATCGAGATATTTATGGCAAAAAAATAATGCTACTTGTTTATCAATATCTGAAGTTCAATGCATTACCATCAAATCCGTAGATTTAATTTGAAGATATGGCAAACAAAATAATAATTAATGTGTGTTACAAACCATACCTTAAAAACTTCCTATGATGAAGCTAGTAGTGTTGTCATTTCCTTGAAATGTGCTGAAATGCATATTTTCCCCGTGGGTCTGCTAAAGTTTAATTGAAATCTCAGATTATTAGGATTAAAACTTGTAGATAAATTGGAAATTAATTATTTTAGAAATAGCATTTCTTTTTTTTTATTACGGATTCATGGATTGAAATATTTTAATTTCTTCAGTTATATTTATGAGATACATTCTTCAATTTAGCTTAATGTACTTAAATGTAACTATTTTTTAAACGTTAGCTTTTGTTAAAAATATTTCATGATATAAACAATAGTGTGAAAAAGCTAATTTACAATTATTTTAAAGAAATACTTTCAAATGTAAACTTAAATTTTGTAATAGTAAGGAAGGTTTCAAGTCCCTTGTAAACTTTTATGTAAAAAAAAAAAAAAAAAAAAAAAAAAAAATTAAAAAATATATATTAACTTCCCTAAAAGATAAAAATCTATGAAGTAGAAAGTAAAAGTAATAATTCGTGCAGGTGCTCGCCTATTGATTGCATAAGAAGCTTCTATTTAGGACATACTTTCGAATTACTGCACTTAAGATTCCATTTCATCCTTTTCATCGCCTCACTCTGTCGTAACTATCGACTCGCATGCGCTTGGTTATGCATTTGTGGTTACATGTTCTGCTTTATTTTGAACTTATTTTGGAGTTTTGCCAAATAACTTAATTTTGCATAAACTTCTCATTCATTTAAATATTTAAACCTAAAGTTATTGATTTGCATAAAGAAAGTAGTGTTTAAATATACTGCAATATTAAGGAGCGTTGATGCATTACATATTTCCTTCCGAAAGCTATTGGGAAGTAAATTCAATATATATGTCATTATATACTGCAACATTTAATTCGATATCTAGGTTTGAGAGCGATAATTAATGTTAATATTATATATAATTTTAAACACTAATTATCGTTCTCAAACCTAGATATCGAATTTTATATATATATATATATATATATATATATATATATATATATATATATATATATATATTAGAGCTATATTAAGACAAAAGAAAAATTTATATACAGTAGTATGATATTTCAAAACTCGTTCGTAAAACCAAATAGTTATTTTGTTGTGAACTTGCCGAAGCTTGTGTTTGTAATATAAAAAAAATCAGTTTGTTGCAGTAATATATTTTCTGATTTCCTTTAATCTATTAGTCGTTCATCTGAAGCAGAAATTAATATTTTTTTAAAGCTATAGAGTTAATATGATTTAAATGTATTTCATATGCAGATGATACTCTTTCTTAATTTTCGAAATGAAGTAACTCTTGATTGTGAAGTTTATAAAAACTATTTGGTTTAGACATAAATACTCTATGAAGATTATTATGTTCGTATACGTGGTAATTAAATATGTAGTTATCCATAATATTTATATCTAAAAATACTTATTATATCTATATATAGTTATTAAAATCTTTATACATATATAAAGATTTTATTTTTACTAAACCCACCATAGTGGGTTTAGTAAAAATAAATTGCTTCTAAATGACAACTTGCATGTTACGACCTAATCTATGCCAAGACACCAAAATTAAACTGTAAATTTTTTCGAATTTTGATTTTTTTTTTTTTTTTGACTAAAAATGTATGTCATTTCATTTTGTGAAGCTCATTGACAAAAGCTGTCATTTTTGTGTTAAAAAGGTGTAGAAATATATCAAAATTTTGCTCTAATGTGTATGCTGTTATTTTAACAATAATGAACAGTTTATAAATGACTTTTATGTATTAACAAATTTCTGCTTCCTGTGCATATGATTTCAGTAAATTAACCTAACGAGTTCTGTTTGACGAGTATTTCAATATTATTTCAACCTATTATGCTGGGATTAATTTCATTTGTGCTTTAACGATATCAATATGCTTGATCAACGGACATTAGAATTTGAAGTATGCGCACGCGTTTGATGGTTTTAGGAGATTTGTTATTAGAATGGGATTCGAATATGTTAAAATTATCGAGTAACAAATTTAAAAAAAACTGATATTTAATTCTTAATTTGTTGACGAATTCATTACTCAGATTTTGACGCAAATGAATTGTATGATTTTATTATAAGTTCTGTTTTTATTTCAAAATTTTTATTAAATCATAGTTTTAAATTATTTTTTCTTTTGAAAATGCCTTTTAAAATTTATTTATAATGCTTTTTGCACTGTTTAAGAAACGTGAAAAATAAAAGCAGTTGCAAATTAAGTTTGTATAAAATTTGAGCAATATTAAAAAGAAAATTCTTTAATTCTCGAAAATAAAATAATTCAGTTGTGTTAAGTTTTTGCTAATACTGCGAATCACACACCAGAATTATTTACATAGAAAATAGTTTGAACAACTTAGATTTACGTTTGCACTATTTTGTATTTTAAATTTTTACTTATAGCATTTTTTAAATGTTATGAAGAGACAAAAATTATCGTCGTGAGAAAAGTTATGCAAACTAGATTAGAAAACTCGTAAATTGTGAATAACTTCCCTTTAATGAAAAAAGGATGAGTTTAATGTACTTTTTGGATTTTTTTTTTTTTTTTTTTTTTTTTTTTTGAAACTTACTTTGATGCACTTTTACTGTTTGGACGGAAACTATTCTAACTATTGTGATAATTTAGAACAAATAGGAACGATAATAACTTAGAACAAATAACAACGATAATAACTTAGAACAAATAAGAACGATAATAACAACGATAATAACTTAGAACAAATAAGAACGATAATAACAACGATAATAACTTAGAACAAATAAGAACGATAATAACAACGATAATAACTTAGAACAAATAAGAACGATAATAGCTTAGAACAAATAAGAACGATAATATATAGCTTAGAACAAATAAGAACGATAATAACTTAGAACAAATAAGAACGATAATATATAACTTAGAACAAATAAGAACGATAATAACTTAGAACAAATAAGAACGATAATAACTTAGAACAAATAAGAACGATAATAGCTTAGAACAAATAAGAACGATAATAGCTTAGAACAAATAAGAACGATAATAACTTAGAACAAATAAGAACGATAATAACTTAGAACAAATAAGAACGATAATAACTTAGAACAAATAAGAACGATAATATATAACTTAGAACAAATTAGAACGGTAATAACTTAGAACAATACGAATAAGAACTAGAACGATAAGGATAAGAACATAGAATGATAATTTTGAATGACTTTAAGACACTTAGAAAGTACAAGTGAGAAATGGTCAATATGTTATATATATATTTCTATATTCCTACCATCTTACTTTTACTGCGATATAATTCAAACTTTGAAACAATGAAAATATCAATTTAAGGTTATCATTTAGATATGAATGAAATAACTATTCACAATTTTTTTCTTTTATTTTTTAAATCTCATTTGTTTAAAATGTTGCGTATAAGTTTTTTTTCTCTGCTATCTGTCTAATAAGAATTTGAGGAATGTATTCCATTATATTAAAAATGTATTTTAAAAACAAGCAATCTCATAATTTTCAATACCTATTCTTATAATAAGATTTAACTTCAGTCATTGAATTAAATATAATTAATAATTAAAATTATATTAAATATAATTAATAATATGTAACTTAATTGATATGTGTCTTAACATCATAGTAAAAAATTTAGTAAATTCCTTATCTCTTGTAATAGTATAGTTAGCCTTAACGGGAATTATTAAATTATTCGTAAAATCAATTGTGTTCTTTAATTGCTTATATTACTTTTAATTATTTTGTGCTTTCGCAAAAGATTTTATTTTAAGCGAGAAAATTTATTAAATATAATTTGTCATGCAATTTTTATGGAATTTGTAAAATTAAAGATTTTTTAAACCGTAAGCAAGATATGAAAATTAAAAAAAAAGTTCTGATATTTTTGCACTCTAGTCGTCTATTTTATTGGTTACGTATTATTGTTCTAGAAATTTAGATAGTAAATTAATAAAAGTGAGCAGTATTAGAATACTTATTTGGAGAAAGAGAAATCCATTTTTCGTGATAGAAAGATGATTTAATTATGTTAAATTTTTTTTCTTATTACATTTTGTGCAATTTGCAAGTTTTTAATAACTAATCATATTGAATGGATTAAACATTGTTAATTACGTCTAAAACTTCTGACTGTAAAAATATTTTTTATAATTAATTTGGATTTCCATAAATTAAATGATAATTAAAATCTGATTTTTATAAACAGTACAAAAGCTCCAATAAAAATAGAAAGAATTGAAGTTTAGCATTAAAAAAATTAAATGTGAATTTATAGATTAGTTTTTGTAATCATCAAAAAATTTATTTGCATTATATGAATCATTTTAAAGGATGTATTAAACTGATTTATTGGCAATAAGTAATTATTTAAAATTGTCAAATCATATGAAGATTAGAATGAAAGGAATGATAATTATAATTTTACATTTATTTTTAAAGTACTTGCTTAAATATGCAGTGCTGCCATCTATTGTCTAAGGACAATATTCAAAGTTAATTATTCTCTTATGATTTCTCTTTTTAAAAAAAGTTCTGCTTCTTTAAATTTAAAAAAAAAAAAAAAAAAAAAAAAAAAAAGTTCTAAGTATATTTCTAAATGATATCTAAACTATAAAAGTTTCGTTTATGATTATTTTAAATTGAGAAAGACATGTTTTGAAATATTTTTCTTTATCCTACAGTTAACTCGATTTTTTAAAAATATTTATACTTTTAACAGAAAAAGTGTTTCTGAATGGCAGAAAATTTAACTTCAAAATTTATATAACTTTATAAAGGTAAATATTAATCATTTAATTTTTGCTACAATATACATGTTTTAAAAATGATTGATTGATGTAAATTATGTAAATTTTCTTGATAGTATTTGTTATTTGACTCAAAGTAAATTACTTTTATGTGTAAGTTAGAAAAACATACTCTGGAAGTAATGTCTTAAATGTATATTATTAGAATAAAAGCAAAGTAATGGCTTCATCTTTTAATAAGTTAAAAGTTATTGAATATACACCATAAAAAATTCAATGTGGTAGTTGTAAATTGTTTTCTTATGTATCACTATAAATTTTATTAAACTTTGGTATTTAAGCGAATATTGGCTGTATCAGTTTGACAAAAAATTAATGAAATTTAATATTTTTTATTATTTATTTATGATGTTGTGATAAGTGGAAGGAACTTAAATAGTTTCAAAAATATATTTGAAACTTTTTTTGTTCAGGGATACTTTTTATCTGTATTAGTGTTCATTATTATTGTAAAAATTTTATCAACGCGTTTTGCTAATACTGAACTTAAAAGTATATTAAATTGTAGGATTATTTTTAATCAATGTATGTATAATTTTGTTTGCTTTGTGAATCGTTAATTTCGGAAGCGAAAGTTTGGACAGTAGTTGATACATGACTTAAAGAAGGAAATAATTGTTAGCTTTGATCTTAAAAAATTCTTCTAAAAATAATCATGAAAAATAATAAACTTACTAATTAACTATATAATATGTCAAATGAATTATTCTATTATCGCTATAGTTTGTGTTAATCTTAAATATCTTATTTCTGTTTGAAATTAAAAATTACGATGGATGAAATAAAAAATAAAAAAATAAAGAATAGTGAAGATTGAAAAAGCAAAAATTAAATCGTAGTAAAATTGTTCGCAAAAAAAAATGCTATTTGTTTTTTCATTATTTAATGCTCTTTTAAAGTAAATTTTTAAACATTTTAAAATATTTTGTATTTATTTTATATTAATGTACCCACCTTAAAAAGATAAACTATTAGCATTATGGTTTAGATTGGTTAAAATATGAAAAACGTATTTCGCCTAATGTGTTTTGATAATATTTTAGTATGGTAGTTGCTATTAGTTGAAATTAAATGCAATTTATAGATGGCGCCACTTATTTTCCAAATTGCCATACTTTCGTTTTTAGCGTTTCAAGAAGTGTAAATCTTTCCATGAAATAATTTTTATGATATTATATAAACTTAATATATTTGTAAAATTTATCGTTATAATGATATGTAAAAAAATAGGATGTATCAAAACAGTAAATTCATATTTTTTATACTAATTTTTTCTCTAGAAATTATATTTTGTGCTTGTGCTTTTAAATTAATTTGCCTTTTATTTCAAAAAAGTTCCTTCGAAAATTTTCCCGTAGTATCTTGTTTGATTTAAGAAATTAAGCATGTTGTTCAGCAATACATGTTTAAAAATATGCCAAATTTAGAAAAAAAAAATTATTAAAATCTAGGATAATTTTATATGATCGCGTTGTAAAATATCCTAAAAATTCAATCGTGCATGGTTTTTGAAACAAATTTTGTCTATAGTACGGCGGAAAAAATGTTTTTCTGATAAAATCAAAAATAATTAATTGCTAAACTAACAAGTTTCCTTTTTATTATAATTTAAATTAGTATTTTTTATTAACAAATACTCAAATCTTATATATATGTGTGTGTGTGTATTTGTATGCATGTGTATGTATATGTAATATGTATGCATAATTTATATTATATATCATGCACACGATAATATCTACAAGGGAAAATATGCAAAAATGGTTCCTATACTGTATATTTTAAGATGATCATTTATAGAATTCTTGTATTAAGTCCTTGATTTGTAATTAAACGAAAAAATTCATTTATACACTTTTCACATTTCTTGACTTGTCATCACCATTTGATAAGAACCAAAAAATTAAAAAAAAGGCGGCTCACTGATCTAATTTAACTATAATCCCTGAGTCTGAGTTTTGTAATGCAACTGACTGAGCCACAGTTAACAATTCCTTGTGCCATCTCATTACATAAATCATTATGTGGTATGTATTGCTTCTAACTTTGTGTAATACTTTATATGTTGCAATATGTGTAGGTAGCAATTATTAGGCAGTTACAAACTGCTCTGCATGCTAATTTTTAAACTTTTCTATTACAATAATTAACAACATTTTCCCACTTGCATACCATTTGAATTGGAGGTTAAATTGTCTATAAATAGTAGTTCTTTGATTTTAATTCGGCAGTCCGTGAATTTAGCTCAACGCAACTAATATTGTTTAATTATAGAAATGATTAATTTCGAAACCACACTTTTGACTGGAAAATTGATTTTTGAAAATTTAAGCTTAATCTGTTACTTATGACACTTGGTCAAGTCAAGCTTGCTGTGTCTTGGCTATGCGTATTTAAGTCAGCAGGGAGCGTTTTTCGTTTAATCAGAGCATCACGAAGGTGAAAGTACAACTTTGCTCTTCAGAGTTCTCCGATAGATGGCACTACCAAAGGATCCACTGTCTCAATTTTGACACTGATCTGATGGGGGAGGAAATTTTCTCCACAGACCATTGCACCCATGGTAACTGCTCAATGACCGACCACAGGACTTTCGATTCCACAGATTTAACGAACATGTATATCGAATCTATTCTATTCTATATCTATTCAGAATAAGCGAAAATCTGGTTAGTTGCTCATGTATTATACTTTGTTGGAAATTTTATTAATATCTGTGGAAAACCTAAAAATGGCTTTGATAAAATAAAGTGGGGGAAAAAAATACATGCTGAATTTATCGATATCTTTTTCCTGTCGAGAATAGTGCACTAATTTTAGATTTATGTTCATAATTTTCTCCATCGTAAACCTTGTACAAGTTATTTATTTAATGGAAAAGTTATTATAAATATCGTTTAAAGCTTCCTGTATATTTTGTACCACTAATTAAAAACTACTGTTTTTAAACCGTTTTCACACATTGCCAAGCTTTAACAGAAATTTGCTTAATTGTGCTGTTACATTTTGCTGTAATTAATCAATATCTTTTTACTTTTTACTTAAATATTCGAAATGTATACGATCAAGGTAAAATAATTTCCCGTGAGCAGTGTTAAGTAAAGTACATTCTAGAAGTTAAAAGTATGATACAATAAACAATTTTTCTGGTAATACACTTCGAATAAACTAAGATATGAATTTCATACATGATTTTTTGAACTACAGTATATTGATCTCGTTCTTTCTTTCTTTCTCTCTCTCTGTCTCTCACACACACCACACACACGATTCTTATGATTTCGCTAAAATTGTATTAAAATATTTAGAACTATATTCAGAAATAAGTGAAATAGAAAGAGCAAATGATATCTCAATTTCACCTATTTCTTTCTAGATATTGTTAATATATTTTATAATGTTGTAAGATTTATGACTAACTATTGAATTGAAAATGTCCTCACTTTCCGATATTTCAACGAGTTGCATGGAATAAAATGATATTGAATGGTTTAAGTCTCCGGATTTGAAATTCCAGTTCACGAGGAAAAATTCAATATAAAGTGGAATGAATTCTGAAAATAATATCCTCAATTTTTTTTTTTATTCTATGTTTTCAACGTTCTTTCAAAAGTTGAAAATGGAATAAAAAAATTTAATATAGTTTTTAAAATATTTTTGCTTTTTAGTCTGTTATAATAATTTAATTTATATAATTTTTCATTACGTCTGATCTAGATAAATTTAATGAGACTGTTAACATTTTTCAGCCAAGATTAATATTTCCTTGTAAGTTGATAGTTTGTAGAAAACATTTTGATATTTTTAAGATGTTTCGATGCTAAAAGTGACTACTATTTTATAGGCCATGATAGCCTAGTGGTTAAGGTATTCTCAATGACGCCAAAGATCCACCGCGAGTAATGTTCGTCAATCTGTGGAATACGTGCTCGTTAGATCTGTGGAATCGAAAGGGCTGTGGTCGGTCTTTGAGCAGTTACCATGAGTGCAATTGTCTGGAGAAAATTTCCTCCCACCCACACCAGATCAGTGGCAAAATTGAGGGAGTGGATCCTCTGGTAGTGCCATCTATTGGAGTATTTAAAAAAGAGCAAAAACGTACTTTCACCTTCGTGGTGCTCCGATTAAAACGAATGACGCTCCCTTTTGACTTAAATTCGCATTGCCAAGGCATAGCGAGTTGTGACTTATGACACTTGGACAAGTCAAACTGTTTTACTCCAAACTTGTCATTTGAAGTATTTTTTAACTCTGAATTCTTCATCTAAATGGATGGTTAGTTGGGTTTTATGGCGCAAGGTCTAAAAATGGACATGCTGCGCCACATCTAAATAGAAAGTAACTTCTTCGGATTGTTTGCAATAGTTTCAATTAAGATCTCTAATGTGAATGTTTGCTTATATGTGAAGTGGAAAGTTTAACTAAACAATAATTAGC
The DNA here is from genome assembly GCA_030067965.1 of Latrodectus elegans. NCBI lineage: Eukaryota > Metazoa > Arthropoda > Arachnida > Araneae > Theridiidae > Latrodectus > Latrodectus elegans. The sequence continues at coordinate 62,580,276 of CM057819.1, forward strand.
TTTATTGCACGAAGATTACACATTAAATATAAAAACTATGAAATGTGTTTACTTAAGAAATAAGTTTTTTTTTTTTCATATTGTATCCTGAAACATGTTACAATATGTCTGGAAAATAATTTCCTAAAATTAGACTAATTTTTAGGAAATATTATCCTTCTTTATAGGTAACAATTACTTTTTCTGAACTTAACAGTTCTTGATGATATTAATTCATATATTTTACTTATTAAATAACATATTTAACACTGAATTTCCAGGCCTTCAAATCCTATTAGAAATGAATCTGTTCTTATAAAGTAAATGGGTGTCATTTAAAGCTAACTATAACTGTAATTATTGTGTTAAGCACCATCTTGCTTCATTCAGCATGTAATTACATTTGCTCCTGCAGGAATCTTATAATTTAACAAGATAAGTTAATATTATACAGTCGAATGGTCAAACGTTGGACTCAATTTAAATAGTCCGTGATAGTATTACTGTTGAACCTTCTTGGTCTGTAGTTAAAATTAAATTAATTGCAAAATTTCTATAAAATTAAAAGTAAATAGAAAAAATATAAGCAACGTTGAAACGTTTTAAAGAATCTTATAATATGTCTTATTAACAGACCCAGCTTGTGCAATATATATATATATATATATAACGAAATTTTAAATTGATATAATTTAAAATTTGTTTGAATTCATGTATTATTTTTAATGAAATTCGTATATCAGTCACTTTGTTTTATGTAAAAAAATTATATATATTGATAATTTAATATATATGTATATATATATATATTGATAATATATATATATATATATTGATAATTTAATATATATATACACATTATTGTAACCATGTTTATATAAGGAATCTTTTTTATCTTCAATAATGAGTTATTTGCAATATAGAAAGTAACATTTCCTTGAAATAGAATTATGATCAATTTAGTTGAACCGAAATGTCTAGTATTGTGTGAAAGCGATAATTATATTATCAAATGTTTATATAGTTTGTCGTTGTGATATAATTTAATGATTTCGTTTGATAAGTTGATTAGTGACAAATGTTGAGATAAGCTATTGATTATGATTACTAATAAATCGATTAAAATCGATATATATTTTTTATTAAGTAAACGATTAGAAATAATCACTTTTGCACACAATAAATTAGAAAATTGACTTGGTTTTCTTAAATAGGACTAGTCAATTATTTTTGTACCAGGAGTCTTCCTCTTGAAATCAATATTTGTACAACATTTGTTTATTTTTTACGTAAATTTTGATAAAGTGTTTGTTTTGTGATTTTTTACTATATATTTGATTTTCTTTAATTATGTGTGCTTTCTTTCAAGAATTCGATTCTCATCGTTGGTGCGCATATTTGAAGCGAATCGAGGTACTTTTCAAATTGTATATTCAGCTTTGGAATGATAATGATTAACTCTTGCCTTCACTTCAACAGTTCGTGGGTTCGCATCCAACCCTTTTGGCTTGGATGCTTCTAGTGATTTGGAATCCAGTTTAAGCTGTAGGTCTCCGTCTAATTAGCCCTCTTTTGCAGAGAATGATCATTGACTGACAAATCAAACTATTCCAACCGGTGGAATGATAACTTATACGGGATAAGTGACAAAACTAAATCATTGTTTATCATATTAGTTGATTAACATCAGTGTAACATAACTAAAATGATTTTTTGTTTAATCACTATTTTTATATACAAAACTTATTTATACTATTTGTGGATTAAAAACCAATTTTCTTCCTTAATATATGTTAATAAAACTGATGATTAAATAAAGTACTTATTAATTAAAACATTATTCAAACATTGGTAATACTAACGAAAATCATATAGAGGGTATTAACATATCTTTAGAACGAATTTGCGGCTGTTTAATTATTGTTTAAAATGTAAAGATTATATTTTTAAATGTTCGATCTGTGATAGCCGTTTTTCTGGACTATAAGTCCATATCGTGATTTCCATGATAGAAGAGCTTCTTGCAATATTTCCAGGGGTATTGCTTTCCATTCCTCTTCCACTACTTTCCACAGTCCATCTATCGTGGTGGGTTTGCGTTTAGAAAAAGCGTTTTTTAACAGCCTAAAGGCACAAAAATCCATAGGTGAAACGTCGCAGGGATATGTTGAAAATGTATACATGCAATACCTGTATTAGTCATTATTTTTTCAAGGAATGCACTAGTAGTTTTCGATGTATGACTTAAAGCTTTGTCTTGATGAAGTTTCTCTGTTTGAAAGTCATTGGGATAAAGAAGTGGAATTTCTTTTGTAAATATTGGAAGTAAAATGTTCTCCTGGTAGTACGATGAGTTGAATTTAACCTTTTTTTCCACTCTTATTTTTAATTTCTCATTGTAGAGAAACCTGCGACAATCATAAACCACTTACTGAAACTATCTTTATATTGACGGAAACGAGTTTGAACATTTTTCTCCTCGTTTTCCAAAGTAAACCTTTCTTTGTTACAGTCATTTAGGTAAACCGATGCTTCTTCAAGGGTCACAATGTTTTTCCATTTATCTCCTGCTAAGTGGTTTTCATACAGGATTCTACAAAATGATTTGCGTTGAGCCACGTGTCTCGGCAAAATCTGGTGAACATTGTTTTTTAGTATTTTGAAGTAGTTTATACTGGTTTATTATTTTATTTATTGTTGCTACAGATGTATCTAAAGACTTTGCAATTGTTTTCTGTGTTGGCGGGTTTTCTCTTGTTACCACTGATTTCACTTTAGAAACATTTGTAACAGTACGACCTTTTACGGATATTCGTTTGGAGTCTTCTTTCTATGTAGAAATAATGATTGACAGTTTTTACCTGTATATAATATTGATTAGTTTGCACTCAGAAATTTTAATACCATGCATTTCGCAACGTTTTTGAATTCTGGAATAAGAACGCTTAGCTTCGGAAAGCGCAAAAAACATATCCTTCTGTCCACAGCATGTTTATATGTGACATTTTGAAAGAAGAATAAATTTAAAAGTAGCAGACGATATTTCTCATTTCAAATAATAATAAGCTGTTGCCAAAAATTTTTATTCTAAAACATTTACTTTTTTTTAATTTCGTTATTGAAATCGTTCTAAAAATGTATCAATACCCTCTGTATCTATAAATTTAAGTGAAGATACATGGTAAAAATTGTGTTTAAAGCTATATAAAATACAATTGTTGAATCGAAACAAATATCTAAATACACAAAATTACTGCCAAATGTTAAGAAAAGAAAAACATAACTTGCAGTAATTTTAAATCTTATCTTTTGTAATCATTCCCAACATTTTGTTGGAATAAAATTATAAACTCTGATAATTTAGATTCTAAAATGTAGTAGATCTACAACATAAAAGAAACTGAATATTTATTCCCATTTTACAATTTTTTCTTTAAAGTAAATTACTGGATAAAATGCTATGCAAATAAGAAGTTTTATAAAGACTAGATTTAAGATATTCATTTCTAATGCTCTTTAATAATAATTGGAAATTTTTTTGCTAATGATACCATTCATTGTGATAATTAAATAGTAACGCAAATGTAATTTTCGGTCTCATTTCTACTGAATTTCCATTAACTTTCAATTTCATTTCCATGAGCTAGTGGACCTGATAATCCTTTTAACGAACTAATATCAAATTTAATTACTGTATACAAAGAAAATATGCGATGTCTGTTTCTGTATGTTATAGTACTTTTTTAATTTCACTAGTCTAGTATTAATATCACAATACTTATTTAAGTGTTAATACGATTATTGCGAAAGGTATAATTAAATTTTTTGCTTTTTTACTTTTATAAGCTGGATCAAAGTAATATTCGGGGATATAAAGATTTGCATTAAATATTCTTTTCATCCTTTTTTCATGTAGAATATTATGTCTAGACTTTCTTTCAAGGCGCGAATTTTAGTTATATTTTAAAGAATTAACGTGACTTCAGAGTTATTGGATTTTTAAAGTGCATTACCAAATTTAAATTAAATTTACTTAATTATAATTCGAAAGTAGTTTTAGAGTAATACTCCTTAATTATTCCGAGATGTGATTAAGTATTTAAATGTTTGCTCAATTCGTGAATTGTGTTTTGTCTGATATAATTGAATTATTTAGTTTCGAAATTAATCAAAGGTCTGTTTTTTATATATCGTTATATAAATTAATTGCGTTCTTTTGTAATTTATGCATTGGGGAAATTAAATATGTGATTTAGTTGAATTTATTCACAAATTCAATAAAAGATTTTCAAATACAATTTCTTTTATATAAATTAGTAAGAATTTTCATTAAAAAATATTTGAATAATATTTTCAGCTTTAGTTTTTAAAAATTATGTGTTTTAGGTTTGCTAGATAAAATAAAATAAGCGTTACTCTTGGCGATTATGTCAATTATTTAGAAAAGTTTTGGGTTAATCCCTTCTAGTCACTTGAATGTTTGATATTGAGTTTTTTGTATAAAATTATGAATTTCAAATTAATGTGATATTCAAATAATAAATTCTTTAGAATTCTATTTCTGTGCAAGATTGAAGACAAAACTGATAATTTACTTTAAGATTTTAATATTCATTATTTAATTTAAATTTATCACAAATATACAAATTATATATATATATATATATATATATATATATATATATATATATATATATATAGAATTTGTATATTTGTTGAATTTGTATATTTGAATACAGAATCTGTATATTCTATATATATATATATATATATATATAATATACAGATTCTGAGTATAGTTCTTCTTATATTTTAATCTCAAAGGAATATGTGTAAATCCCAATGAGCTTAAAATTTTGAAATTCTTTATAAATTCATTGTGTTATAATATAATATATATAAAATAGTGTATTACGCTTGTAATACTTATAATTTTCATGGGATAAATAATTTTTATTTTGGATGAGCAATTAATTTGTTGAAAGATTTTTTTAAAAATATTTACATTTTAATTGTTGATGAAATAGAAATGTTTTCTTAACCAATTAAAAAATTGGACACTTTTTTATAGAATTTAAATATAATAAAATTTATATAATTTTAAGTTATCTATATAATTTAAAAATTAATTTTTTATGTTATTAAAATATAAGTAAAATTTATTTATATAATTTATTAATAATAAATTAAGATTTATTTTATTCTAGATTGTTAAATATTTATAAATAAAAAAATTAAATAATTATTTATATAATTTTAATACAAATAAAGTACTTTTTAAGTTTATAAGTATTCTTCTTTGGCCTCTTAACACTAATGCAGAATTTCTTGCAAATAACAGAAATTCTTGCGGAATTAGGAAATAGTAATTTAATTATTTAAAATAAATGAATTTTATTTGAATAATTTTCTTTCTCCAACTATTACTATTATATCACCTTTTGCCTGTGCAAGAGACAGAATTGATGACATATTGTGTAATAAGGCATTCAATGGGCGTGTCACATTATATTCTTTTGAAAGTGGGTGGATCCTCATGGTTTAGAAGTACCACCAAAAATAGACCTTCATGCCTTTATTTTTTATAGTTTGCTACTTTCGCTTCTATTATTTTACTTGGAAGGCATTGCTACCAAAAGCTAATTTACGTGCCAGCTGCCATTGAACACGAGGGATCTTCGATTCAGGCGGGTATGGAACTTTCCAATAAAGAGAAAGACACTTTTACCATTCAGGGCATTACGGTCAAGATTAAAAATTTAATATGTTAAAAATAGTATCATCAAAAGACTTGAATAATTAAAAAAAAGAAAAAGTGTTATTTACTCAATTTAAAAAATGTATGAAAAAGATTGTTTTTATTACCGATTGTTCTTATTTTTATACAAAATTTGACTTAAGAAATTTAATACTTTCCACAGTTAATAAGTCGATTTCTAAGATTTTGTAATAAATTTAATTTGTAATTACACCAAATATATCGTAAGGTGAATAAATATAATTTTATAACTAAGAACAGATGCAAGTTATTCATTATTGATGGCAACGAAATTCTTATCGAGTTAAAATATTTCAATACTAAAGAGAGTACCATTTATTGCAATGTGCAAAATGTTCATCCACTCAAAATTCTTTTCGAAATGAAAAAGAAGCGTCAAATTTTGTTAAAGAAAAATATAATGAGTGTTCACTATTGGAAAATACAGTACTGAATCTGTATCTATAACCTTCTAATCTTATCTAATTCATTCCTGGTATATTTTATATAAAAATATGTTTCAGTATTTTTCACTGAAGAATGTTTTGTTCCTCCAAAGAATAGTATTGTTTATTTTACTTTGAAAATTATTTTGATAAATTATTCATCTATGTCTACGTGCATTTATAGATATTTTCCATCTTTTTGGTTCGTAAACAATCTTGGCGTAACTGTCACCATAAATTGATGTACCATAACCTGCATAAGTTGATGGTTCAGTCGGTGGTGGAGCTGTTTCCCCTGATCTTTCATAATATAATGTTGGTTTATATTTATAAGCGGGTAAAGTATCATCTAAATATACACTGTCTTCAGCATATGAGTCCTGTTGAGGCTTATATTGGTGAATACCTAAATCAGCATACTCTTTGGAATCGTATGCTTTTGGTGCATGCGAAGCCTTATGAGCAGCTTCAATCTCGGCGTATGTGTGACCTGGCTCTACTTTGGCAGGAATAGCCACTTGTGAGACATATCTTGTACCTTTGTCATGTTGTGAAGGATGTTTCGGCTTTATATAATCTGTCACTTTGTATCCACTTACTGATTTGATGAAACTGTGATTGTTGTCATAAACTTTTTTGCCATACGCACTACCTTTTGGATGGGATGATGGAGAGATATAAGCGGTGCCTTTGTCATGAGACACTGGTATTTCTACATGACCTTCATGGGAATAATGATCTTCTGGAACACTTTGATATTCTGTTCCCTTGTAATGGGTTTCGGGCTTGTGTGAAGCTCCATATGGCGTACCTTTATGATGTATTTCAGGCTGCTGTGCATCGCCATAAGGCGATCCTTTGTAGTGGGTTTCAGGCTGTTCAGAACCAACATAAGGTGTTCCTTTGTAATGGGTTTCTGTATCAGGAACATATTGAATTTCTTGATGTTCAACATATGGACTGCCTTTATGGTGTGTTACTGGAACTTCGACATATTCTGATGACGGGAAATGAAGCGTTGAACCTATAAGAATAAATAAATTTTTTGTTTAGTCAAAACAATAACTTAATTGTTAATTGTATTTCCCATTATTCTTGGGATCATTAAAATTTACCTGTTCCATAACCATTGGAATATTTGTGATTTTTAACGTGTGGCTCTTCTGTATAAACTTTTACATGGCCATCTCCGAAACTAGTACCATATTTGTGTCCATCTCCGTAACTATGCTTTAGTTTGCCTCCACTGCTGATATGAGCGCTGCCTTTTACAACGAATTCTTTATAGACTGGCACCGGTTGAAAATGGTAATCTGGTTTTGGTGGTGGAGGATGAGGTCTAGAATGAAGCATGGTTATTATAAAGAAAAATAAAATACTTGAAAAGAAAAATCTGCAATGTATATACAATTATAGATTGAATTTCGATTCATCCAAATATGTTTTTTAAAATACTTTCGTTAACTGAGCTTATTATTAATTTTATATTTATTTATTTTAAATTTTTATACATTATCTTTTAAAATCTATCATTAGAGTAAATTTATTTCCTGTCTACTTCATAAGCAAGCTTCATTAATTTTTAAACTCTTTGAGTCGAATTTCCAATTATCTTATTTTTTCTATTTTATCCCTTTTAATTAATAAAACTGGTAATTAAATTTCATTACGATAAACAAAATACACCAATATTTCAGAAGCTATTATCTGAATGTATACTTTTTTTTAAATTTATAACATTTTTTTTGTGCAGACTATTTTTGGTGAAGCAGAAGAATTTCTCAACTTTTATTAACGTTTGGAGATTAAATGGAACTTTTATCGATTATTCATGCATGAAAAATGCTCTTGATTTTAAAATTAATGAAATAAATTTGGAAAAAGAAAAATTTTTCTCGATGTGAAAATGCATCCATTAAAGCAGATTTAGTCTTAATTTATTTAGATAAGTATTTAAACGTAAAAACATTTTTTTCTTTTAGGTTTGATATTTAAAAGTTTTGCGTGCTGCTAAACTTTAATTTCCGTTGAGTATTATTCTAAAAGAAGTTTCAGAAACTACAAACAATAACTAAAAATTTCTTTGAAATAAATTATGAATACACTTTGACTGCGAAAGAAAAGCTTAGAAAGGTTAATTGCTTTTAAAAATAATTGCTTAGAAAATTTTTAACTTTGTTGAAACTATTCCTAAATATAACTTACATTTTTAATGTTTTTATTCTTTGATATCTAAATATACACGAGGAATTTACTAAAATGTATAAAATCATTTAATGTTTTTTTTTTTAAAAAGTGGGTTTTATTAAAATATAGATATTTGGATCTTATATTGAAATGCATTCAAAACCATGAACTTTACAATTTTTCTTGATTGCTTCAATATAATATCATTTCTGAAAGTGAATCTCATATTTACAAATATTTGAACATACAATAAAAAGTAAACGGATTTATTATTAATCATACTGTATGAATATCTATTATATTTATTTTTATATTTTACATATGCAGTGCTCATAGATTATAAAACTTTAAATATTGAATTTGTTTCAATCAATGAGTTATACTTTTAAGTTATTTATATGAATGCTTCGAAAAGATAATCGATTCTAAAATGTTATATTTTGCTAGCAAAAAAGTAATCATCTCTGAATCACTACACAAAAATAGCTATGATTTCTTGTTGATGGACACTTCACTAATTCTGACGTCATTCGCAAAAATTAGCTGTGATCATAAATAAATACATGCGCATGCGCAAAATTAAAAAAAAATGTTTTTATGTAAAAATGCCTTTTTATCAAAGCAGATTTAATCTTAATTTATTTAGATAAGAGACTATTAATCTAAATGGCTATGTGTGTTCTTTAAATATTTTTACGAGTTAAAATGCCTAATCTTTTGAGTTGCTGATAGAGTGAATCATTAATTCCACTCAAAGTTAACATGTATCATAAATTTATATATTGATATAGATAGAAAATGACTAAAAATTTACTAAACTATGAATATATAATATCATAAAATGATAAGGAGTTAAAGTTTTATTTTCTTAAATATGTTCAAATTTTCTTGCATGAATTTTAATAAAAATGTTGTTAAAGTATAATTTCCATTAAATTTGCACGTTTTTAAATGAAAACTATAATGTAAGGATTAAGGAAGTAAATACTTTGAGATTTCAAACATTATCTAGTTTTACAGAAGATTAATATTATTAATTCATAATTATAATGCGTAGTTATAATATTCTTAAATATTTGACTCGTGTTACGTTTATTGTATTTTGAAATGTTCAGAGATGAATTTAACATGAGAAATATCATTTACTATTACAACCAGATCTAATTAAAATTTCAAAATCCTTAACTTTTAAACTTAACATTATATTTCAGTTCGGTTTTAAGAGTTTAAAATAATTTAACTTATGCTTTAGAATCAGTATGTTATTTATTTAAGTATCTGTATTAAATAATGTTATATTTTGCTTTTTCATCGAAATGGAAATTCTGTAGTACGTCCACATAAAAAATAAATTTTCTTAAAATATTATTTGCATATATATTTAAATATTTACTATTTTCTTCTATTTTTAACATAAATAATTTTTGTTTTTGAAATATTCTAACATAATTTTTATCGAAGTTTGTTTTAGAATTATCCAATTAGTTTTTTTTTGTCGTTAGAGGTTCTATATGCTTTGAAACAATATGTTATGATTTAAAGCACAAGCTCTACTATGTTTTATGAATGTCTCTTTCAAATGTATGATATTTTTAAAAATTTATATTCAGCATTCTGTAATTGCATGACCTTCCAAAATACTGTCTGTATTTAGATTTCAGATTTTATTGGACCTTTCACTGATTTATTAATAATTTTTATGTAAACTGTATATTATTAAATTAGTTTTCTTTCAGTTTGATATAATGTTACCAAGGAAGATGCATTAAGTAAAATAATATACATTTTTGATTATTAGTGTATTCAAATATGTAATGATAAGAAAAGGTTTAATTTCACATAATTAATAAATATTTAGATTTTATTTTCTTGATTTTGGGCATTAATTCTCCTTAAACTATTAAAATTGTATCGATTATAGTTTAGCATAATCAGTTTTAAAAATTCTCTATTTAATTTACACTCTGATGCTCCAAAATAGTGATTGATTTAATGTTATGTGACATTCAAGCCTCAAATCGATTAATTTATTTTGAAATTCATTTGCATACATATTAAAACCGAAGAAAAGCATTTCTAATCTGCTAATCCTTTTTAATCTCAAGAATCTGATAATAGAATATACATTCGAAATCTTGAATTGATTTATTTTTCATCGTAATCTTCCCAATTTGCAGTTAAAATAATTGTTTACAATTTAAGTTAAAATATTTACAAAAAATGGTTACTTTAATACCGAATAAAATCGCTTATTTAAAAAAAAAATTATTAAATAATTTGTCAGTTACTAAATATTTAATCATGAGTAAGTTTTTAATTAATATATTTTACGTTGACACGCGCGCGCGCGTTGCTTAAAGTAAATATAATTTTATATTTTGTATTACTTAAGAACTATATTTATATTATTCGCTTGCTAATCTGATTATTATATTGATTTTAAGTATAATATAGTTTTTTTAGAATTTTTTAAATAATGAATTAAAAACAATTTTAGTGTACTTAAAATTCAGCCATAAAATTCAAATGTAAAGAAAAATTCGAGCAATATTTTCTTGATAGGTTCATTTAGTTATTTCTTTTAAGAAATAATTAAACTATTATTAGTTTTATTTATACATTTCATTAGTAGCTTCCTGAAGATGTTAAGTAACAAGAAAATTACAGTATTCTCCATTCACTTTTTATATTAAATTCTATTTTATTAAAAAAAAATAATTTATTTGTTATTTTTAATTTAAGATATTACTAAGATTAGATAAGTTGGAGATCACTACGATTTTTCTTTTTTTTGGTTTTGGAATATAAACACAAGGTATAAGTATTATATATACCCCCAAGAGTTTTCTCGCCAAATATGTCGACCTTTGTTTTGATTATTGTGATTCCGGTTTTCCATTTGGAGTTGCCAATTTGATATATTTAGCAATGATTTATTGAAAATTGCAGAAGACTTATTTCAGAATTTAAATCGTGTGTTGCTTTTTTTGGATTTTTTTGTTGCCAGGTTCGGAATTTTGTCGTGTTTTGCATCATATTTGTGTCCGGTTTACGGTTGTTTTAGTAGCTACAGCGTTAGAACCGATTGGCGACAAAAATATTCGCAAAGGTAGCTAATGGGGAGTATACCTTACTAGTTTCAAATACAATTTCAATAATTTATTCCAAGTATATTTGTTCGAAAATAATACTTTTTTCAGATCATAGATGAAGATTTTTATGCAACTTATTTACTTTTAGAATTTCTCTTTTAATGATTGTTTATTCTTTTTATTGCATGATATATTTTAGTCATTTTTTTTGTTACAATATTAATTATATAATAATTCATTTTCTTATTACTAAATTTTTATTGCCGTTGATCTGTCGTATACTAATTTTTAAAATTCATATTTTTCGTCCATTTTGTTTTCTTAAGTACTAAAGATGAATGATTACTTACTTTTCATGTTTGGTGATGGTAATTTTAATAGAGACTGGGAACAACAACGGAAATAAAAATGCTCTTCCTTGAACTAGAATTGAAATCAGAAATAGGGCTGTCGTTAAACTGTATTTCAGCAACATGATGCCTGAAAATAGAAACATGACTTTATAACATGAGACATTGATATTCGTCTGATGGTTAAATATTATGGCAAATTAATGAACACACCGTCACAATAGCTTAATTTAAAGCAATGATTTATTTTAAACTTTGATTTATGAATATATCAATGATATATTTATCAATGATTTATTGAAAATTGCAGAAGATTTATTTCAGACTCTAAATCGTGTGTTTAAAATATCTTTGCGTGGAATTTAAATTATTACCGCTAGTTTTGAGGATTTTATTTTGTATTAAATATACAATTTGAAGATTTATCTGTGAAAATTAAAAATAATTGAATTATTTCTCAACATATTGCTCTGGTGATATTGTGTCTCACGACAGTTGAAACGTTTGTGGGTTTTGTTAGTCACCAAAAATAATTCTGAAGTCACGGAAAGTTATTACTTTTTTCTAACGGTGGTCACTGGGTGATTAAGATTGCACGCAACAATGCCGGAAACTGCTACTCATTTATCGTTACCTTGTGAACCAAGACACGGTGTCGAGTTGCACAACCTACGTTAAAATACCACCAAGACAGTTTAAAGGGTGATTTGCTCATTCATGCATCCTTTCAGAAGAAAAGACATGGAAACAGAAGCATCGTTATGACCGAACCAAGATTTGAACCCAGGACCAAAGGACCATTCAACCATAGGCTGACTGCAAAATATAATGCATATCTCAATGTGTTGGCGAAATTGGTTTTAATGCAAATTTCTCGTATGATAAGTTAAATCGAAAATTTGTTAATAAGTGTTAATGTTAAGTTATTAACATCCATGTACCATCTTCGAATCACTTGGCTATAATAATGTAGTATAACCATGATTGGTGGGTAATTTGAGTTATGCGATAAGTTGCTTATAAAGAAACTTTGCTGTGATTTCTGTTGTGTTATTAATTTGGACTAATATTCTTGACTAAACCGTGATAGATTGCTGTATTAAATTTATTGACAGTAAGATTCATTCTGAAGAATGAATGTGGAAATTTGATCCAAGAAATAGCTTTAACACCATAAAAATCCAGTAAAAATTGTAAAAAAAATTTTTTTTTCTTGGCACAGGTGCCGTATAATCTAGGATGCCAAATTCTGAGATTGGAGATTTTTTGACGGATCTTCTTATGTATCTGGCAACCTAGTTTTTATTACGTCCTACATATAGACCTAAAAGAATTATGCAGAAAATTTTATTTCGGTAATCCTAGTATTTACGTCATCGCTCAAGTCACAATACGTCATCTTGGCAACATTTCTTCATCGCCAAAAAATTCAGAATTTGGAATCGTAGATTATACGGCACCTGTGCCATTTTTTTCTTATTTTTACAGTGTGAGCATTTAGAAAGTTTACATTTTGAATCATTTCATAGATCACTGTTACGATTGCGTGGCAGAGAGAATTTTTCTGATTTTATTGATGGATGTGTGTTGAGTTTTATAACACACTAATTTTAATAGCTAATATTATTTTGATTTTAAAGATTAATTTTTTGAATAAATATCAATTAAAATAAGGGGAAGAAAATATTGAAATGAGATCAAAGAAAATTACAGTAACTTCAATAGAGTATGCTGCGAAATATGCTAATGATTTAATGACGTAATTTATCTAACATCTAACATTTCTTTAAAACTTTATAATTTTCTATTTTTTTAAATTAACAGAAAACTTGTTTTTTTTTAAATTTAGTTTTATTTATGGGTATTTGACATACTGCTGCCTATCCTGTCTAGTTGTGTGTGTTCCTGACTGCAGATTGGGTGACCCTGGGTTCGAATCTCGGTTAGGGCATTGGATGTGCTTTCTCTCTCTTCTGTCATTGTTCTTTCCTTGTATGAATGGGTTTCCTACCCTATAAACGGGTACTTTTGGCATAAGTGTTCTGAGAAAGGTCGGACTTCATACCAAATTGAGGTTCAATTGGAAAAGTGGAGCAGCGCACCCCATATTGCCAACCTAGCTGGCACTAGACAACCATAACATTTGACATACTTTATGATTAAATAAAAGTTTTAAAACTTTAAACAACAAAATACTTTTAAAAAGAAATTATTAGAATAATATTTGGTAACTTTATAGTTTTTAATATAGATATTTTACATTTGTAATTTTAATAGAAATTAATAATTACCGTTGCCATAGAATTCTAAAATTTAAGCATTTTTTTGTATTTTAACAAATAGAACTTTTCATTTATTAATTATTTGCCTTTTTTACGTTATCATGTTTAAATATAATGCAACTATATTAGGTAAATCATAAACAAAATACTGAATGCCCGTATTATATTATATTATAACTGATATTATTATATTATAATGTATTTAATTTGTAAAAAAGAAAATATTGATAAGCGTTTGGACGTGTTTTAAACTTAAATTTAACTGTAATTCACCTTTATCATCTATTTCATGTTTATTCTAATAATACATCTTTCATTTATATAACTTAATTTTTTGCTATTGATTTTTAAACACTGTTATATACGGATATTTTAGTTTTTTTTTTAGGAAATGGAATAAAAGTTTGTTTTGTGAAAACGATGTGAATTGATAAAAATAATTTCAAACAATAACTACGCATTAATGAATATTCCTCAAAATACCCATTTATCAATGCTCGAATGAATTTTAATTTGTTAATTTATATTTCAACTGCTCTGTCATTTAATTATACAGTGATTCGCATAAACAGTTGCATAAAACTCAACTACTGAGCTAGAAATAACTTCAGTAATGATTATTAGGTATACTATAAAATTGAGCTGAATATTGTATCCCATTGAAATTTCGGTAATTATCAGTTTCTATCGGGCATGAAATATTCGCTAGAACGATTTTTAAATCCGTCTTTTGCTCTTATGCATGGTTTTGAGGGATTTCATTTTGACTGTAAAATTACAGTGGAACATGCTGTTTCTCGCATTCATTTCGATATTAAATGCGAAGTGTAAGAGAAGAAGCCCTCTTCGACTGGGGCTCTGCTGCATGAAAATTCGATCTTCCATATCTGCGTTAAAGGACCATCCGGTCATGGCTCGGAGAATATGGCCATTAGTTCAGTTGAAATGCAAACGATGCAGTGAATCTGGCAGACGATTTCCGTATCAACGAGCAATCTCATTAGAAACTAGAATATGCATGTTTCCACTGGCATATATGTGAAATCGACACACGTTTCGGAAAGTTCGTGTAATTGCGGTGGTGCAGCCTAGGAATATCCATTTTTAGATAATTCGGTGTAACCCATTTAGAATATACATGAATCATCGATAAATGGCTATCGATTCTGACTTCCAGATGAAATATAGAAACGTGAAATCGTTTGCGATAAAACGTTTTTTATTCAGTTGTTTTTTTTACACAAAATACATTTATTAATTATAGAAGTTAGAATAAATGAATGTAATGTATTTATAACGATGTTTCCAATAGCAACAATTTTGTTATAAAAATTATAAATTATTTGTGTGAATTATTAAGTTGAAATAAAGAAAAAATAAATTTAATAAAAATGCATATTTTTTTTGAAAATATTAATCGGAATTATAATTAAAATTAAAATTGATTTTTATGTTCTAATTTTAATTGTATTTACATTAGTATTCAATTATAATATTTAGATAATACGTATTTTGCATTGTTTTAATTTGATTCTTTAAGAAAAATAACTATTTGGAAATATTTCACTTTTCTCTACAAAATCATTTAAAGGGAATGAATAAATAACGAGAAAGTTTGTTTGCTAAATCGTATTTATATCAATATTAAGAAACATTACTATTGCAAAACAAAATTTAGCATATAAATTTTCATCGCTGTAAAATGTTACTTGCTTAGAAGTTACAAATAAATTTTCATTTGAAATTTGATTTTGTTTGGCGAAACAGAATGATAAACTAAATAAAATTGATAAATCTCTAAATCTTCTAAATTGAAACTGTATTTTAACTTGATTCAGTTTTATTTTATCAAAATTTGAGTCACTTTCATTATTATATGCAGTTGAGAAAAACCAATTTATATTAGAGCTTTATTTTTATATCTTCATTATTAAATTACAAGATTTGAAACAAGTTAAAGAAAAAAATTTCAGTTTATTTATGAAATCGGTATGAATGTTATCAATAGATAATGTTTTTTGGAGGGAAATGAAAATTAATTATTTTTTAAAATAAAACACATTCAACATATTTTTATCTGCAATGTTGTATTTATGTATAACAAGAATTTCATTTTATTGATTTTTTTTACATCTATACTTTTATATTGCTTGTATGAATTTTTGAATCACTTAAAAATTTTTTACCGTAAATATTATTCTAAGAATTTTGTTTTAATTCATAAAAGTCTTATATTAAATAATAAAAATAATCAGTTCTTTTTTTAAATATACTTATTCTTTGTGATTAAAATTTTATAAAATGAATTGTGTATAGTTATTTTAACTTCATTTATATTTTACTCTTGTGTTTTATTTCTTAAAAATGAGAAGGAAGATAATAATTTACTGAATTCAACTTATATACATAGCAGCATAGTTTTGAAGTTAGAACTCGAATCAGATTTAATTAGTGGGTGTGTGTTTTATTTTTTCCGAAATATTAAACAATGTATTAGGGAATATTATGTTATGATTATCAAAATCGTAAGAAATTATATGGGTTTTTATTTAACATCGGTATTTATATTTTTTAAAATTTAAATGAAACTGGTTACTGAATGTTTAGTGCTTTGC
The DNA here is from genome assembly GCA_030067965.1 of Latrodectus elegans. Classification (NCBI taxonomy): domain Eukaryota; kingdom Metazoa; phylum Arthropoda; class Arachnida; order Araneae; family Theridiidae; genus Latrodectus; species Latrodectus elegans. Next base: position 62,596,985 of record CM057819.1, read on the forward strand.
CCTTGATTTTAACATTTTGTGGGTTCGATTTCCATATGTGCTTGGATGCTTATTATATTCTGGAATCCATTTTGAAATAGATTCCGATTGAATTATAAATTAAAAATCATGAACTAGATATTTATAATAATGCATTGTCTGGTAATTTTAATTTGTCTTACAATTTACTTACATAATTTTAGCATAAAATTTTAAAACGTAATTTCGTAATATTTTTGTTTGTTACAGAGATCCTTTTTATAAAAAAATCAATGTCCCATATTTGAACTATTCTCTTTTTATTCGTTTTATTAATCCTAATAAATCTATGCTTTTATAGTTTTCTTTATAAGGTTCATTTAATTTATAAATATATATTGCCAATTTCAAAAATTACAAAAAATTAATAATTTTTTGAAACATAATATTTTTGTCATTATATTTGTCTTATATTAAATAAATTACTTTTCCAAGAAGTAACTTATTGTTAATATCAAGCATCCATTTGTGCCCAATCTTCGCATTTTGTTAATTTATAAGTCAAATGTTTCATTTAATCGTAAGACACAGGATTTACCATTTTTATGTGACTAATTTAACTTTGGAATCTTTAGAAAATTTAGGATTGATATTTAATCACTGAAAATTTATAAATATTAAATAGATTAATTTTGCTTTATTTTGCAATTATATTACAAATATATCAGTTTGGATTCTGAACCATGCAAATAAATAAGTATATTATTTAAGTAAAATTTTCTTTATGTTATTTTAGCGTATATTAAGAAAGATTACATTAAGAGTATTTAATCATTCGCTTTTGATTTTTCAGAACAAGAGAATACAATTTTTTTATTAATTTAAAAATTACCCATTAACAAAATATTGCGGATGTATAAAAAAAAAAGCAACTCAAAATTTGAGGTAAATCTATGTTATAACATTCAAAATTAAAGTGGAGTATTTCTCTCTCCTGAACATCTAAAATTCTTCTATAATAAATTTGTTCTGTTGACACAGATGCCAAAACTGAGAGGTTTATTTTGATAGACCTTACAGCTTTCACATATTAAGGCAAGTACAACATACTTTTCTTTGTGTTAGCTCGTTAAGCAAATACTCCATACTTAGAAGAGCACGTGTTTATTCGTCGTAAAAAAATCGGGGAGTTTTCTGGTTATTTTACTCTGCACTTTTCTCTTGAAGTTTGTAAGTAGAGAGAAAATTAAGGGAATACTCGTTGTGTTTGTGTACTGTTAACAAATCGGGGAAATAAGCTCTTACTCGCAATGCAACCGGCCCTTTTATGTTGTGGAGTTTAAAATAAACGCTCCAACGGAAGCCTTTTTCGTATTAATGTCATTGTTTACCAATACGAAAAGTGCTTTTCTGATCTAGAAGTATTATAAATCTTCTATATTGTTTGTTTTCCTGCGCTACACATTAATTTTCTAATGTTTTGAGGGAGAGACGTTTTCATGCATCGTCTACAAATTAAAAACTGTACGTGAAATGAGGCGTATTGTGAAAGCATTTTACACAAGAAGTTATTTGATCTATCTTCTCAGACGATGTTTTAACATTCAATTAATGAGTGAATGACTTTGCCTGAATGAGAAACTGCTGTGGAAAAGTGTATTCTCAAAGGAAACCGATTTTCTGCTTTATCTACTTATTTCATAAACTCTTTGCTCTTAAAAGTTTAAAAAAAAAGATGACACAATATTCTTAAATTTTGTAAATTCTATAACTTTTAGATTAACCAGTATAAATATTTAATTTTAAGAAAGTCAAACGTTTGAATGCTCAAAGTATTTTAAGTGATCAAATAAAAGAACAATGAAACTGATTTCAACAATATAATTTATTATTGTGTTTAGTAATTTAAATCTAAAAGTGATGAAATTTAAAATTAATAGTGACTTATAGGAGTGTTTACTTAGCGTGGGAATTGAAAATACAAATATTCTGAGGATTTACGTGTGTAATATGAGAATTAAAAAAAAATAATTTCAAGATTATTGTAATTGTATCTGTCATTGTTTCTATACTATTTCGAAGTAATGAATAAAATCCTATGCAATAAAATTTGGCTTAGCAGGTTACGCAGCATTTTAAGATTAGAATATCGTGCATTTTAATAACTCACTGCAATTCAATAATAAAAGCTGTGTTCTTTAACGAATTGTTTAGTTAACTTGAACTTCAAAACTGTGGAATGTATATTAGGTTGTATAACTAGATTTTAAATAAAGTAATTGTTAGAATTTTTTTGATTTTTTTTTTTTATATTCCAGCTATGAGTTGTACTTAAATTTATGTAAAAATAATATACGATCTAAGAAATATATAAGAATTTATATATTTAAGAATTTATATAACTTTAATATATATAAGAAAATTTATATAATTTTAAGAGAGAAATATTCATGGCTTAAGAATGAAATAACTATTTATTTGGCTGTTAGGAAACCATTGCAGTTCGAAATTTTTTTTCTTTTTTAAGTGAGGCTAATCAAAAAGCTTTCCTGCAATTTGATGTATCAGCTGGAAACTTGCCAAATTAGATTATTCAACTTAATGACGTCATGTTAAAAAATTTAGTTTTAAAAATCACCGATAGGAGAAAAATCCAGGCTCTTTGTTTTTGTTTTTTTTTATATTTGAAATTTTTATGAACGTAGATAAAGATTAAAAATATGAAAACACCTCGTTCACATATCTAAAATTTATGTTCTAGCAGATAGAGAGAGATTAATCTTATAGATTCTGCTCTAAAAATAATTTTAATACAAAGGCTTCATTAAAAAATAAAAGCAAAAAGTAAGGATTAGATTTAATTTAAATAATATCAGCAATTATTTTTAATAATTAACTAGAATTAAAATATTTTATCATTATGTATGTTTTTTATATCTAATGTAATTTTGTAATTTCTAAAATAACGTTAGGCATAAAATTGTTTTTATTCCTTAGTGGCTTATAAGAAATTTTTAAATTCTTAATGATATGTCATTAAATTACACAATGATTGTTTGACAATTGTTTTCTACTCTTTTATTTTATAATATCTTCTTCGCTACAAAACATTTAAGCACATTTTTTGTAGTTACGATTCTTAAAATATACATAATGTTCTCTCTCTCTCTCTCTTGCTTTTGATTAACATTTTTAGTTGATTTTTTGTTTATTTTCTTTTTTTACTGAAATACGAATTATAATTCTGATTTAAGGATAGAATTTTAGTTTTGTCAATTTAATTCGCGTTTCACTTTGCTAAACATACTGCTGTTTTTTTTAACTCTATGACATATACTTTGAGTTTTGTAATCGTATAAAGTTATCAGAAGAGCTTAAATGTACATCGCTTCCTAGTATTAAAGTAACAGCTTCTTCCCAAGCAACCGCCATGCTGTATAGAAAAAGGTCTTTTACTCTCATTTCTTGTTTAGTAATCCTGTTTCGATAATAAAACAAAGTCTGTTGAACTAAAATAAGATCAAAAACATTATCTAAATTAAGATCTCTTTATTTTCCTGTTTTAATTGGATCTCTGTATATAGGTCTTCCGTTAATTAAACAAAGCTTCCGGATTCAAGAATCAGCTAAAATATAAAGCATATCCTCCTCTAAATTTATTTAGTTTAGAATCTTTTGTTTGGTAAAGAGTTTTACCATCTTTATTGTGCTTCTGTTCTTTTGTATTTACATTTAATCCATTCTTGAAATTTTTAAATAAAATAATTATGAGGGTACTAATGCATTTTGAAAACTAAGCACTTTTTGTTTCTAGTGCTAACAATTTGTTACGATTTTTAAATTAAAGGTATTTTGAAAAGAAAATCCTCTAAACTAATTTGAAATTTGGCTTAAGTTTCCATTAGAGTTTGCTTAAAAGTTGCGTTAACTAAAGGATTAATTGTTAATAATTTTTTAGCACTGGAATGTTACCTAAAATGTGTCTAATTATATACCTAGGCGATTATTTTTTTTAAACTTTTTTCTTTCATTTACAAAGCGAAAATATTTAAAATGTTGTAAATCTCAGAATGGTGAAACATGCCTCTTAATGTTTCACAATGTCTTGAAATTAATCAATTTTTAAGATGTCAAACACATTCGATTTAAATAATTCCTTTTTGTCAATATTAATTAGCATATTATCTCAGTCGGTTATTAAGAACTACAGAATAATAAAAAATTATATTATTAATAATTAATTATGTATATAAAACTTAAGGGAATTGCTTGCAAATTACTTTAAATTTTATTGATTTTTTTTAAACTGTTTTTATATTTCGTTTATTTTAAATTCTTATACATTTATTTTAAATATATTTCTATTTTTATGTTCAGATGAAGATTTCATAGTAAAAGTTTAAATTAAATGATAATTAAATCTCAAAGTTGTATAAATCTAAAAGAAGAATGTATCTAAAAATTATGCATATTATATACTACATTATCGATTTTGTAGAATCTAGATTATGAATTATTGGTTAAAATTTATACAATCTTTTCAAAGTTGAAAAAAAATTATTACGAAACAAATTAGTACAAATGATTAAAGCAACTCTTTCATTAGTGTCAAAACACCACAGGAGGCCATATTAGGCTTAACATAAATTGCTTAGAAATGCTGATACAATATTATGATAACTCATCTATAATGAATTAAAAATTAAATAATATATATATTTTCCCACTGTGTGGATAATAAACCAATCACGTTTCGGTTTTGAATATGTATATATACTTATAATATGGAACGATCGTTAAGTGATTAAAAATTTGAAGAAGTTTTGAGGTTTACAAATATTACGTTGATAAGAAAATTATATTGAATCTATTTAATTTATCACTAATAATGTATATTATAGAGCATAAAACTAATTAATTTATTCATGTAATCATGGAAATACCTTCAAAATGAATTATGTCCGATCATATTCCAGCTATTCATTAAAATGCATGTGAAAGCTATATAATTACTAAAATATGTGCTCAATAACATTTATTTAAGTGAGAGAGAAGAGTTTCGGTAAAAAATTCAATTCGTGCAACAAAATTCTAAGAGTCAAAAAAATTCTTAGCAAAACAAAATGCTCACTTTTTATACTAAAACTGTTCCGAAGAATAACAAATGGAAAATATTTTTTCTTCCCACTGTGTGCATAATAAATCAACCACGTTTCGGTTTTGAAACTCGGCGACAAATGATAAAAACTTTTTTTTTTTTACCCATGACAGAAGCGAGCCTTTTTTTTTATGTACCACAACTTATCACAAAAAAAAGTTCTGTTCCTATGCCTACTCTCTCGGGCGAAAAAAGTTAGGCATAAGCATTCGGACTAGGATTTTTGCTTCGAAAGATCCAACTCCAAAAACTGATAAAAACATTTCCACCCTTGCAAAAACTTCAGACGTTTGAATGGATTTTGATTTTTTTTAGAAATATATATTTTTATTTATTAGTTGTGGTGTTACTTTTTATATTCAGATTTTGATTGAGGATTCTAGTTTCATCCAACTGAACTCTTCTTTAAAAATTAAGAGAATTATTTAATAAATGGCTAGTATATTTATCTTTTTTAGTACTTCTTGTTTGTTGTATTATTATCCCTATAAATTATTCATTCTTTTTTGAATTGTATTTAACAATTAAAGTTTATTTTTTTATTATAACATAATGCTTTCAGTTTTGGAAGAAAATATATTACTTTCATTTTTGATGTCATTTATATGTTTTCAAATTCTTCGCCTTATTTACTCTGAATTGCAATATCTATATAATATAATTTATATAACTTTTTAAACAAAAATATCTATTCATTTTCTTTCTTGAATTTTAATTGAGTATTAATACTGTTATTATATAAAACATATAAAATTATTATAATTTACTGAAAATCGAATAAATTTACATTTTTGTAAAACTTATGAAAACTCTCATATTGTTATTTTGTCATTATTGAATTAAAGATTACTGAATGATAAATTATTTTATTAAGTACACTTTAAATTATTGTATTAAATAAAAATAAAAGTTAAATTTGTTTAATTAAATATAAGAATTTTTTTATTTAAAAATAAAATAATTTTTATTTTCAACATCCTTCTACGCAAATGTCTCTACCATACAAGTTTCCATTGATTTTGAATCTATTTTAAATAGAAAAGTTTGAAAAGCAAAACTAACTTTGCTGGTTAAAAAAAGGAGCCAAATAAAATGACAAATCAAACGAAACCAATTTATGAAAATTCTTTACTTTGCAGATATTTATGAGTTTTTTTATTTTAGCTCCTATAAAGTTAAATTGATTTGCATAAATAACCAAACAAGGGAATCTTACAATTCTTTAATGATATATTTTTTTTATTATGAATTTCTTATTTTATATATAGCAATAGATTATTTTCCTTTCTTTGTGATAGTAGTTGTATCGCTTCATTGTATCGAAGCGCGGGAACCATATATTCAGTGCCATAATGCATGTAAAATAAAATAGAAGAAATGAGACTCGAGATGAATAAATAATCTCTTTTCTAACATTTTCGTAATGTTTTGCTAGTTGATTCATTTCTGTCTCTTTATTTTGAAATCGTAATTAGAAATCGTTTGCTATGTTTTTAATATTTCAGATAATTTCAGCAAAATAATACAAGTTTTCTCGAATGAAACAAATATTTTAACTTTTTCTTATTCAAGGAATGCTTTCGCGGTTGCTGAGTTTCCTTAAGAAATGTGCCATTATTATGGATCATTATTCAAATGAGTTGCAGACAAACACAACTTTTAGAAAAATGTGTTTATATTCCGGGCTGAGTTAAGATAAGTAGAGAATGATTTTTCGAGAATGTTCTGGGAAAAATGAGGAATGGCTTTTCAACAAATTAGCATTTCATATTTTTAACAGCCGAATAAAAGTTAATTTATTGTGATGGGATTTTTAGTTAGTATAAACATAAAGGTTATTTGTGTTTTTAAAATACTGTCATTAAATTAATTGCAAAAATTTCCATCAATTTTTGAAAAAATAAAGAAATTTGTATTAATACGTTTATTGATAAGTTTCTTATTATGCGTGGAATTGCTTAAAATTGAAAATACAATTATTTAAAACATGTCTTCATAATGGTTCATGCATTTTAACAATTTTTTTCTTTCACATGAATTCAATATAAATCAGTTTTTATGATTTTGTTTTATAACATAATTTTTGATTTTATTTGTTAGTTAATTTTCATTGCAAACATTTTCTATTTGTTTTGGAAGAAATAAAATGATTAAAAAATTAAATGAATAGACCAAAAGTAATTAAATTTTGTTAAAAATACATTTGTTTTATTAGATATAAAAATAGCTATTAATTTGTCAACTCAGATATAAAAATAGCTATTAATTTGTCAACTAAGATCGGCATTTAAGATGTGTAATACAAATGAAAAATCAAGGAAAATATCAATAAAGGAATTAAAATAAAAATTGCATAATAAGCATTCACAAAAATTTTGGAAAAAAAAAAAAAAAAAAAAAAAAAAAAACTTTGTGTAATTTTACACTCTTTTCATGGTTACGAATTTGCTAGAATTAGGGAAAAAAATCATGAGGAAAATATTTTTGAAACAAAACTGATATCTAATGTGTTTTGTTTGTAAAAAAACATTTATCTTCGGATATTTATATACTATTTTGTTTTATTTGACATATGATTTGCCAAGATGGAAATTGAATGATCCTCGTACAAACCTTCAGTTCAATACTTCTCGAGTTGGATATCCATTCTGAACGTAAACATTTTGTTATAATTTTGCATTTACTTAAACTTTAAATCCTTGTTAAATTAGCCATAAGATGCAAAATATGACCATAGAGTAACAAACACGAAACCAATCACATTTATGGTACACATTAAATCATACGTTAACGATGAATTTAATACTTCAGATTTTGTAGCAAAAGTAGACCGAAAAAAACGAAAAAGTAAACCGTAAAAAACAAAAAATGTTATATTAATAGTCAACAATAGCAATTACTTTAATTATTTCTATGTTAATCTATTCAGATATAAAACATTTGCGCAATGCATTGATTGGAAAATGTTGCTTAAATTTTTTATTCATATTCACTTAATAAGAAATTTTAAACTAGATATCGGTTGACTCCTGTACGAAAAGTGAACATACACTTTAATTAATTTTCGAAAACTAATAACTAATTTTAATGTAATTAAGTAATAAAAATAAAAACTATCATATTAATTATACTTAAGTTAATTAGTGGGAGTTTTTTGTTTATCATTTTTACCCTAATTAATTCCTTAACTTGGTTAATAATTTATAAAAAATACCTAAGCACATTTTGAAAAAATATTAATATTATAATTTCTTAGAAAATTATTGTTTATGAAATGACATATGTTATTGTACTATTATATGAAGATTGTACTACAAAATTCGATGTGTAATTTTTGTTTCTTGGCAAAAATGAACATATGACTTATTTCACACATTAAATTGATGCCAAGTATTTTATTTTCTCAAAGTTATATGTTGAATTTAAGTTGAACGTTAATATAGGAATATTATAATTGGCTCATTATATTTATTTTTGTGACTAATTAAGCACAATTATTCTGTGTACTCAAAATTGACACATATTTCTTGCAAAAGAATATTGCACTAAAATATTTCTCACTATTGTCAACTATATATTTGCCAAGATATTGTAAGGTATATCAATTGTTAATATTCTGAATTATATTCTTTGTAATATGTATTATTGTAACTATAGAATTTGTTACTATTAAAAATTCTCTATTAGCTATTTAAAATTATCTAAAAATAAAAGTGAAATATTTAAAAGATAATTTACAATTCCCATTTAATTAAAAATTTTTTTTTTATATAAAATACGTCTTTTAAATTGAAAAGTAAATATATAACTTAATATTTTTTAAATCCCAATAGAAAATAATATGAAAAAAAATAACTTCAATAATCACAAACAAACATATAAATTATGGAATCCATAAATAAGCTTCTAAATCAAAGAGAAAATATATAACTTACCTAGTATTTTTTAAATCCCATGAGAAAATAATATAAAAATAAATAACTTCAATAATCACAAACAAGTAAATTATGGAATCCAGAAATAAGTTAATGAGGCAGTCAGCAGGGAAAGTTAGATATCCGAAAAGTTGAGAAAGTGGTTTTCATCCAGAGAAACTTGGCAACTGCAGTGTGTCGCTTGACTACAGATTTAATGGTTGTGGTGACTATTACTTTCTCAATTCAATTCCCTCTTCCGATCTCTCATCTTCACTGACCTATATCGTTAGGTACCTGAAAGCAAAGTGTGGATACAACTCTTTTTTTTTTGTTGATTTTCTTCCTTTCTCTCACTCTCACCCATTCACAGACAAGTTTCCTGTGCCCCGATGTCCTCATATCGGAGATAGGGTTGGCGGTGGTTTGTTCTCAGTGAAGGCGTGTGTAATCCTCTTCCTGATTGTGTAATGAATCTCGTTTGGACAGACATATCTCTTGAAGAGAAAAAGAAATCTACCGCTTGGAATGAAGTTCCCATCTTTTGTTACTGATTGAGGAATGGTAATGGTGGGTGATAATGCTGAAGTTGAATGACGGTATAATTGCATATTGTGGCGACAAGTTTATCGTTACAATTTGTGAGAAAATTCTTTGGTTTGCAAAGAACTTTTGAACAAATAACTATGTTTTCTTTCTTTTATAAAAAAAATAAATAAATAAACTACTAGGTAGTCTAGAAAAGAACAAAAATAAATAGAAAGAAATAGGCAATATGTTTTCAACAAATTTTTATTAAAAACCGTAACATTTTGATAAAACTGAACAATAGAAAAGTTTATATAAATGCGAGACTAATCAAGATGAAATTCTCCTTAATATAAATAAAATTATATTAAAAACTTGACAAAATAATAAAAAAAAGGAAAAAAATTATATTCATTAAAAAAGATAATAAAAGCTAAAAAAAAGTTTGTAAACTTGATACTTGCATACTCGTACTTTGTTGTTAGTTGTTTTTTCAAAGTTATACTTCACAGGTTAAATTAAATATAGAAAACATCCTACAGTTATGATAATTGACGTATTTAATCTATTCTTAAATTATAATTATTCATTAAACAATTAATTGTGGAAAACAATTTAAAGCAATTAATTGTTTCTAAAATTTTTTGCAGTATTTATTAAAGTATTTTCAAAAGTACTTAGTACAGGATTTTTGAAAATAATTTACCCGGTTAAAAAATAAAGTGTTTCCCATAATAATGAATATAAGTTTTATAGTTGTTTTATTTAAAATATCAATGTATTTTGACTTCAAATTAAATTTACTGAATTGATTATGCAATCTTGTAAAAATATGTAACAAAGTGAATGATCTAGTAAATATTATAAAGCAATCATCAAAGCTAAAAAATTAAGTTAATGTTCTTAGAATATTTTTCTTTTATAGATACGATGAAATGTATTTAATTTTCTTATTCAAATACCTTAAATGATTGACTTATTAAAAACACATAATTTTCATTTGGTTTAAATAAAAAAGTGCATAATTGCTTCATTTTAATTATGAAAAACTTAAGCTGGCAATGTGTAAATTAAAGGCCAATACTTGAATATTTATACAGTTGTATTATTTTACATTTAAAGATTTCTATTCTTTTTATTTTTTTCATTTTTTTAAAATTTATCTTACAACTGCGGGATGTATTTTTAATGTATATCTAATAGTAATAATAAGTTCTTAATCTCGATACAATTTTCTCACATGGTCAACTTTGGGGTCAATTTGATGCAATCTCTCTCATTTATGGTTTTATACTTTATATGCATAATACTAATTCAATACCAAACAACTCGAAAACATCTCTGCTTTTACAGAAATACCTCCTCTTTTACGTGTAAGCAAGTTATCAGTTTATCGTATAACTCTTATAATAAAGTAATAATTTTAAAAATAAAGTATTAAATTTCTTTTTATTTATTTATTATTGTTGTAGTCTTACAATAATTTAATATTGTTAATTCTTTTGCTTCCAGAGTGTTATTAAAAAGGCAAAACAGAATATTAACTAAATAATTTTCTAATTTATTTAAATATTGAGAAGTTTTCTCCATTTACAGCTTTATACATTTTTGTTAAATAAAACTGCCCATCTTTTATGAAGGAATATTTCAATAAACGTAGTAGAATGCTATTTTATCACAGGATTTTAATATTTTGCAGTAGAAACTACATTAAACCTTATATAATATACATATTAATATTAAGTAAACAAATTCATGTTTGGGTTAAACTTATTCCTTGTAAACATTTTAATCTTTATTGAAATATAAAGAAGCTCTGTTATACATTTTTTGAAATTTGTAATCAATAGTAGTAGTGAAGATGTGATTCTTTCATGCATTGTAACAGATTTTCCACATTTTGAAAACATGAAAAGCCTTTTACAAATTATTCATACTCTATGTTATTTTCAAAATGACTAACATATAAACATTGCCCATTTCAAAAACTTTCAAAAATTTAAACATATTCTGAATGGATAAGAGCTTCTTTCAAATGTGTCTCTAGACTATAAATTCTATCGAATTCCAATAAAACCCTGGCGACTTTTTTCGGAAATACATCTCTCAACTGGAGTCTATTGAAAACCATTGCATCATCGCATTCAAATCTGTGGAACTCGATTCTTTCACAGCAGAAAATATTTTAAATTTGTATATATATATATATCGCCTGATGCGGTTGGTCGTTCTAGAATAGGAAAAAGTTGTATCTTGGCTATTTGTCGTCTTTCTGAGAAAGACTGAACCAAAAAGAAGGAAAAAAAAAAAAAAAAGCGAAAATTCTGTGTGGGCACCTCTGGCTGCTTCCGTTTCTATTAGCCTTTTCTTTTTCTAGACATTTTTTTTTCGGCCCTGTATTTTCCCTGAGGATGAGAAACAAACTTTCCCTCGATTTGTTTTTTCCCCTTTCCTTTTATTTATTTTTCATTTCACTTTCAGCTTTTTATTCATTCATTCCTCACCGTCAAACCATAGTGTTGCCAATTTTCTTCTTTAGAATTCGCATTGGCTCTCATTAAAACTTTCTCGCAGACTTTCAATTATCGTTTGGCAGCGAGAATCGTTTGCTGCGAATTTTTTTTTTGCGCGGAGTGATAGTTTTCGAACACAAACCGATTTGGGCTATTTACCCCAGGAGGATGGTTGGCGGTTATAGCGGACTCTTGGCGTTATAAATACGGGATACTGAGTGTGGGCAATGCTTTTCTGCGGTATTATTTTTTTTTAATATTTTTATCTCCTAACTTTGCTTCCTGTGAACGTGAGCTGGTTTGATAGCAAGTGGAACAATTTACTCGTTATCATGGGACATGATACACGAGGCACTGTTCGGCTATAAAAAGATACGACTGCGAGAGTTTTTATGCTCCGAACAGGAAGTATAGTTGGCATTATTAGATCTCGTGTTTCAACTTTGTGGAATAATTTAAGAATAATCTTTCGAGAGAGAGAGAGAGAAAAGCTTGCCTAATACGATTCCAACTATGAATGGAATTCGGTATTCTTAAGGTAGCTCTTCATTTATTAGTCAATGAATTATTACAATGATTATTCAATAAAACCGCTATTTTTGATTATCAATTATGAATAGAAATAGGACAGAAATTAAATTCCATTTAGTTAGTTACCTTAACACCAGTAAGCACTTATAAGATTATTACCCATAAAATTTTAATTCCCATCTGATTGTTTATTGTTTTGTAACTCTTCTGAATTCATGAATTTTGAAATATATAACAAATATAGCAAAAGAAAACCAATCAATGAAGCTGCTGTAAATTATGTTAATACAGCTAATGCTTATATATTTTATTCTGAGTTTGACAAAGAATTATATTTTCTATTTAAAACAAGTATAAGGCTAATTGTTTTTAAGCATTACCTCTCAATTAAAAATATTGTATATTCTTGTTATAAACACAAGAACATTATCTTTTAACAAATCAGATGACAGCAAAATGACTTTAACAATAAAATGAGGCTGCACTGAACTGCATTGGAATTGTGAAACAAACCAGCGTCATAATTTGGACTGGTCATCTTAATTAACATCTCTACTTCTTCAATTGAATTGTTTTCATGGTGGTTGATGATGTAAGAGTTGTATACCGACAGTCATTGGAGCTGATCGAAATGTGCGTGGTTAGTTTACCTCGCAACTTTGAGGATAGAATAAAGACACCTTTTGAAATGCGTAAACAACAAGTGATAACGATCAGAGCTCTGTTGGATTTGTTACAGCTATTAACACCAATTTTATTTTTTATGGAAATGTATTGATTTTCTCATTTGCATGGAAATGAAGTCATGATAATTTGTCATTTGTTTTATATAGGTCATAAATTTCGGTTCGAATAAATTTCAAGAATTAGATCAATACACCTATCAAGATGTATATCATAAATTTCACGAAAAACAATTTGGTATTGGTAATGGTTTTTCAATTTTGTCTAAAATATATGGTATCCCCTATATGTTCTTGGTAACTTAAAGTTTGAGAGCTGTTTTTCATGGTTAATTTTTTTTGTAATCAAGAACAATTCGAAAATTGAGCTACTATCAGAAAATTACTGAATTGTGTTAGATAATTAAAGCTATTTCTTTCCTATTATATTAATTTCATTGTAGACAAATATATTGAGCATAGTGGTAAATAAATGAAACACCATTTTAATAATATACTCTAAATATTAATATTTTATTGCATATTTTTTGTCTGCGGATATCGAGAAAATGTTTTCACCAAGGTCTCTGTAAAACGGAAAAGTACCAGATGATTAAACTGATTTGTGTTTTGGAATAAAATGATCAATCGTTAAAATAAAATTTGTGACAAAAATAAAGTTTTTTTTTATTTATCTTACAGCCTTGAAAACATTTCATACACTCTGCAAGATAGAATTATAAAAAATAATGTTGTTATAATTTAAATGGAGAATAATATATATTTTTTTCTATGCGATTTAAGAATAGATAAAATCCTATAAGTATTTTGCAGGAAAATAATGTCAAAAATGACCTTTCATTTATGTTAGACACAACTTAACTGAATTGTTTGAATAAATAGTCTAAAAAAATTGATTTTATTCATTGATAAAATAGAATTTTCTGGATTGAATTCTGATATTTGCTTATTAATTTCAAATAAAAACAAATTATTTTTTAAAAGGAAGCGGAAAAAATATTTATCTAAAACATACATGTTTTCTTTTCTTTGTGCCTAGAAAAGCATGTTTTTAGACAAAGTTCATTGCGTAAGAAAACAAACAACGAGAATATCATGATGCCAAATGTAAAACAATAGAATTTGACGAAGATTTTTATTAATTTTAGGTTTGAACTTTTTTAATATATTTATTAATTATCAATATAAATAAATCGTGCTGATTTTGCAATTTCCTCTTTCTCTCACGATAATTTATCGTTTTGGAAACGATATTTATCATTTTGAAAACGATATATTTATCATTTAAGTTTTGAAAAATAGCTTATTATACTTATGAGAAATTTATAGTTTCCATGAATGACAATTAAAAGAAACATTTAGAAATAAGGTTAATGTGTATTTTAAAAATATTTTAAAATGTCTGGCAGTATCTCCATTATTAAATGAAATTGCATTGCATTGCTCTTTATGATTCCTCAGCATTCAATGTTTATTTTTTAGTTTTATAACTTTTCATTTCTACTTTTAGTATAGTTCGGAATGGTGTAATGAAATAGTAAATTATAATAAAAATCTACTCTGTACAGATATTATTAAAAATCTATACTGTGCAGATATTATTAAAAATCTACTCTGTACAGATATTATTAAAAATCTACACTGCAGATATTATTAAAAATCTACACTGCAGATATTATTAAAAATCTACACTGCAGATATTATTAAAAATCTACACTGCAGATATTATTAAAAATCTACACTGCAGATATTATTAAAATTTGCAGAAGGTCATTTATTTGTAACGAAGATAGATTGCAAAAAATGGGCTATTTTAAGATCGCTTGGAGCAATCCTCAAATTTTAAACCAGTTCTTTTTCTGAGAAGATCCTTCAAGAACAAAATTCGCGTCAAAGAAAACAAAAAACAAATTTTTAAATAAATAGAACACACCACAGAAATGCATTTCCTGTTAGGTTAGACTTAATTCTTTGCTCAAACCATTCATTAGAAGAGCTTTTTGTCCACATTTCAAGTATTGTTGTTTAAGGAATGAAATTCCTTTTTTTAAGAATTGCTTCGGATTCATTTATTTTCATTACATATTTTCATTTTTATAATTATCGTGAAAACTTTAGTTATTTTTTATTTTTGCTTCTGTTTGTAATCATATCTACACTTGAATTATTTGTTTTTATTATCGTTAGTTACCTCAATATATATATATATATATATATATATATATATATATATATATATATATATATATATATATATATATATATATATATATATATATATATATATATTAATTATCAATTTACTGTAAAAATTGAAGTATTTGTGTCAATCAAACTAATATTTTTTAAACAAGTTATGATATATTGTGTTATAGACACTGTAAATTCATTACAGAGAAGGATAGTTATAATATATCGATTATAGTTATATATCGATAGAGATTTATCTATCGAGTATAGTTATATATCGATACATAAATCTCTTATTTACTATTTCGAATATTTTTTCACTAGTAGTTTAATATTTTCTTAAATGGATTTCATACGAATTAATAAAAAATATATTTTTAAGTTAAGCTGTATAAATTTATGATATAAATTATACTAATTAATAATTTTGCATGATATTAAATGATATATTGTTACGAACACTACGCTCAAGTTATATTAAATATTATTAAAAGTCTGATGCAAATTTACTTTTTACGCGATAATTTAAAAATATTTTTGAATGTATGTTTTTCTAATGTTTCAACTGTAAATTTCAGTTGCTAATATCTTCAAATGTTATAAATCAAGATTGAAGAATTAAACTTGAATATTATTTATATTAAAAATCGTTTCCTGTTTATTTAATGCTATTACGTTCAAAATTACGTTATTATTTATTTGTGTACCATTTAGTTTTATTTTATAATTTAGAATATGTATATGTGTCTTGGTTTTTTTTCCATATTGTGATACTAAAATAAAAAAAATGTATGGTTTTTAATTTTAACTGTTTTGTAATTATAGAATTTATTATTTAATAATAGAATTAAAACCGTTAAATATGATACAAATAATGCATTTTCGTTCGTTCTGCCCAGAATCCAATAAATAAGCAGTATTTTACAATTTTTCTTTACTACCAGGAACTATAGTCTAAAAACCAAACCGAATGAAATTTGGAAACTTTATTTTATTTATTAAAGTATTTGATTCGAATCAAAGTATTTTGGTTTTATGATATTACAAACATATTTTATTCAATCATTAAAAAGCTTGTGATCATATACACATTGCTGGTTATAAAATATTATTACCGTAATTTATGCATTTTATTATAACTTAAATAGCATGAATTATGTCTACTAATTATTTAAAGTTCTTTTAGTTGGTGGTAAAAGAAAATTGAAATAATTCAAATTTTAATTAAGCAAATTCATGTTTTCTTATTATGATCATCGTGCATTGACACTATTTTGAAAGAATTCCAAGATATACAAATATTATTTTATAAGCAATTATTTTAACATTTATTTTATCCAAAAACTTAATAGAAAAATTTCCGCCTTTATTTTTTTAGTATTTTTGTTCACATCTTATGATTGTTTTCAGAAAAATAAACAAATGGAAATAAGGTAGAATTTAGCTCTTATTTATGTGCTAATTATAGGAAACATTTTTAAAATTATCGAACGTAATAAATATCTATTAATATTTAACATAATTATGCATTAAAATATCATTATTGATAAAAATTATTAATATCACAGGCTTAAAATGGTATTAATTTCAAGAGTATGTTATTTTTTATTTTTCAGTGTTATAACATTCTATTGTATATATATATGATATGTATTTGCATGTCTAATATGCGTGTAATGTTATTCATTAATTTCCTTAAAAAAATATCATAAATTTAAAACTGCAATTTCTTGTGTATGTTCTCGTATTTCAAAGGTCTTTTTACAGAACATTGTTGTTGTAAAAAGGTAAAATCAGGATTCTGTTATTGAATTATGAACATTTTGTTACATATCTTCAATGGATTATGAATACATCTTCAAAATTTATAATAATTATTTGTTAATTATAAGAGCATAGGTGAAATGTTTTCTTAGTGAAACATAATTTTTAATGCAACTATGATTCATATTTTTGAAATAGCTAAATTTTAAAGATTAAATTGTTTTATCATCAATACAATATAAAATCTAATATCTTGTATTTTTTTACTTTAATAGATTCATTATATTAGCTTGCTTTATATGAAGCAATTTTCGAAATAGATGTTAAATAATATTTCTTTGAAATACGAGAAATATCGTTTGAAAAACTTTCACATATTAAACTCCTTTTGCAAACTTCTAATGTTCAACTGTCATCCATCAATTTAACTTCTCAAAAGGACTTTTCCCCATTCGAAACTTAGTTAAGGGAGAAAAAAAAAAAAAAAAAAAAAGAGAGATTCATATGAAAAAGTATTTTTTCTCTACACTCAATACTTTGATCCGGAGATGGTATAGTATCTAATATAAGAACTCGCCCAAAATTTCTTTCTCAAATTCTTACCCTGAAAAAAAAATGAATAAAAAAAAAACGCCTACTGTAGATGAGAACGAAAAGGATTTGTTTATGTTTCTGAAAGTTTCTTTTCCCACATGACTCCGTTTCTATGTGGGAATATCTTCCACCAGCTCCCCGAGAATTTATATCTTCATTTATAGGTGCCAAGACTGTCAGAAGCAAAATGAAAAACGGTCGTGTCCTTTTCTTTACCCTCTCTCTCCCTTAATATTGTGGGTGGGCGCAGAGATAAAAGAGGAGGTGCCAACATATTTGAATGAAGCCGTGTGCTTATGCGTTGTAGTTAAAGATGAAAGACCATGTCTCTCGGAAGAGATTTATTACAAGTTCACTGAGGATAAAAGTTTGGTTATGATAGTTAGTAGCTAAAGTCTAGATTGCGCTGCGTTTCGATAGTGACTGAATGCAAAGTGGAAAAGAAAACTGATGTTTTGCTATGTTTTTCGTAAGTTTCCTTCATTTTTCAGGAATTTCTTCCGGGAATTTGAAGTATATTTCCAGCTATTTTCTTCATGAATGGATGAAAATAAATAACTCTGGCGAAAAGGATTTGTGTAGTAAATAAGAAAATTTTTAGATTAATGATCCCCTCTTCAAAAACAAAGGTAGTTCATATTGCTATTTTTAATATTATCTTCTTTTTTTTAAAGACATTAGTTGACTGTGGCTAAAAATATTAGAAATTGTTTTTGGGAAGTTTTTGTTATTTTGTATATTTGACAGGTGTGTGGCATTTGTATTGTATAATATATGGTGCATAAAATGATTAGAATTTTAGAGTATTTGTGTGGAACATTGATATTTTTTTCATTTTTTTTAAATTAAAGGAAATACTTTTAAAATCAATATAAAAGCAAGATGTTAATTGATCAAAAAACCACATTATGTTTTATTATTAATTTAAAAGGGTTGTAATTAACAGTGCTATTGGCTCTTGGCACTGATTCTTCATGCAATGCCAATAAAATTTCAAACATCTGTCAAGTATTGCGGTTATGGTTTCCAGACAAATAGTTTAAAATCGCTCCAGTAAGTGGTGATATACTGTTTGAAACATAAGCAAACGTGTACTTCATAAAATTTTGCTAGAAAAGTAGTATAAAAATTTTGAAGAAATATTTATCTTCAATAAATAGTCCACTGGAAGAAGTGCATTATATCACAAAACTACTACAGTGGGGGGCAATACTACTGTAGAAATTTGCTTATTGTTAAATGAAAAAATTTGGCGAGACTTGTGTTCGAAAATGCAGGTTAAATTGCAAGAATTTAAAGTGTTTTATTTATAAAAATGGAAGTTGTGATTGTGGAAGGTGGAATTTCAGCATGGGAAAATATCTTCAAATTATTCTAACACTGCAACTGACTGCTCCATAGCATGAGCTCTTCACATTCTTTGGGCAGTTAGTTATATGCATGATTTTACACAAAATGTTAAAAATGTACCCTTATGGGATGTGATTTATGTTGTGGTTATGGTAAAATTGCATGGTTGTTTTCTTCCAACGCAATTACTGATCCAATGACATGTTTAAAGTTTCATTCAACATCCCTTCTGTATAACTGTAACTACGAAATTTTGAGTATTGTCTCTTTAATTTTAACAACTATATGTTTGTAATTAATACAATTAAGGTACATTTTTTAATATTCTCTAGCTTAGCAGTTACTAAATCTAAGCTACAGAGACAGTCCAGCTGGAATCAAGGACTTATGTATGTGATAGTATAGGGCTGAATTAAATATGTATATACCATTCTTTGAACTGCATTTTTGCTTATAGTCTCAAGGGTGCACATTGTACACCAATGCTTACTTAATTTCACTTCGAGTTAATCTAAGATGTGAGACATGTCAGATTATTAAAGAGGAAAAATTGGGAGAGAACATATGTTTGATGTCTCCTTACCACACTGGCACGGCTGTTGAGGGTTTCAATGTGCACCGGCTCATACATAATGACAGTAACCAATGATTATAGCAAAACAGTATTTGGGAAACAGAAGTGTGGAAAAAAAATGAAAATGCTTCGAGAGGCAGGGATATAAAGCATGGTAGGCATTGTTTCAGAAATGATGGTTGAGCATCTAATTGTGTGTTCCATTCAAAACTAACTATCTTCCATTAGTAAAAACAGCGAATGTAATTTTCTAGGTCATATACCGGTACTCCTTCATGTTGATATAAATTTATTTCTTTATTTAATAAGATTAACCAATCCACATTTACAGTTTGATACACAAGTAAAGTATTCGATCGATAGAATCTTGTGTCCTCCCATACATTTCGTAGGGAATAGCTTAAGTAAAGTATTTGGGATAAATCTACCATTTCAAATATCCGTATGATAGATATAAGACATTTTAATTTCGGTTTACTTCTTAATGTTTGTGTAAATTCACTAATTCTCCTTATTCCCCACCTCAGGAAGGATTTAAGTGAGATGTACCCCGCAAAACTCCCAACCCTGCCTTTCTCCTGCCTCAAGAGAAGCATGGTGGTTGTTTCGAAATCGTATGGGGTTTAAGTTGGTGGTTGGAAGAAGTTTCTGTCACTTTACATGAACAGGTCACCTGATAAGATCATGCCACTATTTTGGTCGACCAATGCATTCTTCGGCGCAGACATAGTTTCCTATAGAAGATTGAACTCTTCGAGATAATTCACCGTAGTTGAATTTTACAATCACGGTTTTGAATATATTACGTGGACTCAATAGCATGAAATCAGTCTCTTCAATAACCCAGAAGGATTATTGGTGAGGCAAGGAGGTAACTACGTAATGCGTGACACATACACAGGCATATATATATACACATATATAAACGAAATATCAAGAATTACTTTTATGATAAAAATCGATACATCTTATGATATATCAAGCTCCAAATTTTTTTTAAATCCACCATAATTACATGAAATTTGAGCTTGCGAAATTCACAAATGAGCCATACTCAACAGTAATACGTTTTAGCCAGAAGAAAAGAGTTTTTGAAAAAAATTATCCTGTGTATATTCATAAAAATCTTGAGCGTAAAACAGATTCGTCAAGAGAAAAAGAATTAATTACCTAATTTTTGCTGTCAGTTAACGGAATAAACTAATTTCCCATACATAATGCACAAAACAATTTTTGAAATTTCTTATAGTGTTCGTAAGAATAAATATACATTAACTTTGAGAAATTTAGAGATTTTCTTTATACATGAAACAATAATGAAATTATTTAAAAAAACATGCATTTATGTCTGGTAATCTTCTAAAGTACGTTATTAACAGTGGCGTTTATGGGTCGCAACTTATTTCCTAAATGTAAAAATTTCATTAAATATTTTAAAAGTGCTTAGAATACTTAAGATCTTTACATTGATTTTGCATAGTTAAATGCAATATATTTGACTTCTGTCCAATAAATATGTTTCACTTACATTTGTTAGACTTAAATGTAAGTGACACACAATTACTATGATAATAACAATTCAAATGAATGTAGGGTGTTACAATAAAGTTAAAGTTTTCTAAATTAATAATGTCTTTGCTTATAGTTTATCAAGATTTATTACTTCATAGTATACTCTTGTTTGCAATATTTTATTCATTGAATTTTTTTTTATAAAGTAATATGCATTTCAATGTTACCTAGTTCAACGTAGTCAAATCTGTGATTAAATTGTGCAGTTTGATTTTGCTTGTTATTTCACTTTTCCATTACAATGGAATTTAAATATAGCATTGATGGGAACACTTATATTGAACGAAGCATATTTTCTAGTTTTGTAGAAAAAGGTAAAAAATTTTAAAAATAAATATCTATATTTGGCATTGCTACTTTCCAATTAATTGCTTCAGTCTGAACAAACGCTTCCTAACCATACACGCATTCACCCACGTATCTAAGTGTTGCTTTTCTGAGTGTACATGCTCTTTTAACAAAGCGACTGGGAAAGTTCTATCCGAGTTCACTTGAACTATCTGCCTGCAAACTGAACTAATGTTTAGTTTTCCCGCCTCATCTATTGTGTGTTTCCGCTCGTTCGATAATTCTCTTTCATCCGAGCGACAACCAACACATCCGTGCAGCGAACACTTATTTTATCACGCTCGGCTGGCGCAGTAAAAGAGTGCGCTACTTGGCTGTGGAATGTAACGAGAGGATTGCGTGAACGGAGTGATTAGAACGTTCATTTTCTTTTGTATGGAAAGATCTTTGTTTAATAGAAAATTAGTTGTAGGGGTCGATCAGTAGTTAGCATTATATATCAGAAATTTCTTTTATGTGATGTTTAGTATAAAGTTTGATTTTTGGGGTTAAATAGGTGTGATTTATGTGCTATAATATCTTCGATGCCAGTTTTGCTGTGAACTCATTTATAAGTTGGTACCATTTTCTTTTTTTGTACCTAATGATGAAGTATGATTTGTCTTTAAGTGTTTTTTTATGAAACGCAAATGTTTTAGAAACATTTGTTTTTCCTTGAAAAACGTAACGAAATCTCTTCTCATTATTCCTATAACCGATATTAAAAAAAGATATTGATAAATTGCAGCTTTTAAAACTTGATAAATGGTTACTGCATCAGTACTAACTACAATTACTCATTTAGTATTGCCCCTGTGATTATGAAGAAAAAAAAAGCTTTAAAATTATGAAAAGGAGAAGTGAAATATGGTGAAGTGAATTAAGACGTTTCTTTTAACGTGAAGTATTGAAAAATCTAAATAAAAAAAATGGAAGATTAATTCTCAGTTTGGAAGAAATATTGTTAAAAATTGGGCTTTGAGCAGTATCTTTTCAATAATTCTGCTATAAAATTACTAAAGTTTTCAATCAAAATTTAAAATATATTTTGTGGAAACTATAAATATCAATTAATAAAGATAATATTAAGAGAAGTAATGCTTTTATGTGAAGTACAAAAACTTCGTTTCTCCAAAATGAAAACACGATTAATGTTTTATATTAATTAGTGATATATTAATTATTTTCAAGCTTTAATAGTTCATAAGCGTTTTTTTAGTGATAATAATTTTTAGTGATTTTTTACTTCATAAACATAAACTTACTTTTAACACATTTTTAAATTTACGGTATGTATATAAAATCACTCATTTAAATAATTACGCTTATTTTAAAGATTTTAAAGCATTTATAAATATATCTTACTATCATTTCAAATTATGCTTGTTTACGAATATTTTACGTTGAAATTTACACTTGAAAATAATTATATAGTTCCCCTCAAATTAATTATTTTTAAATTTGATCCTTATAGTAAAACGTAAACGGATTTCGATTTTATAGTTGATGTCTACATTAATTTGAAATGACTGAATTCTGAAAAATTTAGTATTTTTGGCATATATTTAAATATGAATTCCATATTTTCACCTGCCTGAAGCATTTTCTTTCTTTTTAAAATTATTTGGAAAAGATTATCAAAATGTCGCCTCGCTGCCCTGGTAAATCACGTTATTTGTTTCCTTTAAATATTAGCATCAACCCTTGCCTTTTAAAAGTTTAAAAAGATTAACACATATTGTTTGAGGAAAGGATTCTTTTTCCATCGTATAGTAAAAACTTTCTTTTAGGATCCATTAAGTTCCACGCAATATTTAAAGAATATACAAAAAATCAGGTTTTCAGCTTTTGAAAAATTATTCACAATTTGCAATAAAGGCTTAGTCTGACAAGGTAAATATTTACTGAGTATATTTTTAAAAATTTGAAAGCAAATGTTAAAATTATGGGAAAAGTAAAAATCATTAATAATGCTTTTTAAATTTATTTGTTAAATGAAATTAAATTTTTAGTTTAATTGAAAGAATTTTAATTAACTTTGTGTAAAATAGAATTCAATCTTGTGTTAATAAAAGGTTTAAATTATATATATTTATAATATTAATTAAGAAATAATGTTTGCTTTTATTGTTTAAAGATAGATATTTTTATACTTCTCAAATATGTAGATTTATGCATATGCACATCTCTTGATTTACTTTGTACGTGATCTGCTGTTTGCTGACAATCGTTAAGTTCTAAGAATCATTTCACATTCCTTGTCTAGTTTTGCGTCGTGGTACAAGCTTGATTTATTTGCTCATTGTATTTAATTTGATTACGATAATAAAGTCACATGCAATAAGTTTCAACATTATAATATCATGCTTAGAAAAGCAAAGATTATTTTAAACTTACAAAAAAGTATAAAATGTATTATAATTCGTATCAATCTTTGTGTTATGGAAACTGCTTGAGAAAAACATTTTATAATAATTTGAATTAGACTGTTTCATGTGTTTGATTGTATTGATAAAGAAAGTGTGCTTTATATTTTCATCATATTTAGCAATTTTACTATGTGAAGGGTTTTTATATTAGCATTGGTGCGTGTTCTGCTTTAAGATATTAGGTTTTCCATCTATAGATTTCTCTTTTTAAGTTTTCTGGTGTAATTACTTGAATTTCAACTATGCTGAGAGTTAACTGTTTAAATATTTTCATAACCACACTAAAACACTTTGAACTTAAGTAATTTCTTCAAATTATATGTAACAAAAGAATCTCGTAGTTAAAATATTTAAAAAAAGCTTTTCAAATTATGAAAATCGCTTGAAAACCTGCAAATGATAAGTAAAAATTTATTTGCTAATTAAAAATTCATTCCGTATTTTTTAAACATTATCACTATATAATAATGTGATAAGTTTAAATACATGAATATTCTGAAAGTAATAACTTATTAGCGTTAAATAGTTTATCTTAATTTTTGAATGTAAAGCAAAACGTGTTTAATATATGTTATAGTCAAAGTATATATGTACGTACGCAATAATCAAAATATTAGTTTCAGGAATAGGAAATTTTTGAATTGATAAAATATTTGTTAAACATTATAAATTTATAATGGTGCCCATTACATAATTAAACGCATATAATGTAAATTTAGAAATGTAATATAACTATTTTAGTAATCATGATTATATTTGTGTTGTAAAATCATTAAGTAAATGATAAAAAATTGTCAATGCTGCATAATATCTCAATGCATAATATCTATTACCTCCAAACATTTTACTTACAGTCAAAACGATTTTCTATTTCACTTGTTGATAAAATATATCTTTATTGCCTTTTATCAAATCATTAGTAAACATTTTTTAAATTTCATAGCAAATTGTTATTAGTATAAATGACGCTTTAACAACAGCAATTTGAAAACAAAGGAAATGCTGTTTTCTAAATGGTATTGAAAAAAATGTGTTGCAAGTCCCTTGTTTTAACAAATATTTACATAATACATTTCTCCACTTCAAGGAAGTTTCTCATAGTGTTCAATATCATATTTTTAATACAAATAAGAATAGAGTGAAATAATTATTTTGTTTTGGTGTATAATATTTTTGTCTTGTACTAACTTACTAAATAATAACATCATTGTTATTTTAAATTCTGTTAAATTGGATGATATATAAAGAATCGACAAACTAAGAAACATTAAAGAAATGATTTTTTCTCAAAATTTTTTCGTTTATAAATTTTTTTTCCAAATATACGTTGTGCAACTGGGAAGTTTCTACTTTTGAAAATTTCTTACGTCACTTTCGTTATGTTCTATAATATAATCTGCTTTTTTATGTGAATTGGGTAAAATTTAAAGACATCATTTTTTTTCTTAAAATCGCGCGTTTCTTCTGGATTTGGAGCTTAAATTCTTTCTAATAATAACCTGTAATAAATTTTACTGACTTTTGATTTAAATAGAAAATCCTTTATTTTCTAAGAGTAATGATTCAGAAAGCTTTAACGTGTGCAATTCTTACAGAGAAATTTTTTTTTAGGTATAAGTTATCTTATGGGAATAAATTTTTTTTTCATTCTTACTTTTAGAATCTTACTTCAATTTTATTTTCAAAAATGTTTTTTTATATTTAATTTAAATTATAATGTTGTTATTTAAATTAAAAATAATAGTTTGATAGATAATTTTATTTTCAAAAACATTTACTAATGGTGACTGTTTCATTAAGCATAACAAAACGCCTTTTTTTTTTACCGATAGCTATGGATATATATTTGTTTAAAATTAATTATGTCAAATTCTCCATATTGCAGTGCGTAACAAAATACCTGGAAATAAATATTTATGCACATTTTTTTATTCTTATTTCATTGAATAAAAATTTATTTGTTAAAAAAATATAAGTTGGCCGAATAATCATTGCTTTTTATTAATATTAGAATGCATTCGAATGAAAAACTTAGAGAATGTTCCGAAATGTTTTTTTAATTGCTTGCAATATCATTTTAATAATTATGATAATAATTTAATATGATCTTCTTTTAGTATTGCTAGGTTTAATGAGATCAAGATTCGTATAATTTGAATATCTAAACTGTATTAACTAAATATCTAATAGTGAATGTGTTAAATTATAAGAAAGAAAAACTTCCAATTTGTAAGAGATTCAGATATTTTATTTTTTCCTTAAAAATATGTTTTTTTTATGTAGTTTTCCACTTTCAAATCTAGATTTTAACTCAGAAAGCGACATTCATTTTGGACTACTTTATTGTCAGGAATACTAAATTAAAATTTAAAATACTTTACCCTTAATGCATAAATTTATTCTGTCATATCGCAAGTTTTTTTTTTTTTTTTGCTAAAATCCTCATACAGTTTCTTCCATTTTATTTAATTCACTATTTCATAAATTTCCTTAAATGCGAAATATTTCAGAATTTAGGTTTTAGAGATGTATATTATTCAAATGTTCTGATTACATTTATTAATTTTGTTTGATTGTTATTATTTAAAATGTTACGTATAAGAAATTTTATTTATTTATTATGATAAAATTTAATTATATAATTTATAAAAAATTCAAAAAAAAAAAAAAAAACATTTCCGTAAACTATTCGACGATAAAAATATTATCACGATTATACATAAATAATTATATCTGGAAAACACTGCTGCTTTATCAACGAAATCGAATAATTTATGAAATGCAATGAAGAGAAACACGTAACGCTTAACTTTATCATGATACTTTTCTGCAAGGCATTTGCTCATTCGGAATTTCGATTCATGAAATGGTTAGCTCTAATTGATTGATTGATTAACTTTGCTGTGTCTCAGCTATGTGGCGGAACATTATCTCGGACAAGTACTCGGACACGAGAGAAAAAGAGTAAATGAAATCAAGAGGAAAATGACTTTTCTTCGGAATGTCTTCCATTTGCGGTCTAAGAAACAAAGCCTATTAAAGAAGAAGAGAATCTCTATTCCATGTGAATGCCTGATTTGAGAGGAAGGTCCCTGGATTGCTCTTCTGAGATCGATCGGGGAACAATTAGTAGCAAGGAGGGTGATGAATATTTAATTCAGATAAGGCATTTCGAAAAGAATGGTCTATTGGAATAGTAAGGCGCTGTTTAACGGTAATGAATGAAATGGAAGTGATATTTGTAAGAATTTGTTGCATTCATGATTTCAAATTAAATGTGGCGTAAGAGAGTTATTATATTAATAGGGATGAAAACCTAAAATAAAATGTTTGAAGAAAATATTGCTTATTTCTTTTCACTGAGATGTTTTTATATTTGTTTTCATGTCAGGCGTTTTATTGGCGAACTGTAATAAAATCGATGCCACCTGCTAATTTGATAGAATGCTCTTTTTTTGGTTGTAAACTAAATATATTTACATTGATGCATTAAATAAAAAAGAAAATCAAGTCACAGAATAAATCCTTTGAAAAAACCATGTAGTTTTAATTGCATATGAGCATTATTATATCACTTTTTTATATAGAAATTAGCACTTAAGTACCAAGAGAAAATGTGATATCTGCAATATAAACTATTTTTAGCAGTATTTTTTTCTAACGGCGGGCACTTGTGTGACGAACCCTATGCCACTACAAGGCCAGAAACTGCTACTCGTTTGTCGTTACTCAGCGGGCACCTGTGAACCAAATCACGGAGGTTGCTCGCACCATACTCCTACTAACCCGTTTATAGGATGGGCCACACTCATTCATCATCACAGAAGAAAGGACAGAAATGCAGAGAAAAAAAGAAACCATGCACGAAACGGGATTTGAACCCGCGACCCACAGCTCAGGAGCCAGGAACGCTAACCACTCAGCCTTTAGTCGGCATTCTTAAGAATATTGTTATAGAGTTTATTAATCCTTTAGGTACGAACCTGCCGAATCTGAAATGTCAATATTTTAGTTTTTGGTGGTATGATTCATTATTCCAAATTATGATCTTTAAACTTTAAGAATCGCTTGTCTTCAGCATGTGCAGTTGCAATTTACATTTTGACTCGCACAATTTTGAGAGTAGTCGATTTTCAAACATCGCCTATCCGGAAAATAGCGTATAACGCAATTCTTTTTTATAGTGTTATACATTTTAATGAGATTTGATATAATTTGTGGAGTATTTTGCCGAATCTGAAATGTCAATAGGAAGGTAACATAAATAAACATATTGAGTTCTTGCTATTTGACTATTAATTGTTGCAAAACATTTTAAATTATTATAAATAGCATATTGTATATGTCTAGTATCAATACGATTATAAATTTAAACAATAGCTCATAGACCTTTTTGTGTTATAAGTGATATTAAACATTTAATTTTAATATAAATTAGTTAGTTTTAATAGTATCACAAATTTTAAGGGAAATTACAAAGGAATATAATTACTCATCTCTTATTATTTAACTCAATTTATTTCCTTATAACGCAAAAATATCTATCTTAGATATAATTTAAATTTCAAACTTCTTATTTTTTTATAATTTGATTTTTAAGGAGAAAACTTTGTAACATCTAACAATTAAGAGCCATACTAAGAGATAAAAATCAAGCAGTGTGTAACTATCCATGTAAATATTACATTTACGGTACAAAAATAACAAATTAAGCAATTTTGTAACGAAATAGGTTACAACAATTGTTTTATTTTCGCAAGAATATCCCTTAAGAGAATTGTTTGTTCGATTGAGAAATAAATGTGCTCACTTTTCTCCTATCAATGGTGGTGAGTTTCGAGTTATTTCATTTAATTGCTTTTTAATAATGCTTTAAGAAATATGTTTAAGACATTTATAGTAAGTCATTTAAAGCTTTTTTATCAAAGGTCTTAAGCAAATAATTTCATAGTTGTCTGTTTAAATTATCTTGTTCACGATCCATATCCCACATTAAATGTAATTTATGATGCTTATCTTATAAAATGTCATAATTTATTTAAAAATGAAAAATACGATGTGAATTTGAATAAATCATCCTAAATTTACTGCGATATGGTTATGATATTTCCGTAACATCATATTTTGGCAATATATTAAATGACTTATTTAACATCTTATTGACTCTTATAATTTAAATTAAATTTAAGGTTTGCAATCTATGAGCTAGAATATTTGAGAAACAAAATCGTCCATTAAAGTGAAATATTTGTAAACTTGCCCTATTTCTAAAAATACCTTCATTTTGTTCAATTCATTTTGTTCATTTTGTAAGATTATGATAGAAGTGTTAGATAAATATTGTTTTATCAACACAAATTCTAGTAGTGCAATACGTGGTTCCATTCTGTTATTGTTCTCGATAATTTTTTTTCTTACCTGCCAATTGTTTACAATACTTTACGGGTGCATTTTTTTTAGCGAACTTTCACTCGAAGTTTGCTTACGAATGCTTTTGTCAGAAATGATGGTATTGAAAAATGCAGTTACGATTCATTTTGTTTTGGTCTTTTTCGCTTTAATAGAATGCTTAAAATATCGATCTATGTTTAAAAATTGCAGAAAAGTAGTTCAGAAATTTCAGCACTTCATTTACATAGTGAATTTTAGAATATTGAAAAGTACGTGAAGCATATTTTTAGATAGAATTAAAAATCCTTATCTAAATATATTAATAATAATATTTTATCTGTGGAAATGCACAAATATTTATGTTTACTAAAATTTAGATATTACCGATTAATTCAAAAGTGTTTGAATATAAAGATTTTAATAAGCATAATAGATTAAAAAAACACCTGTTACAATTCCAAGAATATATATCTTTTATAGCTCTATCTCCTGTACAAGAATATATATCTTTTATAGCTCTATCTCCTGTACAAGAATATATATCTTTTATAGCTCTATCTCCTGTACAAGAATATATATCTTTTATAGCTCTATCTCCTGTACAAGAATATATATCTTTCATAGCTCTATCTCCTGTAAAAGTCGTGACATTCTTATAAAAATTTGAGTTGTCAAAAAATTCGAATATCAAGATTGAGGTAGTTTAGTCATTTTGATGTGACAATATTTTACATGATCTACGTATTGTCTATATTTATAGAGATAATAAATAAAAAATAGGCATTAAAAGATTATTTAACATTCATATTTATAATTTCATTAAATATAATGTTTTTAATAATGATTTAATTTAGTGTTAAATGCTTGATCTTATCACTATCAATATATTGGTTATTCTGATTGCATCTTCTGAATCGGTATTATAAATATATGTCTGAAATTTAATTAATTGTAATTCATGTAAATAAGAGTTGTACTCACTGCTATTAAATCGATGATAAATCTAACTATAATTTAACATGCTTTCTGCCAATAAATTTTGAATATTTTAAGTTCTTACAACTTTTTGATTCTCTCTTTTCACGTATAATTAACCTTATTTATAAAAATGATTATAAAATTGATATTATAAAATCTGCAAAAGTAATGGAGTAAATAGCTTCTAATAACTTAAATCTTTTACGAGTTTCCTTGGAAATACAAGATAGGGAAAAGGAAAAATATGTTTTTCACTAATCCTGGTAACCATAAATCTAGTGACATCAAACAACAAAAGTAACACTAGTTATTATTATGATTTCCCTTTTAAATATTCAATGTATTAATCTAACTTCTTTCTGAATGTAAGACAAGTTTCTCGTTTGTTCAAACAGTGGTAAATTCATAAATCTTGTTAAAGTAAGAACGTAGACATGAGCGACAAGTTTGACGAGGAATTCTGGTTAAAGTTTTCAACTTCCGCGAGCAGGCATATTTGTTCTTTATGAATTACTTTTGGAGAAGTCTTTCAAGAAATGAATTGTTCCAATGTAGGAAGTGATTAATTTAATTGTTCTGTTCTTTTATTTTGAATAGATTTCTTTTTCAAAATCATGTTTGCTATTTTTTTTTTTAGCCGAGTGCTTATTGAAGATGTGTGTGTTATAAATTATATGCAGCACTTATCTTCTTATATTGTATTGATATTGAAGTTTTTTTTATTGTTTTTATATTTTTCCTCCTTGTGCAATCAAATTTGATTTATATATCGATGAGTCATTCTTTGTATTTTTAACTTTTCTAACAAAAATTCTAGAAACATTCTTTGTGAGAAAATTTTAGCACAGATTTTGGCTTGTAAGTGTGTGTGAATAAAATGGATTTTTTTAAATTCTTATTAATATTTACGGTATTTTTGATATGTTTTATTAGATAACCAAAAATATTTTTCATATAATGTATTTCATTTCCCTAACCAGTTTTATAAGTAGATTTGGTAGTTGAATAAACAGAAAATTTTAGCTGTTTTACTCATCTCGTTACAATAATTAATTAGTATATAATTATGGTAGTATGATTGCTTAATATCTGAATGATGTGCGTTAGTTTATATAAATCGTATCTTATTATCTGCTAATATATTAAAATATTATTTCCATTCACAATATTTTAGTATATTAACAGAATTTCAATAATGGGACAATATTTCATTTCTTTGAAATGATTTAACTATATTGACAAAAATTTTAAAATAGGAATTAAATTCAAATATATTTTATCTCCTTGAAAGAGCAATAATTGTTTGATGTTTTTTTATTTTTTATTTTATTTTAGTACTTTTTATTACAAATAATTGTATCAAATTTGGAAAGATTTATTTATGCATTGGGTTCTTTTAGGATGTTGATAAGGACCTCGCGTCTTTCCAAAGAAATTCCAACGTCCAGATGGCAGATTTAAGTGAAAATGACCGTAATTTAGTTCGTTCTTTGGCTATCATAGAAATAGCAGCACTCTTGGATTTGTACGGATTGGTTCCTAGCAGACGACGAAAACCCAATAGAAAGAAAGGAAAAGGTAAACAAATATATTTACCTCATTCTGTACTATTCTACATGTGTATTAGGGTTTTCAAAGGTAAAATTTATTAATCAAAATAAGATATTTAATAGTTAAAACTTTGCAAAAGCACTCTAAATTCGCTTATAATATATCGATATAGGTGGACATGATTTAAATTTATACCTAAGTTAATGTTGAAATTCCAAGTTAATGTTGTACACCAAAGTTAATGTTGTTTCTTTTTAGATTTTATAATTGGATTCACACACAAATTTTTGTAGATAATAATCTATATATCTTCAAAGAGTAAATTTTTGATTTTCATACAAATTCATTTGCTTTTATTTGCAAATGTTAAGTAAAATACGGTAAGTTTTTTGCAGCATCGCTGTGGGTAAATCAAAAGCATTTTTCATTGATGTTACTGAATATTTCCGAAGAATTATATATCATTTACTTCTTAATGGATACCTTATAAATATCAATGAAGGAAAATATAATTTCTTGTTTCTATGATTACTAAGAATAATTATAATATAGATAGATATATAGTGGGCAAAATATAAAATTTTTAATAGTATGAAGCACTGGATAAATAGCGTGTAACATATTTTACGCATTATATTAAATACTTAAGAATAAAAGTTAATTATTTTTATTTTGACTTCTAGAGAGAGAGAGAGTAATTTTAATAAATATAAAAAGCTTACAACTTCAAATGTTATTTTTCTATAATTTTATTATTATTATAGAAAAAAATAGACTTTTTGATAACATAATACTTTGTTTTAAAAATATTCTACTCAGGAAATATAATTTATCAAAATTGATAGCATTTATTAATTTTAACTATTACTTTTTAGTAAATTTGAACCTATTTTTTGTTTGACTACTTTTGACTTCAATTCATTTTTAGCAATTAATTATAAAATATTTCCCTTCACTTTTTTCAAGTGTAATTATTTTCAATCATATGAATTAATAAAATTTATTTAGGATAAAATTTATTAATAAATTTACTTAAATTTCATATAAGTACATGATTATTAAAATAAAGATTATTATACGAATTTTTTACAATGAAAACAGTTTTGCAAAATATTTTTTATATTTTAATTTTAAATATTATTGAATTTGTTTCGTATTGTTTCAGGTCATGTTTTGATTTCGTCTGGTTTAATGCTGAATCTTAGGCCTCTTTCGACACTAGACGAATTTTATCGTACGATAAAAAAAAAATCGTCCGAAATTTTGTGCGAGACGTTATTAAAAATCCGCATAATAGACTGGTGACACAATATCGTTTCCATTCAGTGTGAAAGAAAGCAATCTATTTAGTTTTTTAATAACTTCTGACGATAAAATATTGGATGACTTTTTATCGTACGATAAAAGTCGTCTAATGTGAAAAAGGCCTTAAGTTTTACTGACTTAATACGGCACTTATATATCATATACTTATAAAAATGGGGTTTTTCTATAAAAGTTTTCTAACTATCTCGTCAAAAAATATATATATATGTTTAAAATTTAAGTTATCTTAATAATATAGAGATATTTTCTAACTTTGTTACTATATATTCTAGATAATTAAGCCAATTCATTTGAAACATTGTATAAATGTACATCGGACTCTTTTAAATAAATACTTAAGGTAAATAATCTACAATTCCTATATTTAAAAATTATTTTAATTTTAGTTTAAATCTGAGACATTTTAAATAAATTGAAGCTTATTTGCTGCATATTTTTCTGTACTTGATCAGTTTTAATAATTTATAACGACGTGCTCTGCTAAAAACACTTCCTTATTAGAATTTAAAAATCTGTAATATGATAAAGTTATAAGCATTTTTACAGTAACAGAGCAGTATTAGGGTGCTGTACTCGCATATCTATATTTTACCTATCAGAGGTTTACATGAGAATTTATAATAAAAACATTTCTGTAAAAATTACTTTGTTCATCGCTATATAGAAAATAATGGAAATTTTTGCCTTTATGGAAAACAAATTAAAAACCATTTTTCAAATATCTATTACGTTAAAAAATTTATCACTAGCTTTTTAAATATTCAATTTGAAATGTAACAAATTGTCAAAAATTGCAGTATTTTTTAGACTTGCCATATATTTTTTGTTTTTTTCTATATTATAAATATTGTTAAAGAGATTATTCTCCTGTAACGTCTTCATTTAAAATTCAGAAACTGGTGAGTGGTCTTGTATAAAACAGGTTGCATGTTTGTTATTAGTGTGGACATGTCTCAAAACTATAATAATAATGCTTCGCTAAAATTCTCTAGAGCATTATTTTTATACTTATAAAGATCAGTAATTTTTGCTCATTTTAAAGAAAATAAAAATGATATAACTATTATAATTTTTTCTTAATTATTATAATTCGTTTTAAAATTGCTGAAATTAACGAGTCATGAACAAGCTTGTAAAAAAAATTTAATTACTGTAATTTGGAAAATTGTTAGTTTTGTGTGTAAATAATTTGTGATTGCTATTTCACAATAAATATCTATGTTTTAATTAGTATGTTCCTTTAGCAGAAATTTCCATTAAATTTTGCACAATATTCAGAAATTTGAAAAAAAAATTTGATCTGGGACTTGTTTGTAATAATTACAGCACAAAATTACACGATAAAAGTTGTAATAATTTGCAGAATAATTTAACATTTCCTAATTTTGAAATAATTAATTTAAGATAATTTACTATTTTAAAATTGAACTTTATTTAATGTTTTGCTTAGCTTGCGATATTAAAAAGATATTGTGTGTACATAAGCTGTTTAAAATTTATTCTTCATATTTAAAGAAGCTAGTCATGAACTTTTACTTCATTCACAGAAATATTTACGAAGATCCTACAAAGTAGGACAATTACTTCCGTCACAGTAAGATTGACAAATGACCTAGTAATTCAATTTTGCATTTATTTTATTTATCAAAATAAAAATGACTTCCTCTTTGATAAAGATATTCTGTTTTCTTGATTAAAAGATGACAGATTTTCTTGAAAACATTAAAAGGAAACTTAGATGGACAAACACTCATATAAATGGATATGCTAGAATTCATTCTAAATAAATATATCGTGTTAATAGTTTAAAACACATAAATATTATCTTTTAAATGATAAGGATAAAATATTTATCAATAAAATTAAAATAGAGAAAACTTAAAAAATTACGAAAATGCCATGTACTCACGATCATATTAGGTTGGAGAATAAGCTTGTTGCGTTTTTATCAAAGACTTTTATATTTAAACAAAAAACAATAATTATATCAATAAATTAATTTATTATATTTTCGCCGTTGCTGTTTACAACCTCTTTCCACCTCTCGACCCATTTGTTGATGCCATTCTGCCAAAAATCGCCTGCTCTGGTGTCAAAGAAGTTGAGCCAGTTTTTGAGGTCCTCTTTGTTATCGAAGGTAACGCTCTTCATATGGTTTGATAAGGAGGAGGAAAGATGGTAATCGGTCTGTGCAAAGTCCACAAAATACGGGGGATGCTGAGGACCTCCCATTCGAGCTCTTGGAGTACCGCTTTGACGAATTGTGCAACATGGGACCTGGCGTGAACTTGAAGGTGTACAGTTTGACCATGTCGATCTGGTCTTTTTCGTCGAATTGCCTCATTCAAGCTGTGTAGCTGGGCAATGTAGAGCTCCTTGTTGACTGTGGCATTCTTTTCGAGCATTTCCCAGTACACCAAGATATCCTTAAAAACTGGCCCAACAATTTCTTTGATACAAAAACAGGCGATTTTTGGCGAAACGGCATCAACAAATTGCTCGAGAGGTGGGAGGAATTGTAAGCAGGAACGGCGAATATATAATTGATTAACGTATTGATATAATTTTTGTTTAAATAAGTCTCTGGTAAAAATGCTACGATTCCCCCAACCTAATATTTAATTCTTTAAACTTTGTTTTCCACGTTCATGCACATTTTATTATCAATTTCAGTTTTTATTAAAAAGAATAGTTTAATTGTTGGAAATGTGTAAATTCACAATCAACTTCCTTTAATGCATGCATGCAAAGTTTTCAATTATGTATTAAAAGATATTTTGTTTATCCAATTAATCAAGATTTTATTAATTTGTAATAAAATTACTGTATTTTGTTTCTTTTTTAAAAGAGTACTTATTTGCAATTATATTTTGTATCTGTGCAATGAATGAAAAGTATGGTTATTATAAAGTAACATTTCAAATATGAATATTTATTTCAGATAACGTTGTATTTGGAGCCCCTCTGAATACTTTACTCGAATTAGATAGGAGAAGATGCCCTGGTCTTAAAGTTCCTCTTATTTTTCAATGGGTAATCATTAAAATGTTTTTGAAATATTATATAATTATTAAAATATATATACTATCTGCATATTTAAACTTAGAAATTTTCTACTAAAATTATAGGACTGTTTGAATTAATATTTATTAAATATTTCTTTGTTGCCAATATTAATCCCTAAGATGTGTGTAGTAAATAATGATAGCAATGATGGATAAAGAAAAAAATGTTTATACCATAAATAAGAATCGTTTGAGTAAATGATACATTTTAAAATTATATTTGCCATGAATCTATTTAATGTATTGTCATAGAGCAATAAAAATGTATGTCATCAAACTAAAGTAACATGGTTTCAAATATAATTTTAAAAAATAAATTGATTATTATTTTATATTACTTTAAAAAATTTTAAATGCAAAATTCTTTGAAATTAATATTTTATTCTTTTTCTTGAATTTATAATTTTTTTCTTGCGTATTTTCTTTAAAATATTTTGTAGGTTTTGGTAATATAGTTATAAACGTTCTAAAGAATATATATTAAAAATTTATATTATCTTTTTCATTCAAGTATGTAATATATAGTTATAAAACATATTTTCTAATTGAAATCTAGAGAAATGTTTGACTTTTTATCTAAAATATGTAAATATCTTCGAAATTTATCAAATATATTATGTGAAATATAAATTTTAAATTTGCTTTTTTGGATTTGTGCATAAAATTAGTTTTTGAAATCAAAATTTATCTTTCTCAACTCACTCCAGTTCTAATTTTATTTGATAAAGTATTATCAAATAATTACATTTGGAATGAATTGAACTCTAAGTATTTGAAGTCAATTTTATAATTATTAGTAAAATCTGTAAATTTAATATTATATATATATATAATGTTAATGAAATTTAATGAGATTACTTATTATATGATTGTATATCCTGATTAGGAAGTTTAAGTCCTCAAATTAATCTATAATAAATAAATGTAAGATTTTTAAATTTCAGAAATTGTGAATGTGTATTTATAACAAACATTCGAAATAAAAATAAAATATTGAGCTCTAGCATAATTTGATTCTTACTCACTAAATGATACCAAATAAATTAGTTTTTATTTGAAAAAATATTTTTTAAATTAATTAAAGACGTTAGGCATTTTGATTTAAATGCATTAATACACAATTTAATTTTGAATACTTTTATAAATTATAATCCTAATTTTTAATATTTTTATTGGCAAAATAAAGTTTGCTATAGAATGTTATTAACTTTTTAAAGCCAACACATATTTGCTACAAAGAAAAAGCCAAAGCCTTAATATTTTGATTTTTTTAAATAGAATATTTAATTGCTCTATGTAAAACTAAATTTAGTTACATTAAACTTCTAAATAAAAAATTGTAAAATAAAAATAAAAATATTTTGATTTAAAAGTGCTGAGAGCTTACAGATTTACATAAACTTTACATACTGAGATAAAATGCATAAGAGGAAGTTGGAAATAAAAATTTTTATTAACTGTATTATAAATTATTTATAACTTGTATTTTTCATGTAATTATGTTATTGTTTGTTTCTTCTTTTTTGATTTCATACTTTCTTGTATCATATACATTTTAAGTTCTGAAGATAAAATGTCAAATATTTTCAAATATAACTTATGTATTTTATTCTGGTTTATTTATAATCCTATTTTGAATTATTTGTTTGTATACTGAATAATTTGTTTTTAAATTACTGTTATTCTTTATTTTAAAAAATGACGAAAAAAATTAAAAAGGATCATTAATGTTGAATACAAATGTTTAAATTGTAATTTGTGTAAATGGGATGCATGTCGTAAGACGCGAGTAAATTTGGTTGAGCATAGGGTTAACTGCCCTACCTCGTAAAAAAAAATCTGTTGTTACGAAACTCATACAGAATGTTAAAACCGGTTTGAAACCGGGAAAATAACCCCACTAGAATATCGATTAAGAACCCCGAAGGATCCCGTGCCCGAGAAAGACTACCAACAATATGGCTTATTGACATTGGAAATGATCTCAAGATACTGAAAGTTAGGAACTGATACAAGATACTGAAAGTATCGCTTTGGACAGACCGGGCTGGAATAAGCGTGCTGTACATGCAGCTAAGACATGTAATAGGTTGTTACGCTATTAAAGAAGTAGTAGGATAAATAGGTTTTGTATTTATTACAGGTACCGCGAAACTAAATTTCAGATATTTATCAATGAACAAGGAAATTACGTAACGTGAATTATTTCGATTTCTTAATTAACCACTGAGTTTTATTAGTTTCATACATTTGGCAAATAACATTATGGAATTTTTTGACATCATTAACAAAGTAATCTTAATCGTTCAAGTCAAATATGCATTTGTTTGTGATTTACAAAGTCAACATAAAGAGATGGTGTGGCTGTATGAAAAAAGTAAACCATAACAAACATTAAAAAAAAAACATATTATACATAAATTTAATTTCTGGATTACATTAAAAAAGTTCCTGGGTTCAATTCCTTATTCATAGAGGTTTGAAGCCCACTTTTCATTGCCGTTCTGGTTTAATTAGCCTTAATGTCGAAAAATGACACTCGAGTGAAGATATCTTCGTAATATTTTACAGATATAATACCAATACTGCATTAACGGGTGCTTTGTAAACAATTTTTAAAAGTATTAGTTTATAAATTTGGCATTCTTGTGAGAAACGCAAGAAATTATTTCTCCTGGATTCGAACCGAATCAGATTGGAAGGTACAGCAGAACTATAAACATTATATAATTTTTAGAACAATTATGGTAGAAAAGTCTTTTATAATAAATGCATAAATGTCAGTAATACTATTTGTGATGTAAAAATTATAACAAAAGGATGAAAATATTTAGCAAATATAATATTGGAAAAATCTGGTTGGTCATTTTGCTTGCTTTGAATATTTAGATTATGATTATTTATACATTAAATATACAGGATAAATATTTTTCATAAAATCAGCAATGAAAAAATTATTTTTGTTATTTTAATGGGTATTTTTTTTAATTATAATCACTTTTTTTATTATCAGAAATAGCAATCTACTTAATAATGAATTTTGTCCAATCTTGTAAAATTAAATTCAACTCTTACAAACGTTACCTTTTGCTATGATTTATTCAGAAATATTCTGTACTTCTTCAAAAAGAATATCCCTCTAAAGTGTGATTTAATGATTATACTCCTATAGAATTATAATTTATGTACGAAGTTAAAATATTTAAGGTATTTGGAGCTTTCATGTATACCGAATATTTTGGATTTCAGAATAAATGACACTGGAGGACATAGTTGAAGTCAAGGATTCACAAATTTAAATGTAAGCTTACCTCGAACGGTGTAAAATATTTGTACTTTGACTAGTAATTTTGATGAATTATGGCCATTAATACCAGCTAGAAAGCATTTTCCGATAAAGGTTTTCAAAATTCGTCCCTTTAAAAGCTTTAAAAGGTAAGAATTCCGAATGTGTTATCAATCTTGGTTTTTAAAAGCAATTCATCTTAATGTAAATAAAAGTGCTCCTTCCTTTTGGCCCCCGCTTGTTTATTATTATTTATTCGACGAAATAATCTATGTTGGTTGTTCGCATCTTTATGGACTCTCTCTCATATACACAAGAGTTAATCTAACTGCAACCTAGAGCTCAAAGCGGACTTTGACTTGCTATAAACTTCGAAGCCATGAGGTAGGAATCGAACTCACAAATTGATGAGTTGGAGAGAATCATTAAGCTGTTAATTCAAATATATGAAATAGAGATGAGATAAAAATTTAAATGTGAAGATAAAAGGATATCAAATGAGATGTGATTGCTAATGTATAAGACTTTTCAAATAGTTGCTTTCAGATATTAAATTGAAGGCAGCAAATTCATAAATATCTCTGACGATATTTAAAATTTTATTTGTATTGTACTTGTTATATTGCTCGGCTACTAGTATTTTCATCTTTAAGTTCTAATAGCAGCAGAAGTGATGGTGATTTATATATAGACAGGAGTTTTAAATATGTGTACCATTGTAACCCAGAAAGCCGATCTTCGCAATTTATGTGCAGTGACCTAGCAGAAGACCCCCTCCCCCACCACAAGTTAACTTGTCATCCTCAGGGGTATCATTTTACATGCAGCACATTACAATTACCATAAATTTAAGGTGTTTCAGCCGCCGTTAGCGAAGACGACGGATCTTTGATTAGGCCGAGATTTGAACTCACTACCTTCCGATAATGAGAATTAAAGTCCTAACCAATCAGGCTATTGCGGCTTCTAATTTTTGCTTATAACTGAAGGCGTCTTACTATTTCTAAAGTGATAATTAGGAAACTGAATGATAAATTTTTTAAATAGTTTTTTTAAGTATCTTAAATATTGAGCTTTTCTTCAAGTTCGAAGCAAAACATTTTAGAAAAAATCAAATTTTAAATGGATTTTGACTTCTCATACCTATAAAATTTACTACAATTTCACG
Organism: Latrodectus elegans; assembly: GCA_030067965.1. Taxonomy (NCBI): domain Eukaryota; kingdom Metazoa; phylum Arthropoda; class Arachnida; order Araneae; family Theridiidae; genus Latrodectus; species Latrodectus elegans. The sequence continues at coordinate 62,637,835 of CM057819.1, forward strand.
ATGCAAGAGTCTAGAAGTATATGAATGTAATATTTCATTAATCTTTTAATTGTGACATTATTTTTATATATAAGAATACAAATATTGTGAAATTATAATAAACTTTCATGCTGATGACATTTCCAATGTAGTAATGGAGAAGACCTTGAAGATACATTCCTTAAAACTTAAATAGTTATTTTTTTTATGAAAAATACATATTTTTGCTGTACTTGTTTAATAAAAATGTCTTGGGTTTATTAAATTAATTACCAACTTGCATATGATGTTCATTTTTTTTTTAAATCAGAAAACTATTTTGATTCATTATTGTTTTCTTAAAACATTATATTACATAATATATAATTTAATGTCGGCAAATAAAATAAAATATAATGAGTGGTAATGTAAGCTAATGTTGAAAGACTACACGATGAAATGCATTCCTCAGTTGATACATAATTAATAAGCGTTTGTGCTCTTTAGAATACACAATACTCTGATGTATTACTTTAAAAAATATTTTTTTTAAAATTAATACCCATTTACAGTCGAAGAAAGATCATGATCTGTAAATAATATTTCCTTTGTTGAAAGATCATTGGGATATTTGCAGTCATTATACAGTTTTACAGTTAAATTATTTAGTTCATGATTAGTATGCAGTTTTAATTACTGAATTCATGTTTCATTTGTGAATTGCTCTTATAAAGTTTTCTTCCCACATAATAAAATTATAACTAAAATTAATATATTTATTAAACATTAAGGTTATCAATTAATACATTTATTAATAATTCCTGCTTATAAGTTTTCAAAGTTATAGTTATGTAACCCCAGATTTAGATACCATAATTTTGTTCGCATCGAATTCAAAACAAAATATTCAAGGAAGAGTTTTATATGTAAGAGTCTTGCTATTTTCTGTGAACAGTGTGTTGTAAGTTTCTTAAAATATAATGAAGCTGTCAAAAATATATATATATATATATATTCTTCGGCTTACTAAACTTTGCATATTGTCTAAATTTTCATAGTTGAGATTATTTAAGTGTGCTTAAAATCTTCTGAGAATTCTTTGGTTATTTATAACACTATAGCCAAGTTCGCTAGTCGATGGTTATGGCAAATTAAGTCAGAAGGGTGCGCCTTTCGTTTAATGAGTGCACCGCAAAGGAGAAAGTACGTGTTTAAGACTCCTCTGATAGATGGCACCACCAGAGAATCTACTCTCTCAATTTTGTGGTATTGATTAACAAAATTCTTATTTATCAATATCGCATCTTAGATAAATTTGAAACAAATTATTGATGCTGTTCAGAGTCAATATTGGCATAACGTGTAATTATTTTATAAATAAGGAACTAAAATCTATTATTTTTAAGTAGCTATTTTATTTATCAATCTGCTTACGTTTAAATTTGAAAATAATATTTTATTTTGGAGGGGTGAGTTACTATTTTTGAAATAAAGGAAGTTTGAAACAAATTGCTTAAATTCTGAAATAAATGTAGTTTGAAAACTTTGTTTAAAATTAATTTGTAGTATTTAAAGGCTAATTTTGTATAAATATATGAGATTAACTGTTTATTTTGAAAGTAATGCAAGTCTACTTTCATATTTAAATTGCAAATTTTAATTTAAATAAATTAGTTTTCAAGTATTACCCAATTTTTTACCAGTTAATTTTAAATCGAGAAAAGCTTTAGCATGTTTTAAATTTTTCATTATTAAACACGCCATAATTTGATCGAAATTAGGCTTAAATTACGTGATACCTTGTTTTCTGGGAAATGGACTTACACCAATTTACAGCACTTTTAAAACAAATAATAATTATATTGCCTTATATATTTATAAGACAAAAATATTTGTAAAATGCATTTACATGTATTATTATCGAATCCAAAAGGATGTGGTAATATTTCAATAAAAATATCTAATGGTAATGACGTTGTATTAACAGTTTTAATTCATAATTGATGAAATTCATAACTTAATATTGCTTATAAAAATAAAAAAGCTTGTTATGAAAAGTCAAAAAACAGTGATTTTCATATTTAAAAAACACTAATTATGTTTGCTTTAGCTTTTCAATAGCATTATGTTTTTTTTTACTTTTGTCTTGTCAACTAATCATAGGTTTTATCCATATGAAAATTTTTTATTCCATAGCTTTTGAGAACCTTTGTGTCTCCAAAAGGTAATAGACACTTAGGGATCATAGTTAGATTCTGAATAGTCTTAAAAAAATTAACTTTTTATGATATAAACACTCATTTTCTTTTTAATTTTTCATAATACCGCTTTGAGACCGCATATTAAGGAATTAACAGTTTTATTTTTTGTATTGTTTTTGCTGAATATGTATTATATTTTAAGATCTTAATTCCTAATTTTATCATTTTTCTTCTGATTTTTTAAAATATTTTTATAGATTCTTCATCACCTTCATAGTAATGGTTTACGTGAAGAAGGTTTGATGAGGCTTGCAGGCTCTGTTCAGAAAATACAGGTAATTTTTTGTGCTAATTTTTTTACTTTAATTCTCAAATTATGGAATTTCTTTCCCCTTGAGCAAAACTTCAAAACATTTAATCATATTATTTAGAATTCAAGGTTTTAAATTTAATAAATTTATTATGATAATATAAAAGTTTGGAAAATATGTATATTAAAAAATTTACAAAATTTTTCATTCGTTTTGGGATTTTATCTTTCATACATTTTATTAGGTTCTTATGAATCATGATTTTGATTTAATTTTAGGTAATGTTTATTAATTTCTTATGAAGTCTTAAGCAAATATTTATAGGATTAAAAAAAATCAATACGTCGTTATATAACGTGTAGAAAAAAAAATATCACTTGATAACTAAAAACAGTTTTGTAAATAAATATTTCATATTTTATAGAATGAGTACTTTTCATACATAACACAAATATATAAATAGATTATCTAAGTAATTGTAAGCCGCCCAACTTGTCTAGTGGTCATCGAGTCTGACTGCGGATAGGGAGGTCCTAAGTTCGAATCCCGTTTCAGGCATGCATGTCCTTTCTTTCTCTATCTATTCTGTCTTTGTCCTTTCCTTGTATGAATGTGCTGTGAATGGTTGACTACCCTATAAACGGATACCTATGGCTTGTATGTACTGAGGAAGTCGGACTCTACACCTAAATATGGTTCAGTTGGAAAAGTGGAGCAGCGCATTCCATATTGCCAGCCTAGCTGGCACACGGCAACAACAACAAAAAGTAATCGTAAATAACTTACGAGGAATAATTTATATTATTTAACTAGATAAAAATTACTTATAAAGATACAATAAAATATATATTAAAAAAAATATATATACATACGTTGGTGACAGAGATGAAACTACTTTGGTTCGACTGCACTGGTCATTAAACCTTTTAATTTTCCAATCCAAGACCTACCGAGTTTGCCATAAATGCCACATTGAAGAGGCCAGTCTCAAACATCTTTTAGACTTGGCTGGTCTACTTCGCGAGGATCTGCTAAAGGAACCCGGTTTGGCTGTGTTGGAATCAAAAGCGGATGACCTCATGGATCTGATCTGATTTCAGATCAGCCGAGTTAGTAGCCGAATGGTTAGCGCTCTTGCCTTCGGTTCAACAGTTCGTGGGTTCGAATCCTACCTTGGGCATGTATGTTTGTAGTGGTTTGGAATCCACTTTAAGACGTAGGTCCCGGTTTAATTAGCCCTCGTGTGCAAAAGATGACCGTTGAGCGACAAACAAACTGATTTCAGATCAGAGGGATTTGTAAGAAGAGGAAGAAGACAATATATATGTGTGCAGTAATTTCGTAAAAATTTCGAAAATCTAATTTATAAGAAAAGTATCTTAAAAATAATTTCTTAGAGCGTCTTAATATTAACAGCCTATGAGAACTTATTTACTTTTTGAGTTTTGTTGTATTTCAAGTTTGTAAAAAGTAAATTATGAAATTTACTTTTATAACTCAGAAATTTTTGAAGTAAAATACAGATTCTCTTGGTTATTTTGATTTATAAGATATTTTGAAGTATGAATTTTTTCTATTATATTTATTTCATTTTAATTACGAATAAAACAAAAAAATTTCATCTATAGCAATCCAGCATTAAAAACAAATAAAAACAATTTATACATTTTCAAAAACACCATTTCAATATTTACTTACATTGTTGCTTATAAAATAAAGAATTCGTAAGGTAAGCAAATAAATAGTTTTAAAGCCGGAAGCATGTATCAGAATAAGTTTGAAGAAAACATTATCCTTTATTTGGCTACTGCTCTTGAACCTCAATGTGAGAAAATCACGACTTTTCCTTATCACAAATTGCCTTCCTTAAAACAAAGAGTTAAAAAAAGGATTTTGTTTCTCGGAAATAGGGCTTTGTCACCAATAAAGCCCGATTCTTTTGCAACATTCTGAATATTGCTATTGTTTCGTATGTCAGGGTTCTAGAGTGCAATTGTGTCAACTTTTGCAAAATACCGAGTTGCCGTGTAATAGGCTGTCGTTATGGCTCTCTCTTCGTGTGAACCTTTGTTTGAAATTTTCGCGTGAAATAAAGTGGCTGAATCTATTTATTTTCTCTTTTATTGTGAGAATAAGTTTTCAATATTAAGAACCAATGTTCTGAAATATGTATAAGGACAGAAAGCAGCTATAAATGAGCTGTTTTATCAAAAAAGTTTTATGTTTCTTTTTCTATTTTAGATTAAATATGATACAGATTTTAATCTACTGTATTGAAATTTTCGAACAACGTATAAAATTGATTTATTTTTTGAAAAACTAAATTTCTGTTTGCGTTAGCTAAAATGCTATTTCACAATTCGTTATTTTTTACCAAACTTGTTAAAAGAAGATGTCAAAAGAAAAGATGTCTTTAGACACATAAAGGATCAGTTATTTCCTTCTAATCTTTTTAAAAATTATGAAATATTAGTGTTTATTTCCATTTTTAAGTATAAGGTTCTTTAGCTGTGCATAAGTCTTTGGACTAATTCGGTTTCAAAGTGGACAATTAAAAAGCATTCAAACTTTATTCGAACAAAAGTTTTATTTATCTGTGGTTCCGAATTATATGCTCATATCAAGACATATCTCTTAGTGTTCACTGATTATTTAAAAGACTTCAATCGACTTTTCTTAAATGATGTTAGTCAATTGGCTATAAATCATCTCCATATCTTTTTCAATGATAGCTACAAGCATTTTAGTATAGAGCTCAAAAAGTGTCCGCCAAAACCTACCTTAATCTATGGTAAGTCCTTATATAATGAACAGATTTCGGTTGTACAAAATATTTTCATAAATATTTGTTTTTTGAAATCAATTAGATATATTTTAACCATTATTTGTAGATTAAGTTACATAGTTTAATTTTAGCAAATAAAATAAGAATATTTGTTGTGAAATTCATTGGATTTATTTGGTTTTTAGTTGCACTACGGATTTGAATTTAAAATGTAAATATGTTGTTTAGTTGACCTTACATTCAAAATCACTAAAACACTATTCTTACAGTAAAGAATTGTGGAAGATTTTTAAAATTTTTATCATTTTTGTTTAAAAAAATAATAAAGATTTCTGAATACATTTTTTATTCTTAAAAAATGTATTCAGTACTTAATATGTGAAAAATGTACTTAATATGTGAAAAATAATGGTTGAAGTTTTTGAAATATTTTAAATATTGAAAATAATTTTTAGTTTATTGTAATCAGTAAAATGCATTTATTTATATACGTTTAGGTTAACTTTAGTTGTATTATTTATAGTGAATACACACACAAATGCAGAAAATTAGAAATGATCCAGATTTTCATATTAATGTGAATGGAAGTGCACACTTTTGCAATATCTTATTTTAGTGATAAAGTTTAATGCAAAAATTACATTTTAATAATAATATGTAGTTTCCGATTAGAACTAGCAAATTAATAGCTTTTATCTCAAAATTCCAACTGTCTGCATTCGCAGTACTTTACTTCTTAAACGTGTCGAACTCATTTGCCTGACATAATTTTCCATTTCATAGTACAATTCACGACATTTGAGACAAATTCAAATGGTTTTATATATATTCTGACCTTTTAAAGAAATTAATCACTTAATATTCTTACATTATAGTTATTGAGGTTTTAGTCAACAAATGTCAACATTGTGTCAAAGTTACATCATTATTGAAAGATACGGAAATATGGGCTTCACAATGTTTTATCACCCAAAATTTATTTACACATTTTTTCTTAGTATAATTTAATGTAATTCATTCATTAAACTATTCAAGAATATATAATCAGATATTGAAAAGGTAATCTCCTATAGTTTTAAAATGTTGCCTAACTATTTATGTTACTTTAAGAAATATTCATTTATTTGTTTCCAGGCTTTAAAATCTGAAATAGAACGTAGCTATGTAACTTCACCGACTCTTGTGGAGAATCTCATTCGTCAGTCATCTGTTCATGACGTCAGTGTATTGCTAAAACAGTTAGTGCGCCATCTTCCGGAACCTTTACTCACAAATAGTCATATGGATGCTTTTTTACAAGTGCCAAGTAAATATGAATTCAATGTCATCATTCATCGTACTTTAATTACGTCATTTTTAAAATTTTATTTCACATCACGCTTAAATGATTAAAATGAAAATATAAGTGTACAGAAGTAACGAACTTTGAATTCTTTGTTTAATTTTGCAGATATACCTAGCGTTCAAGATCAAATAAACACACTGAACTTGTTGATGTTAGCTTTGCCAGATTCTCATAGAGAACTCTTACAAGTAATTCATTTTTGGTATTTGATATATAATCTAGTTCTTTTGCTTTCTTCTTTTAAAATTCTTTTTTATACAGCTTGAATGAATGAATTTCATTCAAATTTGAAGATTTTTTTTTTCATTCTATGATAGATTTAAATGATTAAATTTCTGTGTTTTGTTTAATAGTTACGATTTACAAAGTGCTCGTAGATACTCGTGTTATTCAAAATATTTTAAATGTAGCCTATCCTTATAATGCACATAATGAACATTAGGTGATAACGAGACCAAACATGTTTCATTGCAAAAACCATTTATTATACTAAATGATGAAATAACTAAAGCGATTTTTCGTTTGATTTATTAAAATCTAATTAATAAGATTTTTATAAACTTCATAGCTAAAATTTTAATTTATTAACCTCATTGGGTTTTTTTTTTTGTAAAATTTCAAATTATTTAAAATTTTTAAGTGATTTTAATTTATTCTATTTTGTGGTTAAATGACTTAAAAAATACGTCTTTGAATTAATGACAACAAATTAGATATTTATAAGTGTTAGCGAAGAAATTTTGCGCTTTTTTCCGGATAGATGTAATAAAGTTAATAAAAAGCGCATCATTTCTTTATATTACAAAATCATAAATTCCTTTTTCATTAAATTATGTGATTATAAAACTAAATCATAATGAATGTTCGCTTAAATATAATAAATTTAGACAATGAGTGCAAACAAATGATTTGAGTTTTCACTACAGATAGTGATTTTTAATATAAAGAATGTAAACTACTCTTATGTTTTGGGACAAAATTAATATCACCAAACTATTTAATCTAACAAATGAATTGTTTAATGACATTACTTTAAAGAGCACTCATTTAATTTATAAATGGTGCCATTTTTTTTCAGGAGCTTCTTTATTTCTTGTCCAAAGTCGTTGAAGAAGAAAACAGTAATCGGATGTCTCTCGGAAATGTTGCCATGATTGTTGCTCCTAATCTGTTCCCTCCTCCTCGGCTTAAAAAAGGACATCATAAAAACACTGATCTTGCAGCTGAAGTGACCGTTGCAGCTATGTCCTCCAAAGTTACTCAAATCATTATAAAATACAGCCATTTTTTGGGTGTCGTAAGTCACAAAAATTGCCTCTTTATTAATTGTATTTTATCAATTAGTGAAAATTTTATGTCTTCTATAAAATGGCTTTTATTTTGATTTTATTTTAGTAATACATTTTTCACATTGCAGTCTATATTTGTAATGAAAAATAAATTCATGATTCGCCAATCGACGCTTCTGTAATACGTAATTTAACTGTGCTTCACGTAATTATATCCTGTATTTTTCTAAACATTGAACAGCATTCCATTTAAGAGTTATTTTAGGAGCAGAATTATTTAATATTATGAAGGTTATTAAAGTTCTTCAGAACTCTTGTATAACTTTAATAACAAGAGTTCTTCAGAACTCTTGTTATTAAAGTTCTTCAGAACTCGGAATATCTCAGAACTCTTGTGATTAATTACTTCGCCTATTAGTTACTACATTCATGTAGTAACAAATGTTTATTGGTAAAAAAAAGTCTTATATTTGTCTTGAGATAAATTGAGGGCTGTTAAGTGACTAGTATGTATTGATCGATTTTTAGATTAATACATAATATCATATGCATCACCTTATAAGAGATCAATATACGTACTTACAACTACCTAAACAATCATTTACTTCCTCAGTATGTTCAGAAGTCATTACTTTCTTAAGCATTCAGATCTTAAAAGGGAAATATTTCCAGCACAAATTATCCCTTTTCTCTCCGCCATACCCTGGTATTTCAACTGGTGCTTGTTGACACCTGTTGAGATTCATAGGGAGTTGCAAGGATCCACACTATTCATTAGTCTATGCCTGAAATTCAATTTAAAATGCATCTGAAGAAATTTGTGGTACAAAATCTTTTGAATATCAAAAGATTGATTGCTTTCCAATGGTTATACATAAATAACGAATTACATCTTGATGTTGTGCTGATTGAGATAACTGTTTTCATATAAATGGAGTAAAAACATCTGATATCAGAAATGTTTTGATTTCTCTGAAGTGGTTCATTAAAAATCTTTGACCGCCTATTTTAGAAATATAAGTATCAAATGAGTGTCATGTTTTAGTAAAGAATCGTAAAAAATTGCGCAAAATACTAACTAAGCAAATATTAATGTAAAGGACTATTAAGAAATTTAAAACCAATATATAGGCGTCATCAATTCATGTTTAAGATTTTTAAGGCAAAATTAAGTTCAAAAAGTAAATTATTGAATATCGATTTAAATTTTTAACAAATTATTGTTGTCACGAATCCCAAAATGTTTAGCAAAGCTAGACAATCTCCATAAATTCCAAAATATACAAAAAGTAAAAACAATAGAGGATCCTGAAGGACCTCGTCCTTTCTAAAATCTAGGTAAGCTAAAATATAGGCCTGGGGCACCTTGTTAGTCCCACACCAATGGCACTCGGGAAAGATCACCTGTCCTTGCTGAAAATTTAATACTCTAACATGGCGCAAAAACCTGACGTGACATGAAACGCGAAAAAGCCGTTTGATATTTTCATGGCGAAAGTAGAAAAGACCTTCCAAAGTATTTAAAAACACTTCTTTAAAAGTGCCATAGGTGATTCTTCCAGAGTATCACAGGTGGTTCTTCCAGAGTATCACAGGTGGTTCTTCCAGAATATCACAGGTGGTTCTTCCAGAGTACCACAGGTGGTTCTATCAAAGTACCACAGGTGGTTCTATCAAAGTACCACAGGTGGTTCTATCAAAGTACCACAGGTGGTTCTATCAAAGTACCACAGGTGGTTCTATCAAAGTACCACAGGTGGTTCTATCAAAGTACCACAGGTGATTGGGAGGAATCCTTCCGAGTTTGTTTAGTTACATCCTTCTAAAGGAAGAGATCACGAGTTGATTTGTAATATTAATGAAAACTTTGACGTCATCATATAACTTATTTGTATTTTTATTTCTTAGTTCATAACGAATTAATCTTATTTCTAAAACTACCAATAGCAAATAGTGCAGACAAGAACAATTAATTATTACTCCGTATGGAATAAACATAAATCGCATTTACTCATGTATATCTTTCCTCCAGCAATTAAATATATGCTCCCAAGAACACAATACATTGTAAGTACAAATCATGACTGTTGAAATATTATGTTGAAAGCATTAATTGATTTTGTTGTCTTGGGGAAAAGCATGCTTATTAATTGGTTGCTCTTCTCGTTACATCTTTGCTCTTCTATGTGACTGGAATAAAATGTATCCCCTATTCTCATTTTCGCTTATGTTAATGATTTTAAAAAGCTTATGTTTATAGTAGGGCGTAAATTGAATAAAATATTTATAACAAATTTATCATAATAATTATATAGTAAAATAATAGTAAAATACTTTTATTTTATTATTTAAAGGAAAAGAGGTGATAATATTTATTTTAAAACATGTTTTGAATCTGAAAAGACTTTTTTTCAATTCGTTTATTTTAAAACATGCATTTAACTTTAAATCATATTTATGTGTTTTATTGCAGGCCAGTACATATTGCTAATTGAAACATTCCAATGATTTCTTTATGTTATAATTTTCATTGTTCAGCGATGGAAATGTATGTCAAAACATTGGATTCTAGAAAACCATTATTTTCCAAGTGTCTTTAACTAACTTTTTCTTGCTTTTCTGTCTCCAGCATTGAAATATTTGGAATGCTTAGCAAGGACAAAAAAATAATTATGATTATTTAACTTTCATGTTTGTATATAAAGTATACTTTTAAAGTTTTATAAAATTCTGAAAGGAAATCTAAAGTTGAGTTTAAATTATGTAATGCATTTTTAAATTAAATTTTTTTTTGTTGTTCTAACTGATACTTTTAGACATTTTTCTTAGAAAAACTTCTTAAAATATACCAAAGTATTTAATATAATAACTTAAAAGCACACACACAATTTTTCAATACATTAGATGCACTTAAACACTTTACACTTGACTTCGTAAAATCAAATTTATTTTCCGTTTTTCTTAACAGGTACCGCCAGAACTTCTAGCGCAGGCGAGGTTACAGAACCGTCGTTCTTCTAACAAACACGTGAGTTTTTGTTTTACTTCCTTATTATTTTATGTCAAGTATAAAAACCAAAATATTTTACGATGCGCAACTTTGTTGATTATTATTTTTTTTTTTTGGCTGACTTGTTACCGTTTTCTATTTTAAAAGCTCTTGTCACAAATTTTTAATATTCTTAACTTACAGAGACGTTTGTTGCTCTTTGTGATGCATTTTCTTTCAGTTTTATGGATATATGTATTTTTTGTATGTATTGTGTGACTTTTTAAAATTAAATTACAGAAGAATTTTTGGCAGTTACTTAGAGCCCAAAGAAGATAAGGAATTTTAAATTACGTGAATATTCGCTTTTTTTGTTTTCTTTTGAGTAAAATGTGGTTACGTAAATTGTTTAAATTATTTAACTTAAGAGATTGCGTATTTATTATAGTCATAGGTGCAATATGAAAAGAAAAAAAATCAATTTACTTAAAAATGTAATATTATTTTTTATTTTTCTTAGCATATACTACTAAAAATGTTTCGTATAATTTGCTTTTATTCCTTACTCAGAAGTATACTGAGATAAAGTTATCAAGGAATGATAATAGCTTTATATAAAATGAAATTGAATAAATTCTTACATATCTGTGCGTTTGTTAGTTCTGTTAATTTAATTATAATAAATTTACACGTTAAAACTCAAAAACATTATTTCAATGTGATATCCTTATTTCACACTTTTATTTATAATTCACAAACATTCAAAATATTTTGTCCCTGATTCATACAATATTATTAAATGTTTTAATAAGTTTATGTTGCTTAGTTCATGATTCGATTCTAACCTCGAGTGTAGACTTTGCAGAGGTTTATAATCCATTTTAAAATGTAATTAAGCTGTTTTATCAACTCTCTTGAGCCGACATATGGTTATACAATGATAAATAAGTAAATTAATCGATAAAAAATAAACTAACCATTTTGAACAAATTAAGATATTATAAAATAGAAAATACTAATTTCTAGATGAAATAAAATTTCTAGATGAAATGAGAAAAAAATGAAAAATAGCCATTTTCATGTAGTGTGCATGAAAATAACTATTTTTATTTGCATTTTGTGTTAATTTTTTAATATCAGTATAATGAAAATGTACCACACAACTAAAATCCTATTCTTATTTCCATTGGATACTATATATATAAATGTCATTCAAGAATTGGTAGATGTACTTGTGGTATCTTCAGGACTGTGAAATACACAAATTAGAAACATCCGACAATCGATTTCGGCTGGTCATTATTCGCTTATAGATATAATTTAATAGTCCAGGGCTAAGTTCGATTCCCACTGCCGCCAAAAATCGTCTGAGTCATGTGATATACGTACTTGTTAAGTCTGTGGAATTGAAACTCCTGCGGTCGGTCCTTGTTTACCATGGATGTAATGGTCTGAAAAAAATTTCCTTCCTCTCCAGATCAAAGTCGAAAGAGTGGATCCATCTATGGTGCCATCTATCGGAGGAGTCTTAGAGCAAAGAAGCACTTTCACCTTTGGTGCTATGGTTAAGCGAAAGACTCAACCTATTAAATTATTTTCTCATAGCCGTCGGCTATCGAGTTTGGCTTTTCCAAGTGTCATAAATAGCAACATAACATTTAATAATCCTGCCTTAAGATATTTTTGATTACCAGGATTAACTGCAGATTAATATTAAGCTATTTCGAAAATTCTCAAAAAATCTGATGTAAAAAAATTGAAGTAGGGACTACACTCTCTTCTGAAGAGAAGGATAATCTTTTTTTTACATAATAATAAGCGTTAATGATTGCAGTCGAAGTTTTCTATTTTAGATTAAACTACTTCTGTTTGAAACAGTGCTAATTTTAAAAACATTGTTCTACTTTATGAATTTATAAATTTACATATCATACACAGAGTATTCTTTCTCAGTACATGGAAAATTTAAGTAAGCTGTATTGGAGTAAAAATTAAATTTTATGTAATCATTTTACAATTAATTAGTTTCTATATTTCATGTTATATTCATGTATGTTCACATTTTTACTAATACTACGCTTCCTCTATTAGTTTTGTCCCATAGATTCTTCAGTTACGTCATTGAAATATACTTGCAATGTTATTTTTAAAATATTTAAGGTCATAATTAATAATATTGAAAATAATTTTGCTTGCCAATTTTAAATTCATTTATAAATTTGAGTTTTAACACTATTTTACAATATATTGCAACTTTTTACTCCCATTTTTATCACACAAATTACTGAAAAATTTTAGCAATTTTATTTAGTTCGAAACTTTTGCAGATCCTAATTCCTTCAGTGGGCTACTACTGTACACATAATTTAAAAATATTTCTTTTCATTTATACTGATTTTCTATTTTAATAGAATATGGCTAAGATTTTCACGATTTCAGTAATTTGAAAATAATGAACTGTAATTCAAAAATAATGTGAAAAATCATTAATATATGAACGCTCTTAATTTATGTAAAATAATTTTACACTCAAAAGCCAAAGTCGTTAGATATGATGCTGCTCAAAATGGTTTATATTTTTACCTGTATAAATTTTAGAAATTACAATTCATAAATTAAATTAAATTAAAAGTCTATAATTTACCGCACTAAATAAATATCCTTGCATGGGAAAATATAATATGAAACGTTTTATGTTAAAAAAATTGATATAAAGCTCTTTATCATTGTGAAAATAAACTAAATCAAGCTTGAATTTGTGAAAATTTCTGAAGAGTTTCAAAAAGTAATTTATTCTATAAGGCAAAGTTCTCGCATTGCTGTTGATTGAAATGAGAATAAGTATGCGAATTAGTGTATGATAGTTGTGGCACCGGTCGGTGGAGAGTAAAATTATCAATCGTTATAAAAGCCGGTACCTCGCGCACATTCATCAATCTTAACTCATACAGTAGCTAAGAGAAATGGACGTGTCAAAGAAACTCGTTCTGTGTTGTTTGCTTTACAACTTTAATTTGAGCTTATCATCTGCTGCATCAAGCCACCGATTATGTCAAGCGTTTGGGGATTGTGCTGTGAATGAACGTACGTCCTGTAAGGCATTGGTTTCACAAATTAAAGTTGAAAGATTTGCTACCCTGTGATGAAGCTGATGGACTAGTCGTCAAATGGTTCACTGTGAGTTGCTACCAACGGGTCAAACGGTCACTGCTTACCTGTACTCGCAGCAATTGGAACGTGTGCAACAGGAGTTAGCATTTATTAAGCACAAGGGTGGATTGTTCTTGACGAATTACGCGAAGCTGGATGTCACGCTGGTGGCTAGAAACACCATATAATGACTTGGTTAGGAGATTTAGTGTCAGCCTCTTAACTCACTTGACCTTCCACAATCAGATTACCAGCTCTTCCATTCCCTGGACAATCATCTTCGTAGAAAATCCTTCTCAAATGAAGCAGACTTGCGCCAACCACTCAAGGACTTTTTTGCGTCCAAACCTAGCGATTTGTACAGCAAGGGGATTGCAGAACTGGAGAAATGTTGGCAGAATAAATGCAGATGGATGCCGATATAGATTTGGTGCTATGTGATGAAGCTGATGGACTAGTCGTCAAGTAGTTCACTGTGAGTTGCTACCAACGGGTCAAACGGTCACTGCTTACCTGTACTCGCAGGAATTGGAACGTGTGCAACAGGAGTTAGCATTTATTAAGCACAAGGGTGGATTGTTCTTGACGAATTACGCGAAGCTGGATGTCACGCTGGTGGCTAAAAACACCATATAACGACTTGGTTAGGAGATTTAGTGTCAGCCTCTTAACTCACTTGACCTTCCACAATCAGATTACCAGCTCTTCCATTCCCTGGACAATCATCTTCGTAGAAAATCCTTCTCAAATGAAGCAGACTTGCGCCAACCACTCAAGGACTTTTTTGCGTCCAAACCTAGCGATTTGTACAGCAAGGGGATTGCAGAACTGGAGAAATGTTGGCAGAATAAATGCAGATGGATGCCGATATAGATTTGGTGCTATGTGATGAAGCTGATGGACTAGTCGTCAAGTAGTTCACTGTGAGTTGCTACCAACGGGTCAAACGGTCACTGCTTACCTGTACTCGCAGCAGTTGGAACGTGTGCAACAGGAGTTATCATTTATTAAGCACAAGGGTGGATTGTTCTTGATCAATTACGCGAAGCTGGATGTCACGCTGGTGGCTAGAAACACCATATAATGACTTGGTTAGGAGATTTAGTGTCAGCCTCTTAACTCACTTGACCTTCCACAATCAGATTACCAGCTCTTCCATTCCCTGGACAATCATCTTCGTAGAAAATCCTTCTCAAATGAAGCAGACTTGCGCCAACCACTCAAGGACTTTTTTGCGTCCAAACCTAGCGATTTGTACAGCAAGGGGATTGCAGAACTGGAGAAATGTTGGCAGAATAAATGCAGATGGATGCCGATATAGATTTGGTGCTATGTGATGAAGCTGATGGACTAGTCGTCAAGTAGTTCACTGTGAGTTGCTACCAACGGGTCAAACGGTCACTGCTTACCTGTACTCGCAGCAGTTGGAACGTATGCAACAGGAGTTAGCATTTATTAAGCACAAGGGTGGATTGTTCTTGACGAATTACGCGAAGCTGGATGTCACGCTGGTGGCTAAAAACACCATATAATGACTTGGTTAGGAGATTTAGTGTCAGCCTCTTAACTCACTTGACCTTCCACAATCAGATTACCAGCTCTTCCATTCCCTGGACAATCATCTTCGTAGAAAATCCTTCTCAAATGAAGCAGACTTGCGCCAACCACTCAAGGACTTTTTTGCGTCCAAACCTAGCGATTTGTACAGCAAGGGGATTGCAGAACTGGAGAAACGTTGGCAGAAGTTGCTAGATGCCGATATGAGTTACTTCAAGGACTAACCATGGACTGCATTTCCTGTAGGTCATGTTGTTTTAAGTCATTATAAACGGCAAGAATTTTCTTGTATATATCAAACTGATAGAATACCAGTTCATAAGTAGAAATTTGCAAAGCTGTGAGAGTATTATTGCCATTAGTTATATATACATGCATGAAGAAGGAAAAGTTTAAATTTTTAACTTTTATATATAACTATAAATTATGTATTTTATTCGGATACAGATTCTCTTTGAGATTCTTTGTATACATACAAATTCCTTGTAAGGTAGATTTTAAATTTTTAAGTTTCTACAAAGATAATAACTAATATCTGGTTTTAAATCTACTGTTAAACGAAAATTACTTACCAGATACTTACACTGAAAATAATTGGCTGAAAATAATAAGCATTTCTTGTATCAATTTATTTTATTATAAAATTATATTACGTAGATGTTGTAGCATTACTAAAATAGAAAAGCATATTTACTTTTTTTCCGAATTCCTTCTGGGTGTGCTGTCAATTTAATTTAAAATCATCAAATAATTCTTAAAACTTTAGGAGGATAAAAAATGCTCTTTTCAATATTCATAATTTTCTGTCAAATGCCATTTTAATTTTCTTACAATTAAGTCAACGAAATTGTGCAGTTTTTATGATAAATTATTAATATACATTTATATAAATTTTTAATTAATAGAAGTAACTAATTTAAATTTATTCATTCACTATGCGAACGTGAAATAGAGAAATAATCTATTTAACACATTATAAACAAGCTACAAATTAGACCAACAGAATTTGTTTATTGAAAATCTTACAATAATGATATCTTAAGATAACTGACCCAAGAAAAATACCTATTAAACGAATGTTTACAAATTTAGCTTTAATTTTCCCTCAAATCTTTGCTTAGTCTGCTTTCACCATCAATATGTATATCATATAACATAAGATAAATCGCATCTGTGTTTAAATTTAACAAGAATAAATAGAGTAACTTTCTGGTGAAAAACCGTCTGAATCTCTTAGTAGAACACTTTAATAAAATCGAGTTTCAAGCCATATTACTTGCTTACATAATAAATATAATGAAAAAATCGTACTCTATTTATAGCCATTAATATGTTGAAATGTTATTCACGTAAAGATTAATGTAGAAATAATATTTCAATATATATATAATTTTAAAAAGGCTAATTGTAACATATCCACTATCAATTAAAACAATTATAAGTTTGTTTTAAGGAAACAACAACTAATAATTACATCCGGTTTCACTTCTGTATGCTACAAATGTAATTCTTTTCAATTTCGAATCGTCTGATGGAGTTTGATAATAACGTAGACTAAATTAAATGACGATGATTAATTCATAATAACATTTTGGTTTTTTTAATATCTGATCAGTTTTAGAAAGAAGATATATTGGTGTTTGACCTTTAAAATCCCTGTAGTTTTTTAATAAATTCCTTTTTCTTTTCCTTTTTCTTTTTAAATTATTTTCATTAACTCTTTGTTGCATAATAGATTCAATGGAATTTGTTTTGTATGGTTTTGGGAGAAAACCGGTTTAATTTACTGTATTTTAAATCACACATATGCTAGCGCAGTAAATTTTATTTGAATGGAAATAAAATACTAGTTTTATTTCTTCTTTTGCACTAATTTTACTATGTCATAATAACAATACTTCACCAATTTTTTTTTTTTGTTTGTTTTTGCTTGATATTATAAAGGTTGTCTCTTAAAAGATGTTTATATCATTAAAGAGTAATTAAATTGGATAGGTCAATTGCACTACTGGATTTTATCGCCGCCGTCATTCTATGCTCTTTGTGTTCGGAAAAGATTATCTTAGGCGTACATTATGCTTTAATTATATCCAATTCTAGATTAAGTGAGTCAAAGAAAAGTTATTTATATTCAGGAAATCTACAAATTGTAATATATTTGGTACAATAAGGATAGTAATATTTTTAAAGTTAGGTTATCTGTTTCAAATTACTTTGCTAAAGATTATAGGTATTATTACTAATTTTAAAATAAGATGGTTTTGTTTTTAAAAAATGTAAGACCTTTTTCATGAAAAGGAAAATCTGAATTTAATTATTCTGCAACTAATGATAATATAAATTCCAAAAAAATTATTTGTATCAATGAAAAATCTAAAGAATTGCTGAAACCAGAAAATTTTTATCAAAGTTATCCCATTATTTGAATTATTTATTACATCTTTGAATTACAAGATCTGCCCTAATAAATGCTGATGAAGATATTCAAATTAATATTTTTGGGATTTGGATCTTAATATAATTTCTTAACACAATAACTCCCCACATTTTTGTATTGGTACAGAAAACGTATGTATAAAGATTTGTATATTTATTGTGCTAGGAAAATATTTTTCCTTCCCAAATAGTTGAATAGAAATTTCTCTGCTTGTCAAAAGGGTTACCTAATATTTCACTTTCATATTTAATATCCATTAATTTATTGCTTACGTCCGATTTATTTGATCGTAATAGTTTTCAGAATAAGTATTTCATATTTTGATTATTTTATATATTTTCATGAAAATAATTTGCATGTCTAATGTTTTATCTTACGAATGTGTTTTTATTCTAAAATGAATATTTTTTTAAAAGGTATAATTTTGTGTGAACTTTTAAGTTATTTGTCAGTAAAATTTGAGAATAAAATAACCTTTGCACGACAGTAAGTTTTTAATTATTCGTCGCTCAACTTAAAACTATTTTTTTTACATATATAAATCAAATTGATATTTTTACTATTTATAAATTTAGTATAATTAATAAATTTTGCATTTCATTATATTTCCTTTAATACACTGGTGACATTGAAAATGCAACACCACGACGGAGTTGGCAGAAAGTGAAAAACTTAGCAAATAAAGAAAGACATCAACAAATAATAAGTGATCTGCATTTTTTAATGATATGCATAATACACAGAGCTTTTTATTTCCCATCAACTATTTACTAAAGGGCGTCTTCAAACTGAGCAGTGGGAGGAAATGCAAACATATCCCAATCGTATTCGATTGGTAAGATATCTGACTATCACGATGCCCAGGGAAGGAATTATACACCTTGCAGGGCATGTTAGCTGATGCGAGCAATGTGCGGTCGGGCGTTATCTTGTTGATAAAGGGCATTGGGGAGCCTTTTAATGTAGGGAATTATCACATTAACCACAGAGCATCTTTCACGTTGTGCTATTGATACTGCTGAAAATACGAACTAGATGACCTGGAATTGTACACAATGGCTCTCCAAACCATGATGTCAAGATGTGAGGTCACGTGATGGAGCATTTCACAATTGCTGCAGGATTTGACCTGTCTTCACGTCGGCGCAACACTCGTACGCGGTGACTATCACTAAAGAAACAGAAGTGTGTCTCATCAGAGAAGACGATCTTGTGCTACTCCGCAGTCGCGTCGTTTAGTTCAGCACTATTCCAAACGTTGGCGTCTATTCTGTGGGTTCAATAGCAGCTTTCTTTAGGGACGCCACGAGTGCTCAACCAATAAAATAGCAAATGGCTCTGCTTGATATGGGAGCATCTTGGATGTCTTACACATACTGCAGAATTTCCGTAGACCTAGCTTACGTGACCACCACCACCTCCCTTCAGAAACATCAATCCACGCATGCTGATGTCACACTGGATGAACTATCACCCTGTAAACGCTTCGTAGTTCCTTGTTCCAACCACTTTTACCTACGCCAGTCCACTGTGAAAGCTTTTATACATCTGTCAGCTGTGATTTACTGTAAGGACCAACCTGCTCCTCTCAGTCCGATTGCCATGCCCCTTGTTCTTGTCTGTATGCTGGAACTTACTCCGTAGACGATGGTCTGACGATCTCGGCTGTTACAGGTGATCTTTAAGACAAGAACAAACTTTCAAAGATTGTTTTTTAACCAGCAATAACAGCGCAAATATTGCGTATTTCATATCATTTGCATAAATAGATAAGGTGCGTCTACCCTGCAATTTTCATGATGTTTTGGCCTTTAGTGTTACTAAGCCCGACATTGAAAAGACATCTCAATAAGAAATTTTTATAATGAAAAACCTTGTTTATTATTGAAGCACTTAATTCTTATCATTTTTACCATTAAATCTAACATTTTGAGTTATGGGTTATGTTTTTTGCTAATAAAATTTGAAATTCAAATTAACCCTATTTTTCAAATGAAATTAATGCATTTACTCTCATAACTGAAAGCAACTTTTTCATGCTTATTTTTGAAGTAAAATTTATATTAGTATTGCTTTCTCTTCTATAAGTTCTTGCTCTACACTTCTCTCAAACTATCACCTGTCCTTCATCAGAGTTAATTTTTGTTTATCATTTTTTATATTATGTTTTCGTATTATTATAATTAATTTGTTTTAACATAAAAATAATTAAAAATGGCATTTTATTTTTCACAAAATTCATAGCAATTTTTGTTTTTATAAAATGTTTTTAAATCAACAGTAGTTTTATTGAAAAAAAACATAATTTCAGTATTTAATTCTTTATAGTAACAAGAATTTATTTTACATCGAATACATATATGACAATTGTGATAGCTGGAAAAAAATTGCGAGGGTGAAAACGGATAAAAATCTATTGAACGCGATTGCTTGGCTGAATATTTTTTAATTGCCATCCTCTGTATTTTCTTATTATTTATGTCTCATACTGAATATACGTTAGGAATACAAAGGTTCAAGTAATGACGTATGTTGAACGATTAAAAATATTCAGAAGATTTTGGATTTGTGAGATCAAAGTTTTGTTAACATTGAGAAAGATCTGCCGAATGGGAAACTAAGCTGTATGTTAAAAAGCATCTATAAAATACAAAGGTAATTGCAAAAGTTATGCAATACAGATTTATTTCTTGTTATTGATTTCTATCATGTATTAGTTTCCTTCGCCTTCAGTACTCTTCTTGATTGTCAAAACCAGTCCTTAAAACAACTTTGCCAAGTTTTATCCTGGACCGAATGACACTCGTTGTTCTTTGCCTTGAGAAGCTGCATATCATTCCCAAATCATTTTTCTTTTAGTTTTTTTTTTCACATTCGAAAACAATGCGAAGTCTCTGGGAGAAAGTTCTGGACTATAAGAAGTTTCACTCCAATAATGGGCAAGTACTCGGCGCAAGCTTTGGTAATGTGAACAGAGTAGCAATGCCATGATGGAGAAATCAAGTGTCCATTCCAGCATGCGACATTTTTCTCTCTCGGCATATACCAAAGTACAAATCCAATTTTGAATTCTTGGTACCACCTGAATATCGTTATAAGATGAAGTCATTATTTAATTCAAATGTCTTTTCTTTTATGTACTAATCTTGCTTAAACCATCCACAAAGATGTGTGTCTGAAAACAGCCACTACCTCACTACGCGAGAATATGCCGTAATTTCCACTTTAAGCTATCACTGCTTATAAACAAATAAGTCCACAGACTTGTTGCTGCCGCTATTACGTAATTAGCATATACATGTCTGAATATTCTGCAATCTGCAGCTTCCCGAGTTTTTATGTTGAGTTCGTATTGCAGAACTTTTATAGTATCCTTTGTACAAATTCAATGAATGAACGATTAATAAACTGAATATTGAAAAATAAAGAAATAATTTTTTGAAATACTTTCATTTAACAAAATTTGAGTTTCTATCACGATAATTCTATTAAAATTGTAATCTTTTATCCAGGTTAAAAGAATGGGACGGAAATCAAAAGGAGACAAGCAGAAAAACATGAAAGACGTAAGTGTTATCCGTAGTATCTTATACTTTTCTTTACTTAGTTTTACTAAAAATTATTAAATTTGTCCCAAGACAACAAATGTTTACATTTTATTATTTTTTTAGTGATTATTTATGTAATAGTATTTTTTGTTTACTTTTCACCGGTAGTCCTGTTGTTCAATGCAGTAAAATAATATGCAATATTAAATTGATAAATTCTGTTTAATATATATACGAAAAATTAAGTACTGGACACAATTTATCCCTTTCATGATGACCTTTATATGTGAAAAAAAATCATAGAAATTATCAATACTAAAACCAACTAGGGCAATGTGTAAAACCATGTATTTATAATCAGTTACTACAAAAATTCATTTTTATAACTAGATAAAATTAGATTTTTAAATTTGCAATAAGTTTTAATACATAGTCCATTACTCACATTGTCTTTAATGACACCTGATATTGTCTTGTTAGTAGATCCCTGAGGAAGAACACTGCGCATAAGAGGTGAACATAATCCGAAAGGACAGATACATACTTATATTGATACATGATATCCTCCACAATGATGAGTGAAATCAGAATGCCAGGGAAATATCTCCCAAAATATAATGCTTTCGCCTTCAGCTTAGACTGTTCCCGCAGTAATTTCAGGGTGTTTGCTTTCATAGGTTTCACGTTGTGTATGGCAACGTCCTTCTGTCCGATGGAGCATAAAATGTGATTCATCGGAAAATGCTATCTATTGAAATTCAGTGGATATCCAGTTGCGGTACTTGCTTACAAATTCCATCCATCGGCGCCGATGAAAAGCAGTCAGGATGGGTACATGAACCAGGCATCTGCTTCGGAGACTAGGATGCAGCAACTTTCTCTGAACAACAGTTCGAGAGACACTGTTGATAACCACTTGTTGCATCTGGGCGGGTTGTTCTACGGTTGCTCGTCTGTTTGTTCGAACGAATCTTCGAAGCCGTCGTTTATCTCTGCTACCTATCGCCCGTGGCTCGCCGCATTTGTCACGTCACTGATATTGGACACTCCCATTTTGCCATGCACATATGCTTTTACCACAGCGGCACATAAACTGCTTACAAACTTAGCTGTTTCAGAAAGATTTCCATCCTTGGCCCGAAAGCCAATGATCATTCTCTTTTGGACGTCGAATAAATCACTCCGTTTCTGCGTTACGCCAATGATTACAATGTTTTCCGAAGCTTTCTTTCACTCTTTATTTATGCTGAACAGCACTGTCTGCTACCTGCATTTTGTGATTGGTTGTTTAACATCGAAAGTGTGTGGAGGTTACATTAATGTGACTATACCGGTATATATTGAGTGTGTCTACAATGACTATATTTGTTTCATGGTGATATTCAATGTCAGTTGCCAGTTACGGTGACGATATATCTGGAGTTTGGAGTTCCTTAGACGGATATACACACATTTCTATCAACAAGTTTTGTTCAAATGTTTAACGTGGTTATACAGCTGTTTTAGCGACTAGAAATGTTTTATATTTGTATTCGGAACTGATTGCTGTGTATGTGACATTATATTATGCGTCGATTGTTCGATTATTTAAATATACATGTAAAACAAATTTATTATTTTTATTATTTAAAAATCATTGTTTTGCAAATTATTTGAAATATGAGTTTAATTCACATTTAACGTTATTTTGAAAAATTAAAGCTTTTTCTTTCTTTATGAAGAAAGATTATTTTTAAAATTATAAGCTGAATTGCAGCTTATATCATATAATTCGTTAATTTTATTTGTCTGTTCTTTTTTTCCCTCTTATTTCGAATTTTTTCGGGACAATTTTTATATACGTTTTTATGCCGCAGTTTTTAAGAGTACTTTTTAAATAGTGCATCATAAAATTAATTGAAATATAATAATCGCAGTATGAAATATTATAAATACTGTATAATGAAAGCTTTGTAACTATAAAATTTCACTTTTTATAATATTTTTCATATTTTATAAAATTATAAGCAAAATTTTTCAAAAGTAATACTTTGTGTTGAAATTTTCATAACCAACTGTAAATAAAAATTAATTATAAAATTTTACGGTTCAAAAATCTTTATTATTAAACTTCTATTTATATAATTTAATAGTAAATTTTAATTTTTTTTGTACTTTATTTTTGAATTAATAGTATAAATATACTTAAATTTTTTATGCTTTTACTGTTAAAGGCAAAAAATAGTTTAATATAAATTAAAAACCATTCGTTAATATTTGTATACCATTTTTTTAGTAATACATGAAACAGTCTAATGAAAAGAACAATTTCTTTCTAGGATTTTTTATATAATAGTAGCTCTGTGATCCGCGTTCAGGTGTCTTCGTTACGCCATCCCAATAGCATTGCTGTTTCGGTGACTGAAAAAACCACAGCTGGTGATGTGGTGGAGAAAGTTTCTGAGGCTTTGGATCAGTTGGTCGATCCCCGGCATCAGACCGCTTCTAGCCTAGATCAACAGGAAAACAGAGCTTTTTTGCAAAGACCCAGGTAATTAGTTTCTTTTATTCTTAGAAATTATTGGTAAGATCGATAATTTTATATTGCTCTAAGTTTAGTCATTGAATTTTTTTTTCAATATAAAATTTTATGCTAATTTTTCCGAATTCGATTTATTCTTCGAAGCTCATCAACATTTCCTATATCGAGGTTAAATCAGTAATTGTCATCTTAAAGTGCAGAAAATAACAATTACCCGATCGATGAGTGAAACACAACCGATTACAAATGATTCTAAAAATACAGAAAGTTATTTGAAAATGAAGAAAGAGAATTAATTTCATTCAAAAAGTAATCAAAATTAAATTAATTTTGATTTAACTTGTTTTAACTTTTATCATTAAACGTTTATTTGATTCAGTGTTACAGTTTGTCTGGGCATTTCTTTTCTTGAGTTAATATTTGTGTTTGAATGTTTAATGGCTCCATTAAGCAACCCTCTTCAAACCACTGCCGTGAATGACAAAATCTTAAAATTAATATATTCTGTAATTAAAATATTCTAATAAAATAATTAAATCACATTATTCGTTCTTCTAATTGCTTTGAAGAAACTTTTTTTTTCTGAGTATTTTTCATTAGCAGTTATTGCCATTTTTTTCATTTTTAGAGTAATTTTGGTAAATGTTGATACTGTATTTTTTAGAAAAGAATATTTTCTTAGAAATATTTACACTCTTTCGCGATGGTCTTTAGTTAATAGATTTAGTGTCCTAAATTGTGATGACTTAAATAATATTTTTTTCATGGCATGACATACATTATTTCGTTTAATTACATGACAGATTATACAAAATGTCTTATAATATATAAATATATTATTATATAAAATATCTTATAATATCTAAATATCTTATTATATAAAGTATCTTAAAATATATAAATATTTTATTATATAAAATATCTTATAATATATATAAACATCTTATAATATACAAATATCTTATTACATAAAATATCTTATAATATGTAAATATCTTATTATATAAAATATCTTATTGTTTTGTTTCAGAACTATATCTGAACCAGTTGTTATGAGATATCGGTGTCTTGTGAACTCGAAAAAATCTAGTGAAACTTTGAAAGATCATTATCTATATCTTATAAGAGAAAATGTTGGTATGTGTAATCTCTCTCTCTATTTATTAAAATATATTTGTAAATAAAATTATAATTTTTCTAGGAGATGTCAGAATGCTACACAAAAGAATTCTTTCACTCTCGTAATTTGTAAATATACCCCAAAATTATTATTATTAATTAATAAATATATTAATTTTATATTTATGCACTTTTCGTTTTAGAATTATGTAATAGTATTTTGAACAGAATAAAAGAATATAATTTGTCTATGTATTATATTTTTAATAATTTAAAGAAAATATATTGACAGTTGTCTTTATTGTTCCTGATGTCCAATTACGATTGGTATGAAAATTCTATTATATATTTATAATTCTAGTATGATTAATTTTAAATTCATCTGTAAAACTCATTGTTACACTGAAAATATGTATTTTAACTGTTAATCTGAATAAAAGATAAATACTTTGTTTAATTAACAAATAGTAAGAAAATATATCATTCGTATCTGACGTATATAATTAAATTTTTGGTGAAAGAAAATTAATTTTATTAATCAATTTAACTAGTTATATATTCAATAAATAGTAAATTTTAATATGTGATTGATATAAGTTTGATTGGAACATTGTTATAGCTTTTCTTGTGTTAATAAGTTTCTTTAAATAATGAAAATATTTATATAATTTCTCTATACCTTCTATAGAATATGAAGTAAAAATTATGATGCTCTTAACTTACGTTAAGTAATGGAGATATTATGTGTTAATTAAATTTTGTTTAGATGTCATCTTTGCACAGTGTTATAGATTTCAATTTAAATATTTCAGTTGCGTTTTCTTGGATATTTTTTGACGCCCAGATAGGCGCCAAAGTGGGAATAAAAAAAGGGCAACCCTAAAACTACGTCAATCAAAGCGCTGAAAATACTAGGGCTATCAGAAACTAAATTTTATTGCCAAATATTTTGACCAAACTAAGGGTTTGCCGCTCCTATACCGAATCCTTTTAGTTGATTTAAATTACTAATGATATCAGAAATATTTCGTTAACATAAATGTTTTACTTTAATATTCATTCCTAGCGTTACATGCGTTTATTTTTTGCTGTGCATATAATAACAGTGAACAGGAAAAAAAAGAAAAAACTGATAAACGAAAGAAATGTCATCTGAGCATTTTCCTTGCCATTTCATTATAATTACGAATATAAAAACATGTTATTAAATTAATACGGCTAATAATATTAATTATTTAATTTCAATAGGATAATAGCATTAATTTATTAATTATTAAATTTTATAATAATAATACAGTAATAAAAATAATAGCCCAACATTGTTGATGAATCAATATTGTTATTAATATTTTATCTTAGATATGGAATTACTAATCATATTTAAATATCATTAAGCAACTTCTCTCTATCTCTTATTAAATTTATAAAAAATAAAGGAAGTTAATTAAAATCTATTATACTACATTTGAAAATATATGGAGACTAATTTCATATGCATGTCTGGGCATTCTCTGTGTTAAATGTGTACTTTTTCTTTCACATGACATTTTATAACATTTACCGATTATACTTTTGAACATTTTTTAAATAAATGCTTACGATTTTTTTTTTAAATTACTTTCAGAGAAGTCATCAAGCTTGCAATAATTTTTAAATCACATTTTAATTAAATTCGTATACTAATTGAAATCAAATACATATCTTCTCTTTAACATTTACAAAATTAAAAAATTAAATTTTTTGGAGTAATTCCGAGATTTTTGAGTTTTATTTTGTGTAATTTTGAAGGAAAAATAAATTTTTTGTTTTGAAATATTTAAAATTATCAATCTGGGGAAAATTTCAAGTTTATTAAGAATTTAAAAATCAAATAAAAATGAATAAATATATCAGGTAAAATGTTTAATTTCATAAATAATTTAAATCTTTATTGCATGTAATTTCTGTTTTTAATGTAAATTATTTTTCGTTCTAACTTTCTGCTTTTATGTTCTTTTATGATTCTATTTCCGAATAAGTGTAATTTGTTTCATTTGGTAGGAGAAAGACGGCTAGATCACCATACAAACATTCTTAGTGTATGCGGCTCTGGATCTGGCAGATTTGCTTCCGGTTCTACCTGGGAAATTCGTTGCCATCACTAAGATAATTTATTCTTATGGTTTAGAAACATTATTTCTGATGAGAAATATCCTATCATTTTTGCGAATCTGAATCTTCTGTCACTGACGAAGAGCTGTTGCCACTGAAAGAAAAGATATATCATCGCCCACACACACACTATATTTTATTTCCAGCGTGTTTGCAATATTTCACAGTTTACTATAAACAAGATAATTTAATAAGCATTAGGCTGCATGGATAACCAGAATATTTTCACGCAAGTTGCGATGAAATATCAAACTGATAGTGATATGTGCTGACTACATAATTCAAGAAGTTTGTTTTTACTTGATTACTATTTAAATATGATTATTCGTGTGCTTTAAGACTTGATGGCCGTTAGGGTAATTGCAAAACTTTATGGTAGCTTATTTACTGTTGTGTTTATTTAAGTCATATTAAAAAAAGTAATAAAACTTTTTTTTTACTTAATGGTGTATCCATTCTGTTTTCATTCTGAATTTGTCGTTCTATTTCAAACATTCCAAAAATATGCATGTGTTATATAATTGAACTTTCTAGAATATTTGATAATGTATTTATAAAGAAATCATAAGATAAATCCACTCCAATTTAAAATTTGTTTTATTTTCATTACACGTGCGCGTTTGCTTCATTAAATGATTTAAATTTATTAATTCCGCTTTTATTACAACTATGTAATTTTAAACGAATAGAATGTTTTGATATGTTAACCTAAATATGTAGAAATCGTTAAAATATTTTAAAAATATTGCATATTTTTATGAAGTTATTAATTAAATTAAGATTATACATTGAAATGTATATATATTGTAAACATTTTATTTAATTTTATTTAAATTTGTTATACATGGAATACATTCAATGACTTTGTAATGTATAGAATGATTATAAAGTTAAAACAGACTTTGTCACATTTTTGTCATTTCTATTGAGTATTCATGGAAAATAATAAGATTATCATGAATATATTTTGTTTTTTTTCATGATAATTTCATTTTATAAGTATCTGAAGCTTTTAGTGTAAAACTATGAAAGAAAGATAATAAATGTGATTAAATACTTGTAGTCTTTCTTTTTTAAAATTCTGTTAGTGTGTTCTGTTATTGAATTATTTAAATTTGAAAATTATTTTAATGCAGTTTTCACCATATGACTATTTATTGGATAATGAAAACAATTAAAGCATGTGCGTTATCATGATTGTAATAATAGTATAGATTTTATCACTTTAATTACACTTTCAAATCGTATGTACCTATTAGAAATCTCTCTCTCTCTCTCTCTATTTATCGTGGAATCGTTTGAGATAGTTGGTCAAGCTCTAGTGGGATCGTTTGAGATAGTTGGTCAAGAGAGTGGAATTATTTATGACCGATGATGGTAAGATTTTTTTAAAGGTAATTTATTTTTTAGTTCTTTCCATTTCAACTTCACTTAACGAAGTTTTGGTTTCACTTGTTATAGATAATATCAGTATGAATACTAAGTATGTTAAAAAAAAGTAAATTCATTTTTCTGGCTTCAACTTTTTAATTTATATGAATGTTTATGAATAAGTTAAGAAATTTGAGGTATATTTTCATTTTGTAGCTTGGAAGAGTGAAATCGTTCAGCGGTTTTGATGTGGTAAGTACTTAACCTGGATAATGAATGTTTAAAAAAAAGTAAATAGGACACAAAATAGTAATTTCGACATAAAATAAAAATTCACAATTGACTTCTGCTCATTAAAAATTAATAAAAAGAAAACTAGGAAGTTGTTTGAAACCAGAAAGGTGTATTTATCTGAGGAAGTAATAAGTTTATTTGAGGAGGAATAAATAATTATAAGTGATTGTTGGGTTGACTAATAAAAAAGAATAAACTAATACACATTTACGCACATATGGTACTATTTTATTGAATTTTATTAAATTCAACTTATAACTATTTGGGTCATTTACTGAAAATAAAATTAAACAAAAATTTTCACATATGTTGCTACAGATTTCATAAATTTCCTTAGGTATCTTTGGTGTCAAAATAAAGAACTTTCTTTAATTGCGAAGAATTAATGATTTTCATGAAATAATATGACGAAATAATTGAAATTCTATTATATTTAGTTACAAATTTCTATAAAGATAGTTTCTGGAACTAAAACACAATTGAATGGTTTCAAAGTAGAGTTCATTTGAAGATTGGCGAGAAAAAAATCGAAAGAAAAATTTAAACTTTCAAACGGTTCAGAAATTTTAATGATTCATCTTAGAAATTTTTTAAATATAAATTATTTCAGTGCAACACATAGCAATTTTTGTCCAAATATTTGCATATAACACATCTTTAATAATTTTCATTTATTTTTTTGATACGATGTAATTATATGATACTTAATTTTTAATTTATGCATCGATCAACTATATTTACTTGGAAATGATACTTTTTATCAAATCCTTAAATTATTACTATTATTAAAATTATAAAACAATTCAAATATGACATTTAAAAATTTCCGATAAGTTTACTAAGATTTTTAATTTAAAATTAAAATAAAATTCAAGTTTAATAATTGTGATTTTTTTTAGTTCTTTGCAAATTTAATTGTGATTTTTTTAGTTATTAAGTTTTTTCATATTAAAGATATTTTTCCTGTTGTTAGGTAAAGAAAAAATGTTAAACTAATTAAAGGATACTCGTTTCTTAGAAACTTCAATATTTTTTGCAGTAATTTTGTTTAGTGTTATTTTCAGTAATTTTTGAATTCATCAATAAAACTGAACTAAAACAAGAAATTATTGTTTCATTTGTTTTTTCTAACAATAAATTGTTAGAAAACTCAAAAATATAATTTTTTGAGCTTTCTAACAAAAAATAAATCTATCAAGATAAGTAAATATTCCAGGAGTAATTCTCAATTTTCAAGGAGTCTAGTCAAACTTCCGGGAGTTCCAAGGGTCCTTAAAAATTTCTAATTCCAAGGTGTTTTCAGGAGTTGCATGAAGCCTGTTTTTCTAATAAAATATATACATTTTTGACAATTTAAGAGCTAAAAAATATATTAAACTACACATTATAAAGCAACATTAAGATTTGAAATAAATAGTATAAAATTTAGGGCTTAATGCGATATATTTTTTCAAGAGCAACTTACTTTATTAAGAGAAAATATTTCTGAGTTCAGAAAATAAATTCAGAAGTATAGAAACAAATAATTCATTATATATGTTTTGCAATTATCTTTCTTATGAAATATAGGAGCACTGCTGCCATCTATCATTTTAATTTTGTAGTAACGCGTAAACATTTTGTAAAATTGTGAACACTTTTAAAAATTAAATGATTGCTTTATTTAAGCAATGGTAATAAAGAAAATATTATTTAAATGGTAATGTTTATTTAATTTAATTAACATTAAATTTATAGGGTAATAAAAACAAAGCATGAGCGTTATAATTTTAATTATAGTATAGATTTTATCACTTTGATTACACTTTTAAATCGTATGTACCTATTAGAAAAAATATTAATTAAGCTTTCACAAGAATACAGCTTAATTTTAATTATCAGTAGCTTTGATTTGAAATAAATCTCTTTATTAAAAATCTTGTGACCAATGTATTAAAAGAAATTGAAGTCACATTTTCATTGAAGTCACAATTTTATTTGTTAAGCAAGCGTGCCAAGTACATTTTCCGCTTTTTATGTATTTATAGCAAAATTTTGCCTTGTGATACTGACGTTTACATACCAGTCATACTTTATTCATTAAGACGCAATTTTCTGTTTCAAATTAAATCTCTTAAGAATAATTAATTGAACAGTAGATTCCTATTAATATAGATTGTGAATAGGAATTTAAATATTAATTTGAAGTTTTATTTCTTCCAATAAATGCAGCAAACTGTTGATGTTAGACGTATATGTGTTAGATATTTTATACTTTCAAATTTTCTGAATTGAAATTAACATCGTGTTTTCTTCCTTCATCTGGAAGATTTTATTTGATGTTCAGCACATTTACGTGTGAACAATTCTTTGACAGAACTACTACAAATATATATATATGCACAGTGAATGATTTCCTCTGAAGAATGGATGTGATGAAGAAAAGGTTACCAATCGTGTAGATCATCCAAATTATGAAAGTTTATTTGCTAAAGAAATTTGCTATGCATGCGATTATTTTCTAAAATCTGTAAAAAAATCTAAATGAAAAACTTTAATTACAGCAAGAAATTAATTTCTATTATTTTATTTTATTTTTAGGACTCTTAACTCTTATAATTTTTCCTTATTTTGTTCATATGGTTTACTTTGTTTCTATAATTCATTTCATCCACATTTTAAACACCAAGTGTATAGAATTATATCTTTCAATAAATTATTTCTCTTTGAACGATTTAACATAAGTGATGTTTTAATTTATGAGCGTTTTCGGCAAAGAAAGAATAAAATACTTAATTTATATATAAATACACACACACATTCACTTCCAAACGTTGCACGAAGATGTAAAATACAAATTAATCAACAGTTATTATTGCTTTCCTTGACACAAAATTTGGCAGAAAAGTAGCATATTTATATTTATGCATAAAATAAAATCATTAATTATATACAGAAATGAAAACAATATTAAATGTTTGCAAGTTATCATATGAATGACATACTGAAGATTTAAACATAATTATGTATAAAGTGAAAATAAACAGCATAAAATAAGAAAAGGACATTAATAGGATATGTGATCCCTCCTTATCTGCATACAAAGTTTACACCTTGTGACCATGCTTTTTATTAGGTGGCCAACCACCGCAGAAATAAGCAACAGCCATTCTTTTTATAGAGCAGTTTCCAGCTCAATAAGAGTGGCTGGAGGTGCGGAACGTGAAAATGCAGCACGGCCGAGAGCATCCCAAAGATTTTTAATGGGATTAAGGTCGGGCGAATATGCTGAGACCACGCCATATGCGCAATCTCTTCATTCTCCATATAGACATTGACAATTTCAGCTCTATGGGAACGTGCATTATCATCCATTAAGCAGAGCCAACTACTGCAGCATACAATCTCACAATGGGCTCTAGGACTTCACTTTGAAAGACGTGAAGGTCGGAGCTAATTAAATCCCTGCCCACACCATAATGCTTCCGCCTTGGAATGCGTGATGTTTTGTGGCTGATTGCGTGTTCCTTTTTCACGCCATATCTTTATACGCTTGTCATCTGGCTCCAGATCAAATCTTGATTCATCAGTAAACATGACGTCGTCCCAGTCAGACACAGTCCAATTGACATGTTCCCAGCACCACTTTAATCATACCCCCTCTTGATTGGACGGACAGACAAACACAAACTCGAGGTACCCGGGCGTACAGTCCACTCATATGTAATCATCGGTGTACAGTAGTTGTAGATATCACCTTACCAAGGGACGCTGTAACCATAGATGTCACACGTGTGGAGGTCGCTCTGCTATACCGCTTAACTAAAATCGCAATATAATCTTCTACGGGGTTTATAACCCTTGGGTGACCAGCTACGGGCCTTCGGACAACTATCAGTGTGGTTTGGAATTGTTTCCATAAACGTAAAATTACAGAATGAAGAATGCCGAAGAAGAGAGCAACATCTGAGACTGACTGTCCTGCTTTATTTCGCGCCCCACAGAACGCCAGCGCTCAGAATCTTCCATTCGTCTTCTGGAAATCATAGAAACAGGCATGTTTTGAAAATAAACTGCACGAAAGTTTCAAACACCTTCTATCAGCACTTACAATCAACTTCTGTAACCTTTCATAAAGCTGGTATCTTATAAGTCTGCCTTTTTTGCATATTTCTTGACATGAAAGCGCGATTGGCTGTTACCTAACATATTTGCATTCATCCTCTTCAGTTCTGATTGCCTTCCGGAAAATGGCATTTTTCTCTCTGTGCTTAACTTTTTGAAGTTAGTGTATATTTATGATACATCAATTGCTAACACTAACACTAACACACACACACACACACATATATATATATATATATTCATTCATATTCGAATGAGATATTTTCTATGATACAACTTATTGAAAGAAAAGCCCCTTTTTTAACATGAATATATGAACAATGAATTTTAGTTTTGTCACGTTTTTTTTTCTATATAATTTTCGTCTTAAAAATTTGAGTTTAAGATGAAGTAACAACATATTAACTACTTATTTACTTTGCTAATTCATCTCCTATAAACTAACATAATTTAATGTGTATAATGATTCACATCAATATTTATGGCTTGAGAAAAATTAACGTATTAAGTAATAATGTTAACACTAATGGTAAAATGAATTTATCTATGAATTTACACTATAAATTCTGAAACAAAAAATTGGCTCTGAAAAAGCATGTTTTATTTCTCATTTTACAATGCATGCTTAGAAATTAGATATTTACAAATGATGAGAATATTTTAGTATGTATATGCGTTATCCAATATATATTTTTATATTTATAACTTTTTTTGCCAGTGTTTTAATTTCTTACTAAATCAATTATATCATTAAATCATCTTATGCACATTCATGTTGTCTTTCATTATTCAATTTAAAAAAACTATTTCTTAATAAGATATTGTAGATCACTTTTAGGAAAAATATCATTAGAATGCGTTGAAATATTGAAGTCTTTTTGGAAAGTAATATGGGGAAAAACGTTTTTTTAAAAAAGGGGTTCAAGGTAAATTCAACACGTACTATTTCTTTTTTCCTTATATTTGAATGAGATCAAGATTAGGGACATTTTTGGTCATAAAATATCTTATGAGTTTAATATTGTTTTGAGTGTGTTTTTATTTTGTTGATAATTTTTTTTCTTATTCTGTTATATTAATTAAAATTACTTATACAACCAACTTGCGTAAATTTTCATTTGATTCTTTTAATGCGTTTTTTGATATATTAATTCTAAAATTTATACTATAGATTTAAATGACATATTGGGACTTTATAGTTTCTTAATATATTAAAAAACAAATGTACTCACGTGAAATTAAATTTGTTTTATTTATGAGTACATAACTAATTATGCTGCATCAAATTATATAATTATAATTATTTTATTAACAACAATCTCAAATTAATTTAAGGTATGTGATGAGGGAAATGTTATGAAATAAAAGATTTCCTTTGTTAAAACTAAATGCAGAATAGAACTCTACTAGGTTTTGAAATGCCAAATTCAGAATGATTCATCAGTTTGATCAATAATTAATTAGAACCACTTTGATTAATGCAATCTAGATTAGAGGGAACCACTCAAAGATATTATACTGGATTATTGTTGACGCATGATTCTCTTTCTAATTATAGGAATAAATGACGATAACATACTTATTTCAAAAAATGATTAAAAAGAAAAAAAGAAATTAGTATTTCTATCTTACTATTTGATTAGTAGAGAAGTTTTCTAAGCATTGTTTATTTTGATTGTGTACTTATAATTATTTTGATCATAAAGTGTAATAAATTATAGCTTAATTATTTTGAATAAGTAATGTAATCGTACTCTAATATCACCTATGAAAATGATGAATTGCTAATTTTTTTTATTTAAAATAATGAAATTAAAGATTTTTTGTATCCAAATGAAAGATGTGTCATTTCATTCACACTTAAAAAATGCAAATTAATATTTTTGCGCAATAATACTTCCTTTACAAGCATTAAAATGTTTTGTTAATAAATATTATAAGCACATTTTCATTATATACAAATGTATGTTATTTATTTCACGTGTTAAGTTATTTTTATCATTTATGAAAAAGCCATGTTTTGTCTATAAAAAATTTATATGTTTCTATTAGTGTATTGCTGAATTTATTAGCTGATTAAGATATTTAATTGACACTTTTGCTCCCGTTAATAGATTTTAAATGTTTCTACATTAAATTACGTAACAATTTCAAAGTAATAAATCACAAGAAAATCTTCGGTATTGCCTTGATGGTTCAATAGTCAATTTTACACGAAGATTCTCTTGGATATATTAGAAAGAAATTTTATATAAAATAAATCAGAATTGTTTTCTCTTATATTGGTGGATAAAGTATCAATTAAGTAA
The DNA here is from genome assembly GCA_030067965.1 of Latrodectus elegans. Classification (NCBI taxonomy): domain Eukaryota; kingdom Metazoa; phylum Arthropoda; class Arachnida; order Araneae; family Theridiidae; genus Latrodectus; species Latrodectus elegans. Next base: position 62,673,274 of record CM057819.1, read on the forward strand.
ATCTTAATAAAGTTTCTTTTTCTTTTTTTTTCAAGGTAATAAAGTCTTAATTTACTGTCATTACTGCTGTTCAGTAATCACTTTAATTGAAACAATTTTATTTTCTTTAATAAGAAAAAATATTGGTTGATAATTATGAAGTTAATACATCAAGTAAAGGGCCGTGGTAACCTAGTGGTTAAGGTACCGGCCTTCCATCCTGAAGGCGGGGTTCGATTCCCAATGCCGCCTAAGACCCACGGAGTACATTCGATATACGTGCTCATTACATTTGTAGAAACGAAAGTCCTGTGGTTGGTCGTTGAGCTGTTACCATGAGTGCAATGGTCTGGAGAAAATTTCCTCCCCTTCCGTACCAATATTAAAATTGCGGGAGTTGATTCTCAGATGGTGCCAACTATCGGAGGATTTTAAAAAAGAGTAAAGACATATAGATTCACACATGGTGCTTTGTTTAAAAGAAAGACGCACCTACTGACTTAAATTCGCATTGCCAAGTCATAGCGAGTTTGGCTTATCCAAGTGTCATAAGTAACAGCATCAGGTAAACAGTTTACACTATTATTACGAAGGAAAATGTTTTTTTTCTCTGGATATTTTAATATTATTTAATGAGATTTTTACATAAACAAGAAAATTTTATAGAACAGATTATACATTTAGAATATTAAAAAAATGGAAGGTAGTCAAAGTTAACGAATTAGTAAGATTTAGTAAAGCAAAACAATAATCCAGGTGATTATGCTTTAATATTTTTATCGAATTTACATACTCTTTTTAAGCAGACTATCAAATGCATTATTTAAAAGATCAATTATATGAATCATATTTAGCAATAATGTTATATATATCTATATTTTTTATATTACAATATTACAAACAACAGGTTTCCATGAATACAAAAAAGGGTTGACTTTGTTACAGTTTAGAAACTGTTTTTCTAAAGTTTGGTGGGTTAATTCTTTTGAAATATATATATATGTATATATATGAGATATATATGAGTACGACATGCTTATATTAGTAGGATTCCAATACGGCTATATGGACCTTTTTGGTGTATGAAAATGTAAAATCATCGATAATATTTCAGGGGTCTAATGAGACTCTATAATAAATTTTCAAATAAATAAATAAATAAAAAATAAAATGAAAATAAAAAATAATACGATACAAATCTAATAAACCACTATTTCCGATTTTATTTTGCCCACATTCTTAATCAATTTTAAACTTTTATAAATATTTTATGTGCAATTATTAATATAATATTGCACGCTTTACATCATAAAAGAAAATGTGGGATAAAAAGAAAAATCATTCTCTCAAAGCCTTCATATATAGAAAACATTTTAGGAATCTTTGAATTAAATATTTTTAAATTATTGGCTTATTTTACGGAAAAATGATAAATGATTTTTAAATATTTAACAATATAATTTTTCGGTGTTCAACGATTCTATGGATTAGCCGTTTGAGCAAATTTTAAATTATTATTTTTTTTTGAGCGACTTTTAAATTTTCTGTTTTTTTAATGTGGATAGGAAATGGATTACGATTGGTAAATAATGCCGTCAATAATAACAGGATTGAAAAACACTTCAATCATATCAGATAAACCAAAGTAGAAAAATTATACCTGATAGGTAGTTTTGGTTTATTTATAATTTTTAATCCTAATAGAAATATTATGTAGTGAATTTTTAACTTTTTAATATATTTGCGCACTGTTTTTTCAGTCAATTGTGGTGGAAGAAATGTTATAGTAATTTGTAGCTGTTATAATTACAACTACCTTCCCTACTGAACTTGAGTAGTAAGGCAAACTAGGAAATATACTCTCTCTCTTGATTGGTCATGTAGTAATTCGTTCATTGTTATTATTCTGAGCTTTCTGTGTAATTATATGTAATGTACCCACCTAATTATATGTTGCGATGTAGAACTTTAATTATTTTAAATAAATTTATTTAACAGAAATCTTGCAATCCTTTTTATTTGCACTATGTATCAAATATTTTTATTATTATTATGCTTAGAATCATGCGGTTATAAATTAAATTTTATTTGCATGTATAAATAAAATTTTATTTGCTGAAGATGCTTAGTTGTTTTATATTTACATTTAAATGTAAATAATTATTTAAAATTTAGACATTTAATTTTTATATTCAAATTATCAATGTGATTGTGAAAAGTGTATCAAATTCCTATTATTTTGTGGAGAAGCAATCATATAGTAGTTTCAATTTTCAAATAAATGTATAAGATGGTGATTCTTAGGTTTTCAATCTAAAGCAATTATTAAATGGATTATGCATTTTATATATTCAATACAAATCACTCATAAAATTACAAACTTTTATATTAGCTTTCATTTAATTTAATACTTTTTTTCTCTTTTTTGCCATATTTCAAAGCTTTGTTGGTATTTCAAAACAGAATAAATGATTAAAATGATACGTTTTTAATCATAACAAATTTTGATTTCATTATGTTAATGGATATAATTTTCAGTTTTTACTACGCATGTTATTTTATTCGGAATATTAGCTTACTCTTCTCCTTCAGTTAATACTTAATTTTTTTCCTAAGTTATATATATATATATATATATATATATATATATATATATATATATATTTATTTATTTATTTATTTATTTATTTATTTATTTATTTATTTTGTTTCTTATTCGAGATGTTACTAACTTGATTTTTATTTTCTACTTTTTTACGTGGAATATTGCTTTGCACATATTTTTTGGTGCATATTAATACTTTTAAATTTATTTTAATACTTTTTGGAACGTATTTAAATTAAAATTAACCAAAAAGACTATCGTTTTTAGTCTTCTTAAGAAAATGTATCGCTATAAAAATATTTTTCTTAAGATAAACTTAGGGAATAGAGTTTTCGTAAAATTCATTATAAATATTGATTGTGATTTTGATTGTCAATGTGGCTGAATAAAACACTTCAAATGCATACGCTCATAAATATGATACTTTTTCAAAATTATTATTCTGAAACATCGATAAAATATCTATGTTTCTCTAATAATCATGAGCTTTTATTTGAAATGAATCACTTTTATTGAAACAAGTATTTCTTTCTTAAATTATGTGATTCTTTTTGATAATAAGATTTACCTTTTTAAAGTCATATAGTTATTCTTGGATTTTCATAAAACATTACTTTTATGAAGTAATTTTAGGAACTATTAACTTTACCCGTAGCTTTTTTCTTTAGCCGAATAACAAAAACATGATTTTGTGATTAATTTGTTGGTATTTTTTACCAACTCTGTTCATTTGTACTTATTTCATCATTTTCATCAGAAGAAGGAAAATATTTTATCTATCATATATTGTGAATTGCAGTTAATTTAAAAGCGTACTGAAGTTAATAGTTGCCTGAGCAGGAATTGTAATATGATGTTTCAGCAAATATTTATGATTCAATATAGTTAAATGTTATACATAGATTATAAAATTTACTTTTCAAAATAAAAATAAGGATTTAATTCAATTCATAATTTTTTTTACATAATATTACAATTTTTTATATACACTTATAGCGCACCCTGTCTACAACACTAACAGTGACATCACCAACAAGGAAGCGAGTCCCTCTCCAGCAACCGTAGGAATGAAACGTATATCCATATGACTCTCCATGTTTACCCTATCCCTTTAACTTTATATGTTTAGATGTAATTTTATTTTATTTGTAGTATATGTATCTGTGTTGTACCCTAATTTGTAATAAATTATTTTGAGCTACTTAAGGAACTTATTTCTTTGTTCCTATTAAACCAGATAAGTGCTACACACTTGTAAAAACTATTTTTTAAAATTAAAATTTTTAAAATTTTTTGTATGCATGATATATAAGTATTAAATAATTTTGAGTTAAATTGTACTTTAATTTTGGGCTTGAGATTGGAGCTTAAAGCTGATTTTGTTGCTCTTAACTCATAAGGAATGCAACAGATAAAGTTAATGTTTACAAAGGTTATAATCTTAAATTTCAAATCAGAAAAATATTTTATATTATATTATCTGAAATATATGTAAGTCTAATAAATATAATATGCTATATAGTCTAATAAATATATCATATACTTGTATTATGCAAATTGTTAATAATATTTAAAAGGATATATTTTAAAGTTGGATATCTATATATATATATACAAAAAATCTGAAATTATTTTATTTAGACATATGATAAAAGTTCCTTGTTTCAAAAAATTATAGGTTCTAAACTCATAATAACTTAAAAAAAATTTAATGCTTTAATGTATAGCGTAACAAAAGATATTAATGTTTGATTAATTTTATTATATTCCTCTTTTGATGGAATTTCCTTTAAATTTATTAATCGAATTATGTATCATATTTTGCACTGTTAATATTTAAATTTTAATTAGAAAGCAATTAAACAAAACAGATGACATTTGAATATTTTTGAATTCTTTAATTTAATTAATACTATACTTTTAAATTATTTTAAATTTATCCTTTATTTTCCCTTAATTTTATTTATATTAGAGATTGCGCTGATTAATTCAACCTTTAAAAGTCTGCGCAAAGAAAATTTAATAGAGTATTTAGTAAAGTATTTGTGCATTCTGATATTCATAATGTACCATAGAATTAAATTTTAAAATATATTAAAATTTCTACAATATTTAAAAATATATAAAATTGTAATAAATGCTTAATGAGATTTATTGAATTACAGTTTTGAATGTGCTTAAACATTTTTAATTAAGAGCTTTAAATGTATTAAATTAAGTATCAATTGTTGTTCTCGTGTGCCAGCTAGGCTGGCGATTTAGGGTCGGCTGCTCCACTTTCCCAACTGAATCGTATTTGGTGTGGAGTCCGACTTCTTCAGTACACACATATGCCATAGGGATCCGTTTATAGGGTAGGCAACCATTCACACCAGGAAAGGACAAAGACAGGATAAATAGAGAGAGAAAGTACATCCAAGCTTGAAGCAGGATTCGAACCCCGGACCTCCCTATCCGTAGTCAGACACGCTAACCACTAGACAAGTTGGCTGGGCAAGTATCAGTTAAATAATGCATAACATGAGGTGAATCACTCTGAAATGAAATTTTATAACGAATGTAGTTGAAGACATAAACTTGAATACTTTGCATATAAAAATAAAAAAATAAAATAAATATTTTATTTCAATATGGACAAAATATTAGAAATTGATAATATATTATCTTTTGGTAATTTGTTAGCCCTTAAATCTTAATTATTCAGGTATGTCATTTTACATGTTTTAATTTTATATAAAAGGAAAATTTATAAACATATTGTTAAAAATCTTTAAACAATGTATTTTTACTTTATTTATTTTAATAAATTGAAAAATATCTTCAGTAAAATTGAAATTTTCTTGTTAGATGTTCATATTAGCATCATCATATAAAGTTTATTTAAATGCTTTAAAATGTAAATTTTGTAAGTTATGTTTAATATTACTTAGTGTAAATTACTTAGAAATGAATAAACTGATGACTTAGTTTCTACTTAATGCTCAGTTATAATATTTAAAACTGAACTGAAATTTATAATGGTAATTTTTGTAATAAATTTAAAATATATGCAAAGTTTTAATTTTTGTTAAATAGTATAATGCATGAAAATAAAATACTTGATTTTATTCTGGATTTTATATTTGTATAATTTATAAAAAAAATGCTTATATATAGCTAATGTCATCTGTATTCGTAGGAATACTTTTAAAACACAACATAAAAGAAATTTATAGTGCCAAGGCTGTGATTTTGGCAGATGGACTGATTTGAGTTGACTTTAATCAAATCAAACCAAAGATATTTATGCAAATAAAACATAACAAAAAGTATAAAAGGAAATAGAAATTGACAAATATATTTTATTTTGTAAAAAAAGTAATATTAAAGACTAAATATTTCACAGGGCAATCATTTCTTTAAAGAAAAAAACGCCTAATTTTTTAATTTCTAAATTATGATAAACTTTACTAATACAGTATAATCCAAAAAGTTTTCATTTTTATAAATTTTATTTTTTAATTCTTAAAATTTGCAAGAAATTTAAGAATAAAAACTAAATTATTTTAAGCCATAAATGGAATATTAAATATAACAATATGAATTTTATTTTGTAATTTAATTCATTTTGTAAATGTTTTACCATCAATAGCAATTTTTCTAACTAGGTTCTAAATGTCATGCAATTTTAGCTTCATGAAAAATTACCACACCTAGAAAATAATTTGTATTAGAAGATTTAACATAAATGACATTATTCTCTAAGCAGTCTATATGTATGTTAATTATAAGGAAGTAATATATTATTGTAGATATTGATTTATAGAAAAAAAATTATTCAGTTAATTATAAAGTCTTTGAAAGTCTATAAAGTTGTTTCCTCTACTTAATTAGAATTTTGTTTGTCAAATCAATATCTCTTTAATTTGCATACGTTTGGTAAGCGCTTTTAATTTTGGTTTTACTCTTAATCCTTGAACAATTTATTAAAGAAAATTTCATATTATAAAGCAATTAGGAAAATAACTTTTTTGAAAAAAGCCACAAAGAAAACTTTACAAAAAAAAATTTCTTTAACTATTAATACAATTAGAATTAAATTTACTGTCAAAATATATAAAAATATTTCGTCATTTAAATAAATAAAATAATAATAATAATTGAATTTTACAAATCAAATAAAATAATAACAACTCTGTCAAATAAAATAATGATAATAATTATATATATATATATTTCACATAATTATCATTATTTTATTTAACATTATATTACTAAACATTATCATTAAAAAAAGTGCGAAAACGTACTTTATATTATTACTTTTTTAATAATATAAAGTACGTTTTCGCACTTTTTCCTGTTATTTGTTGATAAATATACATGAAATTTCTAAAAATAAGGAATTTTTTCATTATATTTATAATTTGTATTAATCTGCATATTTTTTCAATATGTAAAAAACGTTCCATAAAAATAAGAGTAAAATCATAAAAAGATAAAAAAATCATATTTAAAATAAAAAGTAAATAAAATTAAAAAAAATTTCATAGTTGATAAGCACTAGATTCATTATTCAAGCATTTTTTAAAATCGTCTCAAAGAAGCTTGTACTGCTGAAATAATTTTTGAATGTACGTTAAATTTTCTGCCACAGAGTTTTTCAACGTTTGCAATAGTCAGAAATCGCATGGTAAGAGATTTGTATTGTAAGGTGGATGTGACATTAATTTAATATTGAATTAATTAAGATATTGCTGAACAGAAGTAGCGACATGCAGGAGAATATTATTGTGATACAGTGTTTAATTCCTTAGTAGTTCAGAACACTCTGTGTATAGGGATTATCACAAAATTTTCAAAACTTGAACATAATTTACCTTTAACAATAATTTTTGGAGACACAAATTTTCGAAATAAGCAATAATTTACAGCACTTTCTCATTGGCCAGTCTTAAAAGTGAGTTTTTCTGCTGTGTCCAAAATGCAATGAGACTCAAGCTGCTCCTGCTCACATTTTAGCCTGCATATAAATAAGCCAGCTATTCTCGAGCCCTGAGCTACATTATTTGAAAGCGTTCGGGCTCATGGACCTGGTTTGATGTTGCAGTCAACTAGGAGGTATAATTCGCAATAACACAACAACAACCATAAACGTGAGTTTATGCAAATCAGTGAGTGTAAACTTCCTTTTTCGAAATCTTACACGCAATCTAAAAATTGTTGATTCATTGAAGCATTTGGTCTCATTAACTTCTTTTATTGATTCAATTATTTTATAGTTGTTTTAACCAAATAATAGAAAAATATTATGTCACAACTCATTCCTTTAAGTCTGAATCATTTATCTAAAATTTTGTGAGACCAAAAAATGAAAAAAATTAAATAGTCATATAAATTAAAGAAAAATCAAATCGTCTGCTTTGTTTAGATTATTTATAAAGATTACTATTTAATAAAATAAAAAGCTCTTGGTCTTTTATTCCATAATTTCAATGTTTTAAACTGTATTTTATGCACATATGTTCTTAGTAATATTTTTTAATTCCCCTTTCATTGTGTAAGAAAAATTTTGAACGTTTGAAAATTTTTATCGTTTAATTATGTTTGTATAGAAATATCTTCTCATAGAGCTTTCCCCCCATTAAATAAAATAAAAAGCATTTAATTGTGTGTGTGTAATGTAATAAGTGTTATTTCCTTTAAAATCATCTGATAAATCTGAATGCGACTGTAAAGTAATAGCAGAAATGAAAAATTTATTAATGAAGTTAGTTAATGAAAAACTTATTCATGAAACCAGTGAGTAAATATTTTATGCAATAGTAATATGCTTAAGAATGTAACAGTATCACATTTTTTAAGCAGTTAAAATACCTCTCTTAACATTAGTCTTATTTCATGAATTCGTATCTTTGTACAACTCAAATTTACTAAAATTTAAACATTTTATATTCTTGTTTTTATAATATCTGCTTTGGTAAACATGAATCACATGTGATTTTCAGTTATAAAGAAATATAATAATTATTTGATTGATATTTATCTTAATCGTAATATTTTTAGTATGTAATAAATAGTGCTATATTTCTGTGGTATGTGCTTTCTCTTATCCATTTATATTAGTTGTATTATAAATACAAATTAAATAATATGTAGAATTTCAATTCAAATTTATATTGTTCCAATACATCTTTCACCTAAACCACAAAACTCAGAAAAATAGACATAAAGCTGTGTATTAATCACTCTGAGGGACTAATTTACTGAAAGTAATTAAATATCGAGAAGTGAATTAGACTTAAGCATTACTGTTATGTGTCTTTCGAAGACGCAAGTCTATTCCAGAATTTGGAGCCACGAAAGGGTTATCTCTAATTGATTGATTAACTTAGCTTTCTCCAATCCATGTGGCGGAAAATGATTTCGTACAAGGATTCGGACACGGTGACGATAAATGAAATCAAGTAGAAAATGACTTCTGCTTGGTATGTCTTCCATTCGTGGTCCCGAAAACAAAGCTAATTAAGAAAGGGGCAGAAAGGAATCCATTCTGTGTGAATGCTTCACTTGAAAGGAAAGATTTTCTAGATTACTATTTTCCAGATAGATCGATATCTGATGCAAGTAAGGTGACGAAAATTTAATTATTTGAGATATTTCGAAGTTTATTTGTGTTAAGTTTTCTGATATATTACAACATCCTGAAAAAATTATTTATGATAAAATGTATTGGAATAGAAATTATACTGGTATTATTGTATAAGGTAATGTGAAATTATAAGTAACATTTTCAGTGGTGAATAATATTGATGGATTACTTGTAACAGTTTGTTCAATTTTAAATGGAAACTGAAGTTATATTTTCTCAATAGGATTTCAGTCGAAAACAGATTTGTAAATCAATTCGCAAATGATTTGAAAGTTATAACGTAGGTAATTAAAATATCTATGTTAAAATAAAAATCAATTATTAGAAGTATCAAAATTTAATATCATTATTCCCAAATAAATATTATGTTTTACGAACATCTTTAATACATTTGGTAAAAACGTTTTGTTAAAAAAGTTTTGGATAAATACCATGAAGAAGATTTGAAAATTTTTAATGTAGCACACATTGCTAAGTATTTTATTATTAAAATATAAAATGGCATTTTGGTATACGCTAATGCAATTTTAAATTTAGAAATAGAGACAGTGAGAGAGAAAGAGAGAGAGAGACAGACAGAGAAAGAAAGAGAAAGGACACAAACTCAGTATCGTATGATTATTAAAAAATTTACACCAAATAACACAAATATTATAATAGGCATAATATATCAAAAATGAAAAGTATTTTTGTATATGGCCTAGTTTTTTATATCCTGAAAAAAATTAATAATTTTAATAAATAAGCATTTTATTTTCTTAAAATTAATTTTGCCAATTGGTTAGGTTTTTCATGAATTTTTTTTTCAATTTATGATGTTAAAAAGAATAAGGATTGTTCTAGAAGTATATTTAAGAACAAAATATTAAGATATTTTATCGTTTTAAATCTTTTTTTTTATATTCTTACTTATTAAAGTGTTTAAGGTTACATCGAAATAAGTATCAGCTTTGGATTATGATATGAATGAAAGTGAGAATTATGATCAATGCAGCAAAATTTGTTGATTTTTCTTGCCAAGCTAAAGATATCATAGATATCAGGATTTAGATCAGGAAATATAATGTTTGTAAACTAGCTTTTCCCCCGAGTAATAGTAACTTTATAAGAAACAGACCAAAAAAAGGCGACATTTTTAAGTCGATATTCTAACGTTATACAAGAATACAATAAATATAACAAAAATTGATTGAATTCTTAAAAATATTATAAAAAGTTCGAAATTTAATGAAATATGCTACGAAATATAAACTGCTTAAAATTTTATATTATAATTAAAAAATAATGTGTGTGTGTGAATCAGATTTTCCAAATAGACTATTTTAGTTAGAATTATACTTACAAATATAAACTTAAGACATGAATCGTAATTAGAAAAACTAATTTTAAATTTTTCTAGAAAATGATTTTAAGCATGATTCAATTTGATAATTTATATCTAAAGTGTATGAATAAAATTTAAATGGAATTCATACGTTACTATAAATGGGGATATATAAATGTTTCTAATGATTAAACAATAAAATGTATAATTTTATGGCTATGAGAAACGGCAATAATACACTGCTGGACTATTGCTAAGGACGGATAACACTATCATCCATAGCAACCACAAAATGAAAGGAAGCAAAATGTGAAAAATTAGAATAAGTGCGGGATATAGTAAGAAGAAGTATGCGTATGCAAATTATTTTTCCACGTGATAGCGTTCATAAAAGCTTTAAAGGTTTTGACACGTGTGGACAGTTGTTGTTTCAAGTCAAAGTTTTACAGTAAAGATTTAATAGACGAACTTGAAATTTTTGACATGTCTTCCCGACATTAATTAGATGATTTTATGCGTGTCTGAATTATTGGAAAGATCGAAGAAGGGCGAAAAATAACAAATGTTGCCAGGGTGTTCGAAATCATTCACAGCATTGTTTCACAGCTGTGGAAGTCATTTAAAACTACTGGAATGTGTAGTAGGCGGCACGGGGGAGGTCGTGTTAGAAGTGCGACGCCAGCAGAAGACAGATATATCGTCCTATCAGCAAAAAGGAACAGGCACACCACAGCTCAGCAGGTGACAAATCAGTTTCTTGCTGCCTCAGGAAAGCAGATCTCCCAAAAAACTGTTGCCAAACGTTTGAGAGGAGGAGGACTATACGCCCGCAGACCTGTTGTGTGTGTCCCATTGACCAGACAGCACCGTAATACTAGTTTACAATGGTGTCGTGAGATTCGCAATTGGACTGATCAGGACTTGGCATGCCTACTATTCTCAGATGAGAGTAGGTTCAGTCTGTCATTGGATTGAAGACGCCAACTGATCTAGCACGAGAGTGGTACTGCTTATCGTCCAGAAAATATTCAGCAAAGGACCGATATTCGACATGCAGTGTCATGGTGTGGGCCGGCATCATGATTAATGGCCGTACGCCCCTACATGTCGTTGCGAATGTGACTATGACGGGGCAACGATACATTAATGAAGTTTTACTTCCTCATGTTCGTCTTTTCCATGGTGCTGTCAATGATATATTTGTTTTTATGGACGACAACGCAACATGTCATCGAATACTCGCTGTTCAGGATTGTCTGGACAGCGAGAGTATTCAACGACTCGTATATCCATCACGTTCTCAGATCTAAACCCAATTGAAAATGTGTGAGATGCTTTGGGGAGGCAATTTGCTGGTCGAAACTATCCTCCGACAAACAAGAACAACCTCATCCGTGCAATCACAGAGAAATGGGATAAATTGCCTCAACAGCTGCTGGATAATGTTTTGCAAAATATGATACGACGTGTGGAATGTTGCATCACACTCCACGGTGGACATATCCCGTACTGATGCCTTTTTTCAAGGTGCCTGCTGAATTTTATATGCATTGTTCCATTTTTCCGTATGCAGCATCAAATGAACACTGTTTTCTTTCAGATGTTTTACAGCTTTTGCACTTTCCAGAACAATAAATATTCTTTATTCAAATGTCTGAACAGTGTGGCAACTATATTTTATCCCACTAGGCCTCATGTTTCGCTTAATGTTATGCCACATTGCAATTTGTAATCCATCCTTAATAATTGCCCAGCAGTGTATAATATTTTAGGCTTTAGGCAACAAATTTAAGATGAGTTTTCCTTAAACCTAAAACAATTCTGAGTAAAAAAAAAGATCATTTATATTTAATAATGGAATTGTAACAGAAGTGGGTAATTATATAAACGATTTAAATTTTTAACGAAATAGATTGCAGTAGATTTTATGATAATGGAACTAATTTTAAACATTTCAAAACATTTTAATGTTTTTTGAAAATTAATGATTACAAATTTTACCTGTATATATATATATATATATATATATATATATATATATATATATATATATATATATATATATATAGATAGAGAGATATATATATATATGCATGATTTCATGCTGCTACTTCTACTTTGATGCTTGAGAATAGCGCCATCTAGTGAATAACGAACGTAAGTGTGTTCCATATATGTATTTAAGACCATCGGTATTGTTTTTTTATAACATGGGGCAATCTGCTGTTATTGTTTAGAGATGGATGTACGATCAAGAGAGCACCAGAAAGCCAAAATTTGGCTGATGTTTTGTATTTACGTATCTTTTAAATGTTGCATCATTGTGTTTTTGTGTTAAATAAAATTTCATGCTTCATAAGCCTGTAACTTTACTATACAATATGTTAATGCATATCAGGAAATGAATTTTCAAATTTTAAACAAAAAATTAAAAAAGCAAATAGTGTAAATTAGATTTATATTGTTTGTTAAAAATTATCCACCAAGTACTATAATCAAGTTTAGCCACCAATATCAAACTATTTTTGGCGATTAATTGGTTACTTTTGGTTAGTTTTTTGGAAACTAAAACAAAGTTTAAAATTTTGCAATATTTAGGTGTTTTTTGCCCTTTGATACATGTGACTAACGATCCTTTTAGCCAATGATGTTTAAGCAAATCTTGCTTAAATGATAGATTTTCTGATTTCATATATTGATAACTATCTGTTTATGGATAAACTTATTAAGATGAATATATACCTATTCAGCAATCTTTCAAAACTTTCAGACTAACTTCTTAATTTCGTGGGTAGTTTTCTGTTATTTAACTTAGGAATCTTGAATATCCTAAGCAAATATATTTCCTTCTTTTTTCTTAAATATTTAAATTCATTTGAAGACAGTTAAAATAATTTAAAATTCACAATATTTTTGAAAATTTCATTATTAAAGTTTTTACCCATTGACACTAATATATTCTTATATTTTCTATAATTCATAGTTATATAATATTTTCATATATTTTAATCCCAATTCTTTTAATAAAGATTTGGTAAAATATATAGAGCTTTTTAAGGCCTGTAATACATAATTAATATATAATATATGTAATTAACGTATAACTCTTCATAACAACAAAACTAATGAACTATTTTAAATGATTTTTAACAAAATATAATGAAATAGTAAAATGCATATTATTGGAAAGTATTCATACATGTCCTAATATTTGTTATTGTTTTTCATAATATGCAATTCAATGTACAAGTGCTTAGAATATGTAATAAATTTCTGATAATTCCTTAAAATAATACTAATTTCTATTTTCTAAATGGTATTAGATTAAAATTTAATCTTTAACACTTATTATTGTTTCAATATTTCTCTGTTTACATTTTATTTTACAATGCACTTTTAGATACTTAAATGATTTTCAATCATCATGAAGAAAATGAAAATTTTAATCGCAAAAAATACAAATTATAATAACTTCACAACCATATCTATACAGCGCAATACAGCACAAGATACAATAACAAATTGTTATACCATGATAACTAAGTTTTGTTTTTTAAATTTTTGTTAGCGGAAGGTTTTGACATTTTATTTAGCGATAATCTCAGTAAAGAATTATCTTGAAGTTGATTTTAACTACTTTGAAAACAATTATGAAACACAACGCCTTATGTCTGAGTTATTCAAAAGTTGTTCAAAGTTCCCTTCAAAACAATTATTCGAAGAATGTCGAAGAAATTCAATTGAAAGTTGTCCTTATTTATGATAAAACTTCTGATAACAAGTAAAATTAACATGTAATCTTACAAGCACTGATGTGTTAGTATTGGAAGGAGACAACATTTTTTTTCTAACTGTCAGACAAGATTCTTATTTGTTCAAATAATTTGAAAGCCACGAGTCTGGGACAAGATGGAAATAAAAAAAAATGAAGTATAACGAGAAATAATATTTTGAGTTTTGAGCACTTTCAAGCAGTTTCTTATCTTTAAAAAATTATTTGCCAAGATTTTTTTGTCATTAATAATTTTCTGTTTTTGTATCTCTATTTTAGAATAGTGTGTTTTATGTGTCATGAAAACTTATGGATTGTGTGTTATGTGTTGTAAAAACTAGACTAAAAATAAATTATTTAAAGAAAATTTGAAGCAACTGATAATATTTTAATAATAGTGATAAACTGGAATAATAACTGAATACTACTGGAATAAAAATTTATTGAATATAAACATTAAAACCATTTTTATAAAGTTAAAACTATTTTTCAGATTAATAATTTTTCTTTATTATAGTTTAAAACTTAGAAATTACTTTTTATAAAATTATGTAACATTCTTTATATTTTACAATAAAGAAGGTAATATTCCTATGAATTATCACATTTAATAATATAAAAACTAAATAAAAAAACACTTAACTATAAAAAAACATTAACAATAAAAAAAATCTTGAAAGTATCGTGCTGCAGTTTGAATTAGAAATATAAAGAGCGTGTTTGTTAGTTGTTTTTGAACTTTATCATTCGTGTATGTGAAAATTATTTCAATTTATTTTATTTATTGACATATTCTTTTGCACATAAAATCTCTTTCGTCTACATTAAAAATAAAATTGGGAGGTTATTTTATTTTGATCTTCACCTTGAAACATTTAGAAGTAAATGCAAGTTGTAAGCAGATTTAAAATTTAATATGATTAAAATTAAATTATGATACTATGCATATTTTCCTATCGAAAAATTTCAAATTATTTTTTGTATATTAATTGGATAATTCAATCCTTCAATATTAACAAAGCATTCACTGAACATTAAACACACAATATTACACTAATCAACATTGAAATAAGTTATCTTAATCTTAGGAAGTTATTAAAAAATTTCAACATTACCTCATAGCATAAATCTTTATATTTTACCATCAATATTTAAAGTAAGTTATTGTTAACCTAAATTTATCTCTTTTTCATTGTAAATGAAACAACAGTGCAAGTAGTTTCAAATGTATGCATAGAATGTTTTAAAAAGAATATCAGAATTTCTGAAGATTTAAAAATTATCTTAATAAAAGAAAAAAAAATGGAGTGTTTCTTTATTAATATAAAGAAAAATGGTAATTTATGCCTCCTAACACTGCTTATAATCAATAAAATGTTAATTTTATAGTCTTCTTCTTTTTCTTTTTTATCTCCTGGTCTGAATCAGACCAGGTCCATGACATCCTTCGTCAATTTTGCAGTTTTATAAGAAAATAAAAATAATAACCTGTGGCTTTATGTTAAAAATCGTTATAATATATAACGATCAATTGATAACTGAACATAAATTCGTATCATTTACACGGATTTTAGTTGCGTATTCATGTATTTTATAGCATTTAATTTTTGTAATTTTTATAGAAATGAAATTATTTCCCTCATTTTATTTAGTTTACAAGTCAATTTATAACCTTTTCCTTTAAGGTATAACTATAGTAAATTTGGTTTGAAAATTGATAAATCGTAAAAATGTTTGAGGACAGTATTCTTTTGATTAACCGTATACCATCGAATCTAACTCTGTAATTTATGATTGTACTATACGTTTTCAAAAATAAATCATCGTTGTAAATTTAAAGAGCTTATAAAACTCCACGAGAAGGAGAAAGATCATTTCACGAAGGCACTCATAAAATAAATTTTCCAAATATATATCCTTTTTATTAGCTGCTCTTTAAACACCTATCATAAAACTATATTAAACTGTAAAACAGTCCATGATTTTCTTGACTACGAATGTATCTTGGTGCATGGGGACTTTAAGTTTTAAATGTAACGAATTCGTGAACGCGTTGCAGGATATAACTTTATTGGTTTAATCATTCCTCTGAGAATTCTATGATGCGTGTGAAGACAGAGCATAATATTGCCGCGCGTATATATATATATAATTACTGATATAAAACTCCTAAACATTAAACTTCCATTGTAGGAGATTTTATGAAATTTTTAAGAGTTATGTTTCCAATTTGTAGCCTGTTTTTAAATATTTTTATGGTCATATTTTTTACCAAATAATTTTGAATAATTAAAGTGAAATTATGAATCCGAAAAGTAAGCAATTTGTGGTATGAATAGCAGAGATAATGCTTTATTTACAGTTTCTAAGAACGATGGTTTTGGTAGATTTTGTAATGAAATACTAAATATCTAGTATATAATTATTATATATCTTAATTATAATTTTTTATATTAGATGAACATAATAAACAGTAGTAAGCTAAAGTAAATATTCTGATTTCCTAAAGATTTAATAGCGTTTATTTTATAAATTTAAAAAATAAATTAAATATTGAAATTTTTGTCAATCGTCAAATTAAAACTGTCTTTAATTTGATTTAAAGTGGTATTACTAGCAACAAATGAAGCATCAGATTATTATAATTTTTTTTAAATATCATTTTCGATGATATTTTTATTTAGTTATATACTTAAAAATTATGTATTTATACAATTTTCATATTGATATTTTTATAATTTTCACATATTTCATTTTAATAGATTAAGATAGTATTTTAGTATGGAAATTTATTTTTAGTATAGTTTACATGGTGAGAAATAAATTGGGGAAGGGATATCATATTAACACCCACTCAGGAAATTATTTTAATATTCTTTGACTAGTATTCTGCAATAAATTCCCCTCCAACTATCAGCATGCTAGAAGTAATATGTCTCCCTTAAAAATAATGCTGATTTTCAATGTTTCGATTTTGGAGACTTATTTTTTATGTACAGCTATTTTAATACTTTCCCACAGTTAGGTCAATTGTCGCAAGGATTGAGATCACTGGCCCTGCAATGAAAACTACAAAACCAATAATTTTGTTGTCAAAGAAATATTTTTCGAAACAATCTATTTTAAATCATAATTTAGTTCACAATGTGTGGAATTTGGCAATCAAAGCATTCTCGTTACTGTAAAAACTTTGATTGTGAAGCATATGGACATATGCACCATTTGACCACTTTGTAGACTTTTTCCGGAAGAGCATCTATAAAAAATGGTTAAAAATGTCATATCACTGTGAAGTTTTGGAGAGTGGAGAATTATCTTCAGTTAATAATCGTATAGAATTCATAGTACAGACCTTCGTGTAAAAATATTTGGGGCAGACATTCGTTGGCAGTTGAATGTCCTACCAACAAAATATAAATACAGTGAGACTCTTCATAAAATGTTCCAAGATCATATTTCATCAATTGCGTTTTTTTTTTTTTTTTTAAAAAAACCCGAGTAAAACGTTTGTTTTTTTTATTTTGCATTATTTTGGAGAAATTCTTTTACATAACAGATTTTAGCAGATTACAATATAAATATCTGATGCATAATTTTTAAATTTTAATTATTATGACATTTGAGATTACTTTTTCATTTAAATTATTTTTCAAATTCACGTCAAAATTGTTCCAATTTGTATTTACCATATAATAATTTCGATATTAATATGAAAAGTGTTGATTTGCTTTAGAAATTGAATAGAAAATTCATGTAAAAATGGATTTGCATGTTTTTTTTCTTACTGAGTTTGATAAAAATAACGTAACATTTAAAAATATTAAATGGAATGAGGTATATAATTAATATAATGCTTTAGAGAAAATTTAAAGCAATTTTCAATGATAATTTACTGACGATAAATAATCACGAGCGATTCAAACTAAATTTAAATTCTTTCTTGAAATTCTAATTTCATAAGATATTCCGCTTAAGATAGTCTAATTTTATAAAATAAAATTTCCACTATTTTCCAATTTGATTTTATTCGAACAATTGTATTTGTATTACATTAATTTTTTTAAAAAAGTTACTTCGTAATTAATGCGTAGAATAAAATGTTGCTTATTGAATAATCTGTTTACTTTACACAGAAAAAAAATTAAGTTTAATCTTAGAGATTAATTTTCTTTTCCTAGAACTAATATTTTGTTATTCCTATCAGAGAATGTTTTATTTACAAACAAAATGTCTTCTTTTATTATGTAATGTAAAGATTTCTTAAAGAAAAAACTTATTTGCTGAGAAATTATTTTAGAAGAATTTAGAAATATTGTAAGTGTGTAAGCTTTGTATTTTTTTGGTAATATTTAATAAATAAGCTTATTTGGAATATAAATATTATATATATAATTAAATAAATTCGTTTTTATATTAAAGTAAGGTTTTATTTATTTAACTTTATTTTGTATTATGAATCTGATAAAATCTGATTTATATTAATTTACTGTCAAAAATTGTTGAAAATATTGTTAATCAATAAATACTTGTTAATAAAAATTTAGAAAAATTAAGTCACAAATAAAAAAAATATAATTACTACATTTTAATATTTTATTACTTTCTAAACCTATAATTACTAAAACATTCAAAAATAAACTGCACAAATATAAACCAAGGGAGAAATCAGCTAAAGTAAATTTAATTTATAAACATTAGAAAACAATTTAATTTAAACAAACAATTAATAACATATATTCAAACAAAAGAAAATGAGATAATATATTTTATGAATAGATATAATGTATTCATAAAATATATAATGTATTCATAAAATATGAATTTTCAAGAAAAAGGATTGCTATAGAATATAAAATGGAATAATATAAGACTAGATTTCGTTCAGATGATATATTATTTAATAAATAGTTCTATATATATAAATATAAAGAGAGAGAAAATTTTATCACTAAATTTTTCACCATTTATAATCTATGATATATAATTTTAATCATAAATATATAGCTGGTATTAAATAAAAATATAACTGAAGCTAAAAAAAGCATTTGTTTTCAACTAAATTTTAAATTAAAAAGATGTTCCCGTATGTCTTATTGAAGATTCATTAGTTTTGGAGCTAATTAACATAAATTTATTTTTACTTACAGTAAATATTATTGTTCAAATAAACGAGAAATTGTTATTTTGTATTTCCTTATTAGCTGTAATAAATGTGAAAATAAATTTCTTTTGATTAATTAAAATCACTTTTACTAACAAATTTAATTTCCCATCATTTAAAAAACGATTAGTGCATTACAGCAAAATTTTATCTTCGCAGTAATACATGGCATAATATGATAAAGGTTGATGACGATAGTTTCATTAAAATAAAATGCGCTCAAACTTGTAAAATTAATGAGTCGGAAACATTGAATATATATAAATAACCGATAGAACGACAGAAATACTTAAGAAATAATTATAACAAGAATGGTATTTTGCCCCAAAATAAGCCAACTTATTATATATTACTAAAATTCAAATGAAGCTAAATCACATTAGTAAATTTTTCTCAACTAAAATTATTACTTCAATGTATATAATCCAGTAAATGGTGTTTAGATAATTGAAATATCCGTTACAAAAAATCATTCCATAAAAAATTTAAATATATGTTTCCAATATATATATATATATATATATATATATATATATATATATATGTGTGTGTGTGTGTGTGTATATAGTATGTCCACTAAAGTCCCTTGCCACCCTCTGAACCTCGGTATGGCTGCTACTATATTTATAAAAATGGTGTCTAGGTATTGTAAAGTAACCATGTGCTACTGAATGAAACAGACTTCAGCGCCACCTGGTGGAAAACTGTGGAGTTAGCATTCCTATCTCGTAAACGGAACGAGATCGAGATAGGGAGAAAAAGTGATTTACAAAATTGTAGAGCATTTTCGATTAGAAAATGCACAAAATATCCAATCCTTATCCTAACAGCCATGCAAGCAAAGGACCATAATTTAACATTTATGTTTCGATGTTTAATCTTAACGATCGACCACGATAACTTTTCCAAAGGGTATCTAAAATTTCTAATACTAAGCCACAATGTTGCGTAATCGTTATGTTATAATCTAAGCAATTAAATAAATTTGAAAATGCACAAATAAAAAAAATTATCATGCTTTTTAAAAGCATTTGTAAGGTTTACAAATTTGAGATAAAAGATAAGTATACGTATGCAAAAATACGATATAAATTATAAAAGTTAAATTATATACTTAAATAGAGTATATGGATATTTTGAATAATTGCTTCATTGAACTATACACCGATTATATTCATGCAAAAAATATATTCAAATATTTAAATTAATGGTAAAACAATTTAATGAATAAATTCTGTTAAGTATAGATATGATTAATTTGATCTGTATATTTATAAAAAGAAAACTTGAGGCATTAAATATTTGAGTTAGCGTCATTTGAAATATTATACAATTTATATAAAATAACAAATTTGTTTTTTATTTTAAACACAAAAGTAAATTAGACTACCATGTTATATATATATATATATATTGCTTTATTATTTAAGTAACTTTTTACAAATAAGTATATATTTATATATTATAATAATATTTGTCAATCATTTTCCAACAGATCAAAATTAGTGAATGTAATAAGAAAAAAATTTAATTAAGGAGTTTGTTTTATTAAAATAAAAAAATTGTATCAAATATTTTTAATACAGTCTTTTTTGGTATTTGTATTAAAATAATTGAAAAAATATTCTAAGCATCCGAAAATTTAAGTGTTCAAACTGATATTTTAATCTTTCCGCATTGCTTAACACTTTTTTCCATAATAATATAATATGACAATATATATATATAAATAATTGTTGTATGTCTAAATATAGTTCTTAATGTTTTCAGTATATATTTATAACTACAATGTTTTTGTATTAATTAAAGATTACAATACTTTTGCATTCATTAATAATTACATTATTTTTTTACAGTGTGTCATCATATAAATAATAATGATAAGTAATAATCAAAAAAGTAAAAATAAGTTATCTTCTTCTCAGTTCTACGGTAATTAGCTAACAAAATATACCGTCAAGAATAAATATTTATACATTCATTATCTGAACAGAAGCACTGGTAATGATTTACAATACTGCTAAAGTTTAATGAATGAGATTACTTAATAATGTATGTCACATAACTAGATGCATATTTTAAAAGTGATATACAAATTCTTAAATGTAGTATAGAATCTTGTAGGGTTCGGTGTAAAATCGGATACCTATTGGTTTGAGGAATAGTTTGGTAATGCATGTTGGCAACAAAATTTAATTTCTGGTAACTCTATGTATAACTTTTGTATAGCTATCATCTTGTTCTTGTTAATCACATTTTGGCTTCAAAAAAAAAATCTCCAAGGAATCGAGATGTATCCAAAAGTAAACTTTTACCAATCTTGTATATAAAATGATTTTTGTTAAATAATTTACATCAATATTTTATGTAATATTAAGTTTAAGACCTTTTAAAATGTAAACAAAACACAGTTTGACATAACAAACACATCAAACGCAGTACTTTAAGTGGACTTAAAATTTTAATGCACGAGATATTTTTCACAAGCGCAAACCTAATTGGTTTACCTGTTCTTTTTTTTAAATGAGGATATGAATGGATATCAATGATTAAAGCTTCTAAATTTAATCTATCAAAAAGCAACGTAAAGATTAAACGTTGTTTTCTTATATGCAATATTAGATATTGTTTTATTTTGGCGAAGCAAATTCTCTCAGAGAAGAGGCATTATTAATTTATTATTAGAAGCTTTTTATGCTTCATATTTATAAAAGCCCTTGAAGCGCAAATATTTAATGCTGTTTAGCTAACAGAAGCGCTTATCATATTTTCTGATGACATTCTTCTCAGCTTATTAAAATTTCACTTTTCTGACACGCGACAAATTCTTTAAAACTAAAAATACTGTCTTTAACCATTATTTAATGTAGTAACGAATTTCTCCTTACGTTGAAGAAAGAATGTTTTTGAATTACATTTTTTAAGAGAATGTGGTTTTTAAAACCATTTAAGTTTTTATATTTAAGTACTTACATTTTCTAAGCAGACTAAAACTTTCCATACTAACCAGCAGTTTAAAGAATAATCTGTTTGTAGTTTTTAAAATAATTTTGATTTAAATTTGTTTAATTAACTTTTTAAAGGTAGTGTAACTTATGAAGTTCACTCTATTATAAAATAGAAATAGTTTGTAAATTCTTTGTTTTTAATAATTATTAATTATTTACAAGAAAGTCATATTGCTTTTTTTAATTTCTAACTTTAATTCAATGATTAAATATTAATTTATTTTGTTTCAGAAATTTAATTTAAATAATTTAATATTTTAATGTTCTTTATTTAGTAGTTTTCATAAAGCTATCACATATAGAGATTGAAAATTGCAACATTTGATATACATATTTGAGATAGATTTATATAAAAATTTGCAATCATTTTTAACATAGGATTCTTACTTTTATGTAAATACATATTTTAATAGAAATTAATTATAATAATAATTTATTATTTATCAACATTTAATGTTTCTGACCGTTTTATATTCATTTGCAGGGTTTTATTAATATTATACTTTTCATTTAAATGCATTTGAAATGATCGTATAAAAATACCTTTTCTCAAACTCATTTGTGTTCCTCAATATTGTTATTTCCAGAGTATAATTAATTAACCTTATTATATATTTTTACTACAAAAACATGCTTTTTATTTTCTACATTATAATTTTATAAAATGAAAAATTAAAAGTTTAGTAATCGATTTTCTATAATACTATGTAAATATTCAGGAAAAATTTAAATATTTTTATTGTTTTCAACAAATAGAGAAAAAGTCAAGGCAGTACTTAAATCGATTTAAAAAATCTGTAATAAAATAAAAAAGTCAACATAATTTTGTGTAAAAATAGTTTTATGTAAACATGCTTAAGTACCACTATGTTTAACACATTTTTATTTCCTATTTTACTTATTTTACATAAGGTATATAATTCGAAAATATAGTTAGTAGAAGACAAAAACATATTGTTTTTTTTCTCAAACATAAGTACAGAGGGTATTAACACTTTTTGGAACCATTTTGGGCCCGTTTAATTAATGTTTAAAATCTAAAGACTATTTTTTTAAATGTTTGATCTGATAGGCTTTTTTCTGGACTATACACCTGCATCGTGATTTCCATGATAAAAGAACTTCTTTCAATATTTCCAAGGGTATTGCTTTCCACTACTTTCCACAGTCCATCTATCGTCGAGGGTTTGCGTTTAGAAAGAGCGTTTTTTAACAGACCAAAGGCACAAAAGTCCTTAGGTGAAATGTCAGGAGACTTCGAAGGGATATGTTGAAAATGTATACATTCAATACCTGTATTAGTCATTATATTTTCAAGGAATGCAGTGGTAGTTTTATGACTTAAAGCTTTGTATTGATGAAGTTTCTCTCTTTGAAAGTCATTGGGATAAAGAAGTGGAATTTCTTTTGTAAATATTGGAAATAAAACCTTCTCCTGGTAGTACGATGAGTTGATTTTAACATTTTTTCCCACTCTTATTATTTTGAATTTCCAATTGTAGGAGAAACCTTCGACAATTATTAACTCCTTATTGAAACTTTCTTTCATTGACGGAACCAATTTTGTAAATTTTTTTTCTACTTGTTTTCTGTAGTAAACAGAACTTTTTTATTGCAGTCATTTACGTAAATCCAGGCTTCATCAGGAGTCACAATGCATTTTCATTTATCCCTTACTAAATGGTTCTCATACAGAATTCTACAAAATAGCCATACTTTGAGCCACATGTCTCGGCAAAAGCGGGTGAAAATCATGTTTTTTAGCTCTTTTAAGTTGTAAACCTTGATTTATTATTTTATTTATTGTTGCTACAGATGTAATTGGTTTATTATTTTATTTATTGTTGCTACCAGATGTATTTAATCTTGCAATTGATTTTTGAGTTGGCGAATTTTCTCTTGTTACCAGCGATTTCACTTTAGAAACATTTAAAACAGTTCGTACCTTTTTCGGATATTCGTTTGAAGTTTTCTTTCCATGTACAAATAATGATTGATGGTTTTTAACTGTACGATTAATAATGTTGCTTATTTGGCACTTAGAAATTTTAATACCCTGCATTTCACAACGTTTTTTAAATTCTGGAATAAGAATATTTCTTTTCGGAAAGCGCAAAAACATATCCTTTAATTTACAGCTTGTTCATATGCGACATTTTGAAAAAGAATAAATTTAAAAGTAGCAGACGCTATTTCTCCTTTCAAATAATAAGCGGTTGGCAAAAATTTTTATTCTAAAACATTTACTTTTTAAAATTTTTTATCGAAATTGTTCTAAAAATGTGTTAATACCCTCTGTAACATATTCTTTTTCAATATTTTCGTAAAATAATAGCGCACGCATTAAAGAAATTAAACATTTCAATAATGCTCCAAGGTATTTCTATAATTTGTTGTTGTCGTTTAAAATCCTTTATATATCTAGCGGTAGCTATATCATACCCATAACATGGGGAACCCTTACGAAGTAGAGTTACAGTTGGAGCTTGTGCAAACATCCGCCAGAGCGAGCCCCAAACAATCCAGGATGTTATTGAGGCTTCTAATAGCCAAGATATCTGCAACTTCGTTGCCTTGGATGAATTAAATAGTACATCGCATTTTCAAACTATAAACTTGCGAGTAAAATTTCATTTAAATTAAAATTGATACTCTTCAAGTTTGAAATGAGGGAAAAATATAAGACATTTAAAAAAAAAAAAAAAAAAAAAAAAAAAAAAAAACATGAATAGTTGAAAACGTATTATGTTGACCAGTTTATATTAAAATTCGATTGCTAATACTTTCACTTACAAAAATGTGTGAACAAAGTTTTGAAAAGAAATTTAATTAGATATCCAAAAGCTAAACTTTAGAAGTACTATTCTAAAAGTTAAATAATATTTTCATTACATTTATAAATGAAAAATGAACTAATTTCGTTGTTGTTGTCACTTATGACACATTCACAAGCCAAGCTCACTATCCCGTTGGCTATGCAAATTTAAGTCAGCTAAATGCGCCTTTCCTTTAGCCAGAACCCCATGAAAGTGAAAGTACGACTTTGCCGTAAATTCCTCCGATCGATGGCATTACAAGAGGATCCCCGCACTCCCTCAATTTTGACATTAATCTAAAGAGGAACGAAATTTTCTCCAGGCCATTACAGCTAGGATAACTGCTCAACGACCGACCACAGGATTTTCGATTCCACAGATTTAACCCTCATGTATATTGCATGTCTTTGGAGTCTTTTAATCTATGGGTCTTTGGGGGACTGAGAATTGAACCTCACCCTGACATGATATAATGCATGATATAGTTCCAAAGGTTAAACCTAATAACCAATGCTGGCCAAGACAAATCACACTGTTCGTCACGGGACATGGTCCATTCCAGAGCTATCTACATAGGATTGGCGCTTTGCCAAGCGACAACTGTGCCTGTAGTCATACGGGTGACCCACTTCAATATGCCACATCGTGCCCGTTCACCAGCTCCTTCCATTTTACTACTCCCATCAAACACCTGAGAATAGAATGGTTGGAAAATGCTATCCACCATCCGCAAGTAATAGCCAAGATCATCTCCCTGGTAACATTCCTTTCTGATCACAGGGAGATAATAATCTCTGAACGATAACGAGAGCCCAAGAACCAATGAAGAAGAATCAGAGAGGCAACTACCACCCCACGTTGATTTGATCTGTTTCGTTGGGTACTCGCGACCACAAACAGGGTGGCGCTCCCCTACTGGTATTTCATTCTTTTTCTCTAGCAGAAGTGGTAGAACCCTCCATGGGTTAGGTACAGGGAGTCCTGCTGATGTTCACGTTCATTAATATTTTTAACCACAAAAATAGCCATACATTCCTTGCTTCCTCTTTCTGTTGATTGAAGCTGATACAGATAATCTACCACGTGATAATTTTTGAAGAATTTCAAATGACAACGTCAGCACTTGTGCAGACGTCCTTCACTTTTGCCATGCTACATCTGCAAAGGAACCCTAAAATTTATGTATCTTTTATTACATAACAGACTTCACAGCATGTTTATCTTCAACTGCGTCAGGAATAAAACTTGTGGTCTTTCGTTACAAGACAGACGAACTTTTAATAAAAAAGCCATCTGTTATTTTTTTGATTTTTGTACAACTTTGAAAAAGCTAACAACAGTTTTTTTTTAGTATTCTTAGGAATCGCACTACATGAATTCATTTACTTTAGTAAGTGATGTTTGTGGAAAGCAATACATAAATTAATTGAGTACTTTTGATAATTTTCATTTGAGATATCATTTTTTCGAACAAAAATGTGTAAGAATTTTGATTATCATTAAAAGAAACGAATTACATACTTAAATTTCAAATTCATCATTCATATCATAATTTTAATAAAAAATCTAACTGAATTAGAGCCGATATAAAAGAAATAGGAGGAGAATGATTTTGAAAGGCATCTTTAATAATCAATTTAAGCACTATCTTATAGCAAATTTCTGCAGCATATTTTTACTGTTCATAAAGTAAAAATTTTGAAAAAATATCACATGTTTTGCGGAAAAAAAAAAAAACACTAACGCGCCCACACACATACCAGCCTTATTGATTAGTGATGTCTAAATGATGATGCATATTCTACCTCTTATCGAATCTCAATTTAAGAGCTACTTTGAATGATTGATTGATTTTCCTGTTTGTGCCTTTTGAAGATACAATTCTTAAACTACTCATAAGATAATGATGAAGACGTATTTTTTGTTCAAAATATCATAGATGATGAAATCTTATTAATTCTGTTTATTTATTTATTTTTTTTGGAAAAGTTTAAGTAATATGTCATAAAAAATAAATAACCTGCACAATAAATATGCATACATCGATCGGACTACTCATCCACAATGTGTAATTTTAATATATTTACAATTATAATTTATTACAATATATATAAATATATATAATATAAGACTAAATAAAAAGATTTTGGATTTTAGGAGGGTAAAATTTATTAAACGTTTTCACAAATAATGAATGAAATTATGCTTCCAGTATTACTTTTTGGATCATTTCATATTTTCCTCTGATTTTAATATTTCTAAATTTTATTTCTAACAATAAGCTTCTCCAGCATTAAGTCCAAATTAAAATTTTAAAATGTAATTTTTCCAAATTCATCATATTTAAGGTATGGTACATTATTTTTTATTACGTTACACAAATCTTAAAATTATTTCTCTTTATTTCTATTTTACGAACAGGTACACAACTATCAGAAGGATATCACACTTTTTCAAGGTAGAGTTCACTTAAATATAGCTACATATGAATTGATTTTACCTTTTGTTTTACAGATTTCAATAAAACAATGGAATATATTCCTTGTATTTTTCGAACTTTTGTATATATCTTTCTTGTTTAATATTTTGGCTAAATAATGTCATAGTTTGTCAACAGTTTAAGGCTGTAACTTATTTATTTCAAATATAATATTACTTCTTTTATAAGATGATTTTAGTAAAATATTTTAAAATAAAATTATTAAAAATAAATATTTACAACGATATTGCTTGAACAAGTTTTCATTTCCTAGTAAGCACAGATGTTTATTATGATACTTCTTTTGATTTACAAAATAATATTTTCGTTAACATTTTGCTTGTTTAATATATTTGTTTTTTTTTCCTATTTTTCTTCTTAACTAAAATAACAGTTTTATAGAAAGCAAAATAAAATTCTAAAATATTCCTAAAAAGGATTTGATTGGTTTAATACGTATAAGAATGTGTAAAAATCATGATGACTTTTATGTTTATCTATTACATATTTTCTTTATACTAATTATAAAAATTATCTAGAAAAATAAACTTATTTAAATAACTGAAATAAAATTCATAAAAAGAGTTTAAATGAAAGGGTAACAATTGAGCATATTATATTTATTATTAATTATATTACCTTTTTATTTTATTGTACTTTATTTTACACACTATTCTTAATTTGTTTATATATTACATTAGTTTAAATGTTTTCCTTTAGAGCAATCTTTACAGAAATTTTGTACTCGAACACTGTACTTTAAGACTGCATTTTTTTTTATCTCCTGTCTTAAGGCACCTTTATCTTTTATGTACCTTTGTGTGTGAAATGTACAGAGTAAAATTCAATACCATTTTTGATTACTGTCATCTAATGGTTTTTCTATAAAATGCTATTAGAAGTTTCGTAATGTGTTAGATTTCTCTTGATTACTCAAATTATAATTTTTCTCTTGATTATTCAAATTAACTATGTTTTAAAATACTGCGTTTTCTAAATATGCCATAAACAGATTATTTCATTTATTCACTCGCTGTTGACAAAGCTAATTGAAGATAAAAATAAAAATTCATGTAGCCTCTTAAATCACCAGTTAACACTACATTATGTGTTACCACGATAGTCCTTCCTCTTCAAAACTTACCATTTTAGAATATCAGTCCATTATAAATTATGAAATTTCGAAAGGGTGGAAGATTTCTCCTTGTCATCAATGGTAGGCGGGCAAAGAGTCTGGTTCTTCATTCGCCCTCAATTATGACAGAGCCTCCTGAGCCGCAATTTCCAGACTAGCAAGTGGCCAAACTAGAGGTCTCATATTTCAAAGGCAGGAAATTCTACGGGGTCTGCTCTAAATGTAAAACTGATCAGGCTTCTATTAATCACATCCTGAACTGCTTAGGACGTTTCAGAGAGGATATATATTCATCCCTCTTCTGGTCCTCGATTTCTTTAGTGTTAGTGGTCTGATGGATCTTGTCTGAATTCATCAGACATTTAGAGGATAAGCCACAATAGCAACATTATGTACTGATAAACCAATATTGAATATCACATTAAAAATTGCAAGGGAATTTCTAAACAAAGGTTTACAAATCATATTTGATATTATTAACAAAAAACACATCTAAAATTTTAGCATTCACTTTTTATTATTTCATTTTTAGGGATTAAATATGTGCTATTGATTGCTTTTGATTTTAATTTCTATGTAAATAACTTGGAGATCGGCGAAATTATAAAATTACAGATAAAAAATAAAAAAAAATGTCATTCCAGACTTGGGAATAAAAAATCTATAAACCGAAGAAACTTTCGATATTGTACTGTTATTGCATCAGAATGCTAATGTAAAGAAATAGAAGCAGAGCTTGATTAAGGTAAGGACAGTTGTCCCGGGCTCCTTCACCAGAAGGCCCCGAATCGAACAAAAAGTTTATTTTATATGTTAATCGAATAAAATCGTTTGCGTTTAAAATCGTTCGAATTGAAAGTTTTATCGTTGTGAAGCAGAGGGGTCCCCCAAAGAAGCTTTTGACCTGGTTCCCAGTTAAGTTAGGACGAATCCTGAATATTGCCATGGTAGCTTTTAGATGAATTATGTGTACGTAATTGTCATAAGTAAACAAAAACGTGATCCCAACTCTGTGTGTCGATTGACTAGTTTGGTTTGTTTGTCGCTCAACGGTCATTTTTTGCACACGAGGGCTAATTAGAGCGGAACCTACGGTTTAAAGTGGATTCTGAACCACTACAAACATCCATACCCAAGGTAGGATTCGAGTCCACGAGCTGTTGAACGAAAGGCAAGAGCGCTAACCACTCGGCTGCCAGCTAGGCTCTCGATTGACTAGAGTTATATGTACTTGAGTAACTTTACTAAGGTATTTTCTCCTTCGTTCGGAATTGCCACAGTATCTTCGCATTCAGGTTATTCTTGGTATAGTGCTTTATACATGTATCAAGAAAAATTTCATCTCTGCTATTAACACAGTTACAAAAACCACGAAATGAGAGTCCAATCTTCAATTTCCAATCTTCGTCTGCTCTTCCTGTATTAGTGTCTAGTATTGACTGAAGTTGAGTTTCAACTCAATAAAACTAAATTACCTACTTCTTTGAAATAAATAATTTAAAAATACATTTAAATTTGTATAAATTTTTAATTTTTACGAAAAAAATATTTGAAGAATTATTCTTTACATTAGATACTCTATTAAAACATTTATATTATAAACTTTCATACAATATTTAGTATAACTTTTCACTAAGCATCACCATTTTTCAAATTTATTTTCATTCACCATATTAAATAATTTGAAGTGATTAAAATTCATTTACATCGCAACAATGAATGAACATTGACATTAATATTCCAAAGTTGTTCCTCATAAATAAAATAATTTTTATCAAGGATCCTTTAAATTATTTTATGTGATAATTTTAGTTAAATAATTTCATTATATTGTGATTTATTGTGATATTATTATATGATGATACTAATTATATATATTTTGATACAAATCGATATACATATATATATAAATATTTTGCTCAAATTTGTGTGTGTGTGTGTACTGGTAATCAAATAAAAAAACTTATGCTGCTAAATTATATTTGGCAGTGTAAAACACTACAAAATTACTTTAAAAATTTTAAATTTCGTATTTTTTCATAATTATTTGGTAAGACTAATAAAAATTAAAGCATACTGGGACAAATTAGTAGTGTTGATAAATTGTTGCTGAAAAATAGTGGTTTATTGTAGGTTTCAACTTTACCAGTCAAATGTTCCGCTCTCCAATAGAAATTAAATTAATTTTTAAGCAATAAACAGTCATGACTAAAACTGAAGTATGATAATATTCACTTTACATTTGATAACGATAAACATAACATAGAAATATATAATGTTAATGTAATTCATTTGTTTTTATTAATTTAGTTTAGTTTAGAATAAATTTACTTATACTTAAGATTTAAATTAAATTTTTAATTAAATATTTATTTTTAGACAAAGTATTTATATTTTTAGATTCAACCGGAGTTTATTAAAGTTAACTTATAATTAGCATTAAATTAACGTTAAAAGAACATTATAATACACACACACACACATACACACGCACACACACGCACGCACACAAATGAAGTTAACATCTTTTTAAATGGCTGACCGTCATTATGAATTCATTACCTTTTAAAATTTAAAATAATGTATAAACTCTTTATATTTTAGAGGATTTATCTAAAATAACGTTTTTAATGATTTATAATTTTATATTTGTCAATATTTACATCTAAAATAATTAATACAGATGTTTGCAAATATAAAATTACAAATCAATAAAAATGTGTACAAATAAGATGTATTCATAAAATTAATTCATAAAATCTTTTGAGAAAAATCGACATTCTTTATTGCATAAATAAAATTTATGTACAGTCCTACTTACTTTTCAGATTGCATTTTTGATTCTTATATCTTAGTAAAAGTAGAAAATTTATCAAAATTACGGACCATAAAACAAAACACATATTTATAAAGCTTTATTAGATTAGAATACTTTCATATAAAATGCTGAAAAAATCATTGTGATATTTTTCACCTTTTTTTCATTATTTATATTTACTGAAGTTTTTATACAAGTGTTAATGAAAAATTGGCATTTTGCTTATTATTTATTTTTTACCTCTTTAATTTACATCAAGAAAGAAAGCCTTTACAGAAAGTAATTATTATTCCTTAATAAAAATTTAATTTTTTTAGTTTTATTTTAAGACTTCTTAACTGTTTTCTTTTTCTAATATTCTTATTAACAGAACAATAAGTTTATTGCTTTTAATTTATATCAGCTTTTATGAAAGAAAAATGTTTTTGAACATTTGAAAATTTAACTAACATTTAAAGAAAACATTTTGTTATTCTTTTAAGAGAATACGGAACTTTTAAAATTATCTAAATACCTAACCTAATCTTTAATAATTTATATTGAAGAAGAATGTACCTGAAATGATATATTTGAAGTTAATTATTTTTAGAAATTGTTTCATAATTTTAAAGAATTGTAAATATGTTTTGAATAAATATAGTTAAATTTTAATGAAAATAACTACACAATACGAATGACTTACCCACATATTCCTTAAATTATTTTACAAGTTTTTAAGAAATATTTATTACTTGCATTTAAATAATTTAATCAAAATTTTCTAATATTCTGATTCAGTAGAAACTTTTATTTGATCATAATTTTTGTTTTGAAAATTTTCTTTTGAGAAAAAAGGCAACTATTGTAATTTCCAATGCTATTATTTTCTCTTGAGTAGTTCATTAAATAGTTTATGAATATTTAATATTTCCATAAATGCAATTCTTAATTATTCAAAAATATCAAACTCTAATTTACTGATCCCAATATATTAGGAGAATATATTAGAAAATATTTTATATATTAAATCTCTCTCTCTCTCAATATATTAGAAAATATTTTATATATACCCATGTCTTGTTTCTCCAACCAGAAAATATAACATAGAAAGTTATGACAAGTCATAAGTTAAATTTAAGAATATTGGATAAAAATGCCAGCAAATTCACATTTTAATTGATCTGATAATAACGAGAGAATGTTACATGAGGTGTATTAACTAAATATTCAGATACATACGAATAGAACTAAAATTTTCTTTCAGAAAGCGAATTTCTAGAATATTCCCAATTTGTTCCCTTGAGATCTTCAAAAGTAAATCATGAATGCATTTGAAACAGTATCTGTAATATAAAATATCGCCTACCGACAGCAATAACGTCAGCCTATAAAAATAGGCACGACAGGAATTTCATAGCGAATACATTTTGTAATGGAAACGAATATGAAAAGATACTTTCTTTTTCATTGTTCCAATTCTGTCACAAACTAGTATTTTATATCAATGTATATCAAAATTATTTCCTTACACTTTATGACAATAGTGATTTATATTTTTATTCAAACCTATTTTGATGTAACTAAAATAGTTTGGTATTATTATTAAACTTTATAAAGAACAATTCAGGAATTTTATTATTTCAATGGAATGGAATACCTCCGAATAAATTTTTTCACTTATAATGTATAACAAATGAAATATCAATTATATATCATTTATAAA
This sequence comes from Latrodectus elegans, assembly GCA_030067965.1. Taxonomy (NCBI): domain Eukaryota; kingdom Metazoa; phylum Arthropoda; class Arachnida; order Araneae; family Theridiidae; genus Latrodectus; species Latrodectus elegans. Next base: position 62,706,704 of record CM057819.1, read on the forward strand.
ATATCTAATGTCTTGTGGTATTGTTATCTATATACGCTTTTATAATATTTTAAAACTCTTTTTCAGACATGAATTCGAGCGTCATTGATTAAAATAATCCTTGAGATGAAATGAATTATTGGTGCTGCCATCTATAATCTGATTTATGTACTTATTGGCGTATACATTTTTTTAGCTAAAAATACATAATTTATTTATTAATTAGTTCTAAGGAAGATTAACTTTAAGAACCAAGTTTATATTCCTTGCCTTCTGAAGTTAAAACTTGTGTATTTTATCAGTTAAAGTTTTTTTTTCATCAGATTCTGTAACAAAGAGCTTGAAATTACTCTTTATTTTAACTGATACAGTTAATGTTTTAAAGAGGGGGAAAAGAACACATAAGTTAATATTTTGTGAGGTAGTTTACATTTTGATGAAGAAATAAGAGTGGCAATTGACATTTGCGAAACATTAAAAATCAATTATCCGTTTCCTTCGTGCTTGTCATTTTTTTTTATGGAAGAATAAATCTGTGTTTAATTAATAATAAAAAGAATGATATATTTAATTAAAAATAAAAAGAATAATATATTTAATGAATAAACAATATGCAATATCTTTAAATAAATTTTTTTATACAAAACATGCATTAACTATGATATAAACATAATTATTTAAGTTACTTTCCATCTAACTCTCACGCATTTACTTTTGGGCATCACATACTTTCTCAAATACACAAAGCAATATTTTCTAAAAGCTTTTCCTATGAAATTTAAATAGTAAATTTTATATCCAAACACTATAACACCAAATAAATTAGAAGTAACGTATATTTAATGGAAGTTTATTTTTTCCTTATTATATTATTAATCAATTCGAAATATATAAATATTAATACATTATTTTAAAGTCCTTTTCAACAGGGCTTAGAATTGTAATCTTTTTCATTCCGGTTTAACTAAAATAAAATACATCGGTTCAAATTAGGTTTTCGTTCTTTTGGGGGAAAAAAAACGAGTTTCAATTTAATTAAGAATGAATAATTTTATTTCATGTATATTTTAATTTGTATTATAATTCATTCTATCATAAATAATAATGTAATTTTATCAAAATTAGATTTTTCTTTTCTTTGTACGCTATGTAAGTTGATTCAATTAACCAGCATGTCTAATAAAAGCGGTGATCGGAGAAGAGTGAATATAGTCACTGTTATCCGTTACCAAAATTGCATTTGACAACTAACTTCATAAATATGCATACTCTCTTCTGTAGACGCTTGCCTCTTACATAAGGCTTTAGCTTTGCTATAATCACATAAAAATGTATACATATTTGGAATAGATGCCATATAATCCAGGAATCTAAATTCTGAATTTTTCTGGAGACGAAGAAATGTTGCGAAGATGACATATTGTGACGTTTCAACTTGACTTAAATGAAAGGGTTGTCAAAATCGAATTTTTTTACATAGTTCTTATAGGTCTCCATCTATATGATGTAATAAACTCCAGGTTCATAGGTAAACAAGAAAATCCGAAAAAAAAAATCACCAAATCCAAAATTTGGTCTCCTGGATTATAAGACATCTGTGCAACATATTTACTTAACATTTGAAAATGGACACTTAGTTTTAATTCATCTTCTATCGCGATTCCACCAAAATTACTTCTATTGTCTCGGAGAATAAATTTCAAACCTGAAAACGGCCATTCAAAGTTAACTTTTGTACATTTGTATCTGCCAAAACCACCATTGAAATCTCTAAAGTGCAAATTGGTTATTTTATTTTTTTCTTAGAAATCTAAAACATTATGTTTTATATCAAGCCTTCCTTCACTGCCAAAATTGTTTAAAATGATGACAATGTGAATCTTGGTAGAGAGGATTTATATGTTTTATTGCCAATTCTTTACTTTTAAAGAATTTTTTAAATAGTCATTTCCATCGCTCTTTCAGTCGAAGATTACCAGTAAAACAGATTTTTCTCCAAATATTCTTTAAATGTTGTTCAATTTGTACTTTTTATTAGGTGGAAAGCAAGATTTGATTATAGGAGTCCAAATAAACTGTTTCTACTAAATTTTCACTTCTTGTTAAAAATGCTTCCCAGTTTGATAACTGATTGTATAACATATGAACAAATACGTTTGTAACTTTATTTTGCAGTGGCTCTAAATTCCGCATTAATCGTTTAATTCTTCACTTTGTAATTTCAAAGTTTATGCTGTTAAAAATAGTGTCTTATTAAAATTTCAATTTCCCCCCACGTGCTGTCTTGAAAATAATAATCTAAATTACTTCCCTTCTAAAATGATCTTTGTATTCCAATAAAGATTTCAGCATATTATATGTAAAAAAATTTATTGGGATTACAGAGAGGCAACTGAGTTTGGGGCATCAAACAAAATATTGCTGGAATGCCGGTTGAGATTTAAACGTGATTTTTAATTTATTCTTTACTTGACTATTTACTTTTGCACTTACTGTTCCTTGCACTTACTCTTCGTGACTTAATTGCAGCACTTACTACCCTTTTCACCGTCGCCAGATCAATCTGACAAAAGCACATATTACTATGCATAATCACAATCTTTCTCAGAGAGGCGCTGCATTGTATGCTTTCTGCTAATCAATTGCTTTGCCAATCTTCACAGTCAACATTCAACCACAGATAATCTAATGAATAAATGCGAAAAATATAACTCAGGCTGATATTTTTATTAAAAGATTATCTACATTAATAATTCATTCAAATAAATAAATCTGTCTTCTACAAGCAGTTCTATGAGAAACTTACACAAAAAAAATCTTAGTGAACATGAAAATAGGAAATCGAGAAACAATTCATAAGTAATAATAATTTATATGATTGGCGTTAAATTAGGAAAAATTGATAAATTGCTTAAAGTAAAAAGTGACTGAAAACATATCGAACCAAAATAAACTGTTGTTTTTTGGTTACGTTCCGCGGTTAAAATTACTTTAACTGTGCGTACACTTTATTTTTCTTTCATCGTATATGTGAAATTGTAATTTCTTTATTGAAACTAGCAAATGATAGACAAGGACAGCAAAATTTTAACTGTACATTAAAACATATGAATAAAATATGTGTGGCGTTATTAAAATCAATAAATATTAATATTTACAATCCAGATCGTAAAAAAAATTTCCTTTTCAAAGATTTCATCATTTTAATGTTAAATGATTTTAATCAGTTTATCTAGATTAATGATCTATCTTACTTAAGCAATATAATTTTTACTTAATATTATACAAAATGCAAATGGGAAACTGATACCAGCATAAGTAATTTTTAATGTATTCGAAAGTTATTTATTGCATACGATGATGAAGATAAATTGATAAAATCTTATACCGATAGTTAAGAATATATTATAATGGTTTAATTTAATATTATTCAAAACAACACTTTTAAGATTCATTTGAAGGACTAAAATAATTACAACAAGTTTTGTATGGTGTTATGCAATTAGATAATACAAAATCTGCAAAAATCATTTTTATTTTTATTGAAAATTTTGTAACATTTTCTGTAATGCTATTTTTTTTATTACGTTTTGGCATCATTAGATTTCAGATGATTTATGGCTTACTCAATGATGACGGTTTCATCATTGAGTAATCTCTGAATCATGTTTTCATGTATTTGAAAAGTACTAGTTCACATAGCTTAAACTGCTTATCGTTAAAATACACTTGCTTAGTTCATAAAATCTGAAACATAAAATCAGATATTACATATTATTTAAATTACAATCAATTAAAATTTTTATAATGTATAGTATAATGAATCTTAAAATTTGCATGAAACATATTTCTCCTACACTCAGCGATAATAATACATAACCATATTAATAAAATTTTCGTTAATTTAAAGAGCTGATATTATTTCTATAATTTTTAAAATATAGAATCTGAAAGTTTAGACACACAGGAAACACGTCAGAAGGAATTTCCTATTTGTAAATTTACCTTTGAGTTTAATTAAAAATAAGCCAGCTTAAGATAATGCATTTATTCACAAGCATTTCTTTACACAAAAATTGTCTAGTGTTTTTTTTTTAATTTACTTTTATTCACAAGATAAATTTTAGGAAGGCAAAATGTTTTTAAGTAAATTATTTTATATACAATGATAAAAATAGCAAGGAAATTGTAAATATGAAAATTAGGCTTGATTTAATGCGATGTAGAAAACGAATATTAACTTAATTTACAATCATCATTAAGATTTTAAAATACTGAATTTAATTATGTATATGAGGGTTACTCTGAAATTTTTGAGATACGCGCAGACGAGAATTTACAAAATAAAAATAACGGTTTAATTTTAAAATACAAAATATTTTAACATAGAAGACGATTTTTTACTGACTTACTTCAACTTGTTTAGAGTAGAATAAATTTTAAACAGAAGAGAAAATGGAGTTGACGGGAAAACATTTTCGCGCTATGATTTTCTACGATTTTAAAGCAGGATTAAATAGAGAAGAATGTATTCAACGGTTGCAATTAGCATTTGGTGACGAATCTTCAGTTCGTGCTACTGCAATAAGATGGCTTAGAAAATTTAAAAGAGGTCGCAATTTTCTTCAGGATGAAGAACACACAGGAAGGCCGCCGTCGGCAGTAATCCCGGATAATGTGTCTGCCATACGAAAAATGTTAATGGATGATAATCGCTGTACCTATCAAATGATACAGACAACTTAACATTGGATCCACAGCCATACACAAAATCAATTCATGAAGAATTACATATGAAAAAAGTAGTTTGCCGTTGGGTTCCCCATAAACTTACTGAGCATCAAAAAGAGGAGCGTGTCGCAGAATAAGTAAAGAAACACTTAAAGTACTAAATGATGGTGGCCACCGTATTATTTCTAAAATTGTAACAGGTGATGAAACGTACATACCGTTTTTTGACGTTCCAACACGTAAAGAAAGCAAAGTATGGGTCTTCGAAGGTGATCCCACGCCGACAATTGTGAAATAACAAAGTGCACTGAAAAAAATGATGTATCCCTTTTCTTAAGAAGTACGGGATTGGTCAAAGCCATCAAGCTGGAAGGACAGAAGATAGTAATAGCAAACTGGTATACCACTAAATGTCTTTCAGAAATACTGCGAGAACTGAATGTTATGGGACTAATGCTTCACTACGACAATGCATTTTCATATACAGCCGGATTAACAGTTGAGTTTCTTAAACAAAAACCAATTAAAGTGATCGAACATCTGCCGTATTCACCTGATCTAGCTATGTGAGACTTTTGGTTATTCTTTTATCTAAAAAAGAACTTACATGGACTTCGTTTTCGTTCAGAAGAAGAAATGGATGTGGCTATAAATGCATTTTTTCATCTATTCCAAGAATTGAATGGTTTGAGGCATTTAATCTGTGGAAAATTCGTTAACAAAAGTGCGTTGATTCTGGAGGAGACTACTTTGAACACACCTAAAATTTTGTAATTAAAACTTTAAAAACCTAGTTGTATCTCAAAAATTTCAGAGTGACCCCGTATAAACTGTCATTTATTGTATAGAGTTATTTATCGATAAACAATATTATATGTTGTGTAAAACACACAGATAATAATTATTTTTCATCCTAATTAAAGTAATGTATATTATATTTGCATGTAAAAATTGTTTATTTTCCAACAAAGTGTGGATTAAATTATGGCATAAATGTTATTTGTTATTTTTATCTAATTGTTTAAATTAAACCGTTTTTAAATGGAAGAAAAATAAATAATATTCAAATGGCTAATTTTAGCATGTTTATCATTCTAAAAGAGTTTATGTGATGCTGAATAGATTTATGTGTTTTGTTTCTTATTTATGAAGGAAATTGTTTATGTTCATTATAAAAATTTACTGCCTTCATGATCTAAATAAAAAATACATAATTATAATTTCTGTTTGAGGGGCAAGGCACAGATTCTATAAATTCATTTATCCTAAAAGATAGTTATTCAGTAATTTAATTTCAAATGTTTATTTATTTATCATACTAGGCATTTACTCGCATCTCATTGATTTTCTTCCAAATATGCATGACTCTTAATTTAGCTGGACAAAACGAGATGATACACTACACGTTTATGAAATTAAGCAAGAAGTAAGCAACTTTAATTTAACATGTTTTTTTTTGATAAAGGATGTTTACAGGTTTTAGGAATCACCTTAAAATATTTTTCTAAAACAATGCGAAAAGTTTTTATTCTTCACTACATGTAAATGATTCTGAAAACTAAGTGAATTATGTGTAAAACGAAATAAAATTGCCAGTTTATTGTTTAAAAAAATTCTGTTAAATACTCTAAATCCAAAATAACACACTTTCGACTGTTAATAATAATTCTGTGGATCTCACTGAAATTTTGATTTAATTCATACAATTTTTCGATGTATAACATATATTTTCCCGTACAATCAAATACTTAAAAGATTATATATTTTTATTATATTTTAGGTGTAATTTCTTAACCAGATTAAATTAAATTTATGTTAAAATTTCTCTGTTTTCTTATGCTTTAACAAATGTAATTTTTATACGTGTGTGATAGATATAAAATTCTCTCAAGCTATGAATTTTATTTCTGTTCATCTTTTTTGAGATAAAGTAACAAATCCCTTAAAGGAATGATGTAGACAAATGCACCATACATTCAAAAACAATTGCTTGATTTCTAGTGGAAAAAAAATGCATTTTGATCAATATTGAGTTAGTTCATTATTTGTCTTTTAATATGATATTAAGATATTGCTGTCAATTATCACTAATTATTATCAATATCTAATTGAACACTTTTTGAAATATATCAACAATATCTAACGGAAAATGACAGAATTCTATGAAATACAAAGTTTATCCGTTATTAAAATTAAATATTAAAATTAATTTAAGATAAAGAGTAATACTTTTATGATTCATGTCAATTTAGTCAAGTTCATGTAAACAGTACTGTTATTGCTATTTTTGTCAAAAATTTTGAAAAAAAAAAAAAAAAAAAAAAAAAAATATAGTCCAAATTGCGATTTCTTATTTTATTATCAATAAGAATAACTTAAAATTATGAAGCTCTATACTATTTCCTTTTAAAGCTTTTGAGAAAGAACTTTCTTCTTTTAATTAATTTCCGTAACGTTATATCCTGTTTAAGACCCAGGTTTTTAAATTATTAGTTTCAAGTTAATTCTTTAACCAACGGCAGAGAACATCTGAGTTGAAATTCATTATTTAATTTAGTGAAAAATGTCCCTATTGTTCCCAGTGAACACAGTAATTTTAATGACTCGCTTTATTTTGACGTCATTAATATCACTGTAAAATATACGCGCACCGTTAATGTTTGGAATATTTATTATATTTAAAATATGAGAAATGGGAATAATTTTTTTGTGCAACAAAAGCAAAATTCCAGAAGTTTAGAATATCTTTCTGTTGACTTAAAAATATTCAAGAAGTAATAAGATGTATATGTAAGACTGTGATAATTATGAAGACAAAGTACCAGCGATAATTTAAAATATAATTTTTTTGGGGGGGTGTATAAAAATATGGAATAAGTTGCGTCAAAATTTTAAATTTTATAAAAAAAAACTATAGTAAATGTGTGTGTATTGTAACAAGATTAATATTAGTCTCACCACAGGATCTAACATTTTCACGCAGTGAGAAGCAATCCATATCGACAATGAAGGTGGCTTCATTTATTTCTCTACCATACTGAAATTGAAAAAAGGATTGTTACAATACACATACATTTTTGTAAAAACTTTTCATCAAAGTATTATTTGTATAAAATTTATGATTAATGAAATTTGGCTTTGAAATTTTTAAGCTAATTAAATTTTGCTTTCACTCATATAACAATACACAATTTAGTTATGTATAAAATTATCATTGTATTTAAATTTGTGAATTTTTTTTAAAGCTCTAATTTTCTAATCGATATCATTTTAGCAAAATATATTTCACTACACAGCTGTATGAGAGAATATTTACCACCTTAGAAATGTAAAGAATGTTTTGGAATCTTCTGAATAGAATTTTTTTAATGTTTCTGTTCCTATTTGAAAGTGAATATATACGTATTATCTATCAATATGTACTTGGAATCCATGCAAATGAGGTTATCTACAGTCTTGATGTACGTCACGCCTTCTATCCTTAAAATATTGTGTTGAAAACAGCAATGACATTAGTCGAATGCAGAATGCCACGAAATTCAGCGCTGTTAGACTTTGAAAAAACGTAATTGTCCGATATGATGGAAATTTCCAATTATTAAAGAACATATCTAGTGAGTCAAAAATTAAAAATAGACAGTGGGTTTTGTGATAAATATGGGGGGAGTGAATGATGATTGTTGCAATGAGCTTCGACCCGACAGACCCACGAAACTAAAAGACAGATACTGACGATCACTGTTTAAAGAAATTCGGGAATACCCCATCAAACCAATGCCTCGCAAACTACAGAAATTTCAGCAAGCATCCAGGATTGTTGGTTTGATAAATACCATCAAGAGGGAAGAACATTTGCTTAATTTTGCTGATTACTCTACCGCTCATAAGCATTTGATTACAAATTCCAACAACGGTGCTCGGTTGAAGTGGTATGAGGTGCATAGAACTGAATCATAGAGGAATAAAAAAAGGTTGTATGAAATGATAAATCTAGGTTCAATCTCTGTCAATTGAATCTGATTGCAGAGTCTAAGCAAGCTCAGGCTTTGCATGTCCTTGAATTAGCATCTTTTGAGCCTATCATATTTCATCTTTTGAGCATTATATTTCAACTACTGTCCACTTTTGAGATGTTTCAAGGACAGAAGTCATTCATTGGTAAAGACATAACCATGTTATCACAGATTTCTATGGCCTCTTTTTCAATAATCACCATTACGATCATTGATCTTCATTTTCATTAACAGCTGTAGGTAAAGTAGATGGAGAAATATTGTATAACCTCTATTAAGGCAAAGATTGCCGTTTGTCAAAATTTTCAGATTTTTCTTACAAACATAGGCACAGATGGCTTATAATCCATGACTCCAAATTCTGAATTTTTTGGCGATAAAGAAATGTCACCAAGATGACGTATCGTGACGTGCGCGATGACGTAAATACTAGGGTTATTAAAATAGAATTTTCTGTATAATTCTTATAGGTTTCCATATGTATGGCGTAGCAAAACCAAGGTTGCCAGATACATAAGAAAATCCGCCATAAATCGCCTATCTCAGAATTTGGCGCATGGATTATACGGCACCTGTTCCGAAACATATCTTTGTCTAACATTGTTTGCATCTCAGAATTAAGTATATATTCTCAAAATTCCATTGTATTCAAATGGTTTAATAAAGAAAGAGTCAAATGGTTTAGTTAAGTTCAGAAATTGAATTTATTATTTTAGTAAGATTAGACAGGATGTTTGACATATTTATATTTAATTACATGGAATTCACACAACATTTTTTATACTAGAATTTGTAATCGAAGTGAAATAGATTTATAAATATCATGTGGAATAAAAAATGATGAAACATATTTCATTATTTTGAAGTTGAAGTTTGTCATAAGAATAAATAATTGCATAAAAATATTATTAACTTTATGTTTATGAGATTAGTTAATTCTATCACAAAATTTAAAGTCTTGGGTAAACATTATAATTTCATTGCTAAAATGATTTTTTAATTTTTTTATAATATTCTAATACATTTTTAATAATTACGGTACTATTTTTGTTAATAAAATTATATTGAAATTGATAATTTGCTTTTGAAATTATCAAGACATGAAATAGATAAACTTTTAACTGAGTGAAACTTGTTGAAATTCCTTTCAAATATTGACATAAGTAACACAAAAAAACTGATTTTCCCATAATCTTTTCCTAAGATAAAAATTTTGACACTATGAAGCAAAATTAACTCAAAAACTTACACAACTCTTATCTTAAGCATTCTAAAGATCAGTTAACTTCTTTGTGACTGTAAGAAACTCCACGCTTGTTTGAAGAAAGGTAAATGTTGGAGTGCGGATAAAAAAATGTAAGTGATGGATTAAGAGGAATTTCAGATAAAAGTTCAGAACTTCGGCAAACAAATTTTTTAATCCTCGTGAAAATTACTTTTAGAGACATCTGTCAAGTAAAACACTTGTTTTAATGCAAGACGTCATTAGTTTAATAGTTAAATGCTTTTTTAATTTGCAAATATTTCTTGGAAACAATGGCTTATTTTATTTCAGAAACATTCTTAACTTTGCTTATGTTTGTTTATTGTTAAAAGTTAGTACTTTTCTCACAATGTTATCAATGAAATGCTTTTATTACTTAAAAAGAAAAGAATAGGATTAAACTATAATGAAACTAATATTATTTCCTGAATATTTATAATAACCTCTAATTTTGTTATTAAAATCACAAACGAAGAAAATTTGGAAGAAATTGTATTATCAATTTCAAATTTTTATGCTTTTGAATATATAATTTTGAAAAGCGTGGAAAATAATGTCATTTGGATTTATATATATATTTTTTACTTTTATCATTTGTTCATAGCCAAAATTATCAAAACAAATAAAAATAATTCTTATTTAACCCATTCTATATATGAATCTATGAATGGATCATTGAAATTTTCATGCTGAGCCAAATTCAGTGATACTTATTGTTTCTCAGTGGTATGCCTCTGTAGGGTCTTGTGCATCACACATCTGGTTGAAGCTCACAGATAAAAGAGATATCTAGTTTGGATGACGGTAGAAGAAAATATTAGTTTGATTGAGACAGTTAAGAGTGTGGTGTGTTTGATTTGAGGATAGGCATTGTTCTGCAGGAATAAAATTTCGAAACTGTTTTCCACATTTGGTGGCACCATAGACATATAACTCATAACAATTTGTATTTCGGATTCAGTAATGTATACGGGAGCTGTTCTCTATTTAAAGTATGATTTCACTCCAAGCCATGAAGCCCAATGTGAGACCACTGTAGCAACTTATGGTACGAGTTGGCAGTTAACTTTTCCAAAATATTCATCGCATACGGCAATGAATATTTCGGCCATCAAAACTCAGAAAACAAAATCAGGATTAATCTGAAAATAAAATTCTTTCTCATTCTTTTCTTCAATATTGAGAATTTATGCATCAAATCAGACGGCATCATTTAGTTGACTGCTAATGGTGCCCCAGAGGCTGCTAGGCATGAAAGCAGCTTTCCTTGCTACTTGTTATGGACCGTTTGGGGGGATGGTTCCTATGATTACACTCAATTGATTCCTGTCATGGCAAACGGGTCTTTAAGAATCATTAATGAAATTTTCTTATCTAAAACACATTTGGAAATCCATTATGTCCTTGATGTATACCCAGGTTGTCCCGTGTAAATCATAACATTTGATGAATTATTTGTAAGTATTGTACAACATGGTTAGAACTCTATTCATTTACAAATTAAAGTCATGCGGTTTTTGGGATACATAAATTTTTAGATGATAAAGCTGGTTTTTAGCTCTCCGATGTTTTTGAGCCATTTTCTTTCTCCTATAGTTCTGTTACAGTAATATGTCATTATAGTTAATACAGCCAGAAACTGTATACAATATGACAAAGTGAGTTAAAAATGTAATCATTTGCTTATGATTCTGTTATCCACAGACTTTGTTATTTTCATATTGATATAAGCCTTTTTTAATGATATTGTGATTTACTTTTCATGAGTGTACTTAAATTGATCATGTAAGCTATTTCCTTGTCATGAAGTGGTATTACGAGGAATATTATGAGTTTACGAATGCTTTAAAAATACTGTAATAACTATTTTGTATAAAATTTAAGACAATGTTTTGTAAATAATTATTCTAAGCCCCACAATGCGTTGCTAAAACGTACAAAATGTGGCTTTCACAATTAATACTTTAGACATATCTCCAGTCTATTTGTTATTACTTTGACAAATATTAATATGAAAAAAGACAGGGATGGGAAAACATTTTTGGTCACGGGCCAAATTTTAAAAAATAAAAGGATTGGCGGTTTTAGATAAATTTTTCTAAAATTTTAAAAACAATAGTTTTAAAATATAAATATGTTACAATAGTTTATAAAAACAATAGTTTTAAAATATGATATGAATGAAATTGCGATTTCTCTTGTAAAAGTTCCTTAAACTGAGGGTCGAAGTAAGATGCACTGATTCTAAGGAATGAATCTAAATACTTCTCTGTCAGTCTACTTCTGAAATGATTCTTTCTAAAGTTCACAGTTGGAAACACTTGTTCACACATACAAGATGAAGCAAATGTTTTTATATTATTGACAGATTCATTTGTTTCAGAAAAACACACAGTTTTTTTTTACTTTGATTTAAACTTTTTTTTAAAATTTACCTTTGAACTTTTTCAGTTTTTTTTTTGTTTTCCTTATTCTTCTCTCTAGGCTTGCGTGTGAAGAAGTCATTATTGATTTTGTAATGTTTGGGTAGAAATGCTGATGAAATGCACTTCTATTTAGTTGTAAAATTGCTGAGAAAATATTTTTATTCATAAGGAGATTATAAGAATAGTTTTATTTGAAAGTTTTCATTTTACGTGAGATAAAAATAATATTAAATAATATTAACAATAAAATTAATTACATTAATGAAAATAAAATAAAAATCTGAATTTTTCTTGCAATTTAATTTTCAAAATTTTATTTTATTAAGTAAAGTGAAAATTGCACTAAATTAAATTCATAATCATAACGTTTTCAATTTGCAAAGTTTTTCTGGATATTTTAGTTTTTAATCTTGCAAGTTTTTATACAAGATATGATTGGAAAATTTTGTAATATTTTTTAAAAGAGTCGAAGTAAGTAACTAACAATTTAAAATAAAGATTTTATAATTCGGTTACCATTTGCGTTTTAAAAAATGCAATTAAATCTAACTTTTTAGAAGCTTAAAAATAGATACAAAATAGGCATCAGCCTTCTGTCCGGAAGTATATTTCAGTTAAGTATATGATACAAATGCAAGTAACAAAATACACTACTGGACAACTGCTAAGGACGGATCACAAATTGTAATGTAGCATAACATTAAGCGAGAATGAGGCCTAGTAGCATAAAATATAGTTGCCACACTGTTCAGACATTAGAATTAAGAATATTTATTGTTCTGGAACATACAAAAGCTGTGAAACATCTGAAAGAAAAAAAATCATTTGATGCTGCATACGGAAAAATGGAACAATGCATTTAAAAGTCAGCAAGCACCTTAAAGAAAGGTATCAGTACGGGATATGTCCACAGTGGAGTGTGATGCAACATTCCACACGTCGTATCATACTTTGCACAACATTATCCAGCAGCAAGAAACTGATTTGCCACCTGCTGAGCCTATGGTGTGCCTGTTCCTTTTTGCTGATAGGATGATATATCTGTCTTCTGTAGGCGTCGATCTTCTAACACAACCTCCCCCGTGCCGCCTACTACACATTCCAGTAGTTTTAAATGACATACACAGCTGTGAAACAACGCTGTGAGCGATGTCGAACTCCCTGGCAACATCTGTTATTTTTCACCCTTCTTCGATCTTTCCAATAATTCGGCCACTCATAAAATCATCTAAACGATGTCCTGAAGACATGCCAAAATTTTCAAGCTCGTCTGTTAAATCTTTCCTGTAAAACATTGACTTGAAACAACAACTGTCCACACGCATCAAAACCTGTAAAGCTCTTATGAACGCTATCACGTGATGAACAGACGTGGAAAAAATTTCCATACGCATACTTCTTCTTACTGTATTCCGCACTTATTCTAATTTTCCACATTTTGCTTCCTTTCATTTTGTGGTTGATATGGATGATAGTGTTATCCGTTCTTAGCAGTTGTTCAGCAGTGTATCTTGTTCCAATATTGCTTTATTGTGGTATAATGAGGAAAAATTGGCAGTCATTATTGTTCGAATATTGGCTCATCTTGGCATGGCGATTATTGAGGAACACTTGGTTCCCATTATTGAAGTTATAATTACTAAAATTGCCACTCTTGGATAAAGCTATAATGTGCTACTTCAGAAGAGATGGCAATTAATAACCATAACTTGCAAATTCTTAAAAGTTGATCTGTTATTAACTATCTATTCAATTATATTACTCAATTTTTCATTAAAATAATGAAATATTTTGCTTGAAGTTATATAGAAATAGATCTTAAAATTTACTCTAATAATAATATCTTTTGCTACCATTTATGTAAAAAATTTAATATAAAATAACATATCTTTGTTACATGATTATTAAATAATGATTAAAGTTATTTTTTAACATATTATGTTATAAGTGTATTGCAATAATATAAAGTTCTTTTCTTTTAAAAAAATCATATATTTATCGAACCTTTAACAAAAAATTGATATATTTTTTTTACAAATCAACCACAATTCATGTTATGAAATTTTTAGCGAGATTAGTTTTTAAATTTTACAAAGTAAAAGAGTTCAGAACTTGTACAGAAAAATTGTTCAGTTTTCAAATTCAGAATTATTCAGATTTGAAAAAAAAAAAAATCACACAGTAAAAAGTATTTTTGCAAAACATTTTTTGTGATAAAAATTTGAAAAAAAATTTGTTTTTATTATTTGAGCGAATTATAATAAATTAATTTTCATTAAAGATTCATATATCTATATTTACCTTTATTTGCGTATTTTTAATGAGTTAACTTAGCACATTTTTGAAAAATGGCCTTTTTCATTTGTTTTTCGTAATATTCAAGTTTAAATTTCTCTTCAATTTAGAGTAATCGCTGCCTATATGAAGCTAATATGATTTTAGTCATATTAGCTTCATATACATCATAAACAAAAATAAATTAGAAACAAAAATAATTTTATGTATTCAAGACTTACTGATTTTATAGTTTGAAAGCTACTCCCATCATGAAAAGTTTATATATAGATGAGAAAATCCCTACTTAAAACATGTGAATTTAAATCATTATAAATGTATTTCTTAAAGTTCAAAAGTCCATTATTCATTATTTTGGATGCAATAAACTTCAATGTACTTTACTGTAGCTATGCTATATAAGCAATTATCAATATTTTCACTTATTAGCAATTAACACTATTTCAAAATAAATAATAAATTAAGCAACTGTAATTTCTCTTGCAACAGATGATTATGTCTTGGGACTAAAGGTTATTTGAAATTTAATTCGATTAATGTATACAATTTTCGTTTAATATTTCTCCTTTGTTTGTAACGCATATCTATTGAGGTATATTATCTTGGATAAAAAAAATAAAATAGTTAGTTTCAGTTATTTCTCAATAGACATATTATTCGACATTTTTTTAAAGAATTTTCCTGATTTTCAACATTTTTCAAGAATAAATTAATAGTTTGATATTTTCTTAAAACCAATTTTTTAACTTACATGCTTGCCTTGCTTAATAAATCTCGAATAAGTGCCTTGTGCTTACAGCAAAAATATTTAGAAATAAATTAAACCTGATCCAAAAGTATTTTCGTAGGCTTATACTGCAAGTGAACATAACCCCAATTATAAATGAAAGTAATTGATATTACGATATTATTATTGAAAAATTGAATCTGTCTTTGTTATTAAGTGCATGTAGATAGCTTTAAGCAATTTACCAATGATGCTGATGCATATATATATATATATATATATATATATTTATATTTATTATATATATATTATATTATATATATATTTATTATATATATATATTATATTATATTATATATATATATATATATATATATATATATATATATATATATATATTATATATATATATTATATTATATATATATATACACCAATGGGATTAATTCTTTCAGATATCTTCTTTCAAATTTTGGGAAAGTAAAATACCAATTCAAATTATTAACTTTTCATGATTCTTTTGCCTTGTATAAAAAATAGTTGATTTAAACTAATTTGTAATACTGGACATATTCTGTGTTATATATGGTTTCGCTTTGACATAAATATCTGATTTAACATTCTTCATATTCAATGAAGATGATTACAAACAATTGAAAAGCACATAAAACGACGAGCTAATACACACCTTTAAAAGGATTATATAAAATCAAATTGTAGAATAATTTCTGTAGAAACTTTAAAAATTCTTAAATATTGAAAAAGTGATCAACATTAAAAAAGGCTTGCTGGCTAAGCAGTGATAAATCAAAGGATTTTTAAGATAAAAAAGAAAACAATACCGAAAAGAGCCAATAGGTGGCGCTTCTTGCATAAGTATAAGAAAATACATATAGATAACAAAAATAATAAAACTTTAGAAATGATTGCCCGGACTTCATAGTATCCTTCAGTGATTCAATTTAATCAAATTCCTGAACAAGCTTTATGAAGCATGCCTCGGTTACAGACTTGACATTTTTCAGTAATTGGAATTTGTACAATGCAATACAGTCATTGATTTCTGGTTCAGTCTAAGCAATACCAAGAGCTTTATTTTTCTCACTTAGTTATCTTCGATCACTTACATGGGTTGGAATGGAGATCTGGTTCTGAATAGTGTAAATATTTATAATCTGTCTCATTTGCATATTTTCTAGTATGTCGTACGTACCAGCGTACTCTGGTGGCAATTTTTAAAATTTTTCTTCCGTCTTAAACGAAAACCCTTGTACAATGAACGTTAAAGTTGCAAATATTTTTTTTTTATTATATTATTTCGGATTTTATGAAATTTAAAGTTTTGACAGAGTTTTTTGCTTACACCGTATTTTCAGATTTTTGTTGTAAATGCTAGTTTTTTTTTCTGTGTTATAAATGCATGTCTCTCTCTATATATATTATAGTTTTAGTCTTGTGTAACTATTGTTACATAATTTGTATTTAGTTACTTGTTCTTTATGTATTTTAAATTTGTCAACTCTATAGTAATTGCTCAATAGAAAGATGTTAATATCATAACAGTAGAGAATCTGCTTGAGTTTGGATGATAATACAAGAACGTATAATTTTTTATCACTAATATTTACATAAGTGTATTTCAGTTCCCAGTCGTAAACACAGTGATGATACTCGTGACACAAGTAAATTAAAATTATTTTTATTCAGGAAAATGAATTGATAATTTTTCATTAAGTATATGAATCATGTAAAAATTTCGAGTTTTTTGAAAAACTTTAGCTTACCTTCAGGAAAATATTACTTTCAAATTTAAAGTTTATCTAATTTTTACAAGCCATTGTCATCTTTTCTTCCAAAGAATTTTTCACTAATTTTCAAATAATGCTCTCTTTTTCTGGTTGTATTTTATGGTCTACTTCAAATTACTTCTCAATTAGACTTGAGACATGCCTTTTAAATTTAAGAAACCGAAAGCTACATGAAGAATTTTATTTCATCATATTGTTACACAAAGTTTCATTAAAAATATTTCTGTATTTAAGGACATAATATTATAAAATTTCTTAAGTAATGAAAAATGTTTTGATTTACAGCATTTTTGAAAAAATGTTTCTTTCCAAAATTATTTAATTACACGCAGTTGATTGTATTTTGAATATAAATTAAATAAAGCATTCTTCCGTATAATTCCATTTATTTGATTACATTATTTTTTTGAGTTAAGGGTTATTCGTCATTTTCATCAGTAAAATAATATCAATGTATGCTTTTCTCAGAAAGTTTAGACTCAGATTGTTTTGTCTGTCACAGGGGAAGAAACTGATATCAAAATTAATGAAATTATCATTATAAATTAAAGATTTTGTCTTAAAATTTTAGCTCTAAGAAAATGTTTTTTGCTTACGAATGATAATTTGATTTGTAATAAATTTGATACAATGAGAAATGAAAAATCAAAATGAGAATAAAATATTTTTGTTTTCAAATCAAACATCATATAAGTTAAATAGTAATTATTTACCAATTTTTCATGTATCAACTTCGAAAATATTCGAAAATCAACAGAATGTTTCAGGGTGCTCTAGTGTTTCACCCATATGACTAGGTAATATAAGGGATAATTACACTAACCTACGATAACTGATAAACTGGAATATAATCTTTTCCCTCAAATTAAAGTGTTTTCTGTGTCCACATTACAACAAGCAATGTGATCTCGGATATATTTAAATGATGGCTTAAATTTCTTCATCGCTTAACTTTCTTATTCCACTTAAGAGGGATGGTCACTTGTAAAATTACCCTAATCATTTTTTGATTAAAAATACTTTAAAATACATTTCTCTATCTTTTTTATTATATTAATTGTTAATGTGTAATTAGTAAAAAACTATCAATTTCTAACAACATTTGAAAAAGCTTATAAGAAGGAAATAGTATGATGCAATATCTATTGCTATTTGCGATTGCAACTCTTATATCAAATTTGATCACATAGAAAATCTTAGTATTAAATAAATAACTATTTTATTATTTGTAATATCAGATGTAAATTTTATTTTCGAATCTCCTACCTTATATATATTTCGTTTTTCATGATATACATTATAATAAATTTTAGAGATATTTATTTAATATGTATCAACAAAAAATTTAAAGCCTTACATTAATTATAACATTTTCCTAATAACTCTGTTATTATTAATCATGTTTATTAAAACGTCTTAATAATAACAAAATCAACATCTAAATAAGCTTACCATGATCAGGTTTTTAATTTCTTTATTAAACTCAGGATATACTTAAGCAGACAAGACAATGGAAAAACTAGACATGAAACAAGAAAACATCTACATATCTCGATGACGAACCTTATTCTGATGTAAACACATATACTCGTGTGGTGCCATCTATGGACTTATAATTGCAACAATATTTGAATAATTAGATTTTAACTAAAATGTGTGTTTTCTTTTATGTATGAATTCACATTTTTAAATCCTTCTACCAGTTTTACAAATTGCTTATACAGTAAAGTGAATTAAATATCAGCTAAAAATAATTATAAGTTTTTTTGCATGCACTTTATGTTGTTTTCCTCAAGGAATTTTAAATATTATCTGTTTATATACACGTGTTGGAAGGGAAAGATCATATAAAAATCCCATATGATTTCACGGTTTTCAATGAAGGTCTCCCAAGATATTTTTCGGTGAATGATGAACTATCTACTACAGTGTGATGATGAAATATATATCACAATATGTTCTATCTATCATACAGTTTAAAAACAGTATTAGTTCTATCTATCACAAAGTGTTTTTTAGCTTGATAGATTCTTTGTGATAGATAGAACTTAGTGGTATTTCATTAAGAATATTTTAAAGCTGATTTTTAATGTATTAAAATAAGTATTATAAATAAACTGTAAACTAAATAAATATATAAATACCTTTGAAAAATATTTTTACGGAACTAAAAGAATTGGTTTTTAAATAAGATGAAAGTAAGTTTTCTCTATTAAAGAAATAATATACTCAATTATTTCACCCATAGAAAAATAAAATTAACAGAGAAATGTTGAAAAATTTCTATCTTAAAGGTTCTAAGGATTATGCAAATATATTCCTGATTAGAAGTAGATTCACATTAGTTTAAGCAATTCTGAAAACATAAATCTTTTGAGCGTGAGTTTGAAAAAAGAAACGAGTGGCAGGTCTTAAGAGAAATCCTAGTTGAGATTTTAAACTTCACGAGAAAATTCTTTTATCCGTTTGGAAATCATTTTCGGAGACATCTGTCAAGTAACGGACATGTTACAGAAGAATACAGGATTACTGTAATTACTCAAAGCAAAGTTCTGTTGCAATTTTTTTTTCACATTGTGGATTTGGGTAATTTTTTAGAATTCTTAAATTTATTGTTCTTTCTTTAATAAGCAAAGATATTTATTTTCCGCTCTTTTCTTGGTACTGAAAGTTTTCATTTCTTTCATTCGTAACTAAATCTTAACTAATGGTTAAATTCTGCAGGCAACTTAATATACAGTTAAATTACAGTAATAATGTCTTATATAAATAATACTTTTTAATTATATGATTAGTAATATTTTAATGGATTTGTGTAAAACTTTTAATTTTATGGTCAGGATTTCAACCATCCAATAAATATTTAGTTTTACACTATTATAATATTTAAAATTTATTATTATTATTTAAGAGAGAGAGTAATATTTTACAAATTTTAGCAGGAATTCTTCTTCTATAAGTTAATACGTTGCTATTGATTATAAAATTAATTGTTATTACGAATAAAAATTTTTTTAAAAAAAATTAAAACAGCTAGTATGTATTTTGTGTTAATGGATAAACTGATAAAAATTGAAGTATTTTGTAAGCCATTTTCATTCTTTAAGAGTGCGTTTGAGTAAAACTGATAACTACTAAAAACAATAAATTTTAATCTCCGAAATTCGGGACCCAATTCAGGTTTCCTTATATCAGATTATATAATATCAAGCAAAAAGAAAATATTTTATAAAAAAAGTAATTAACATCCTACAATACGTATTTCATAGTGATAAAGAAAAAATAAAATTGCTTAAAAATTGGATGTTTTTTTCATTTTAATGAAAATATTTCCGTTAAATTTAAACGCATTTCTTCTCTATGAAAATGTTGAAGAAATTTTTCTTGCTATAAAATTGAATATTTTTAAGCGCCACTAATATAAATAAGGTCTATGTATTTTGAAATTTCTCTAATATTTCAGGCATAAATTAAAGTAAAATACTTCAATACTTTTATCACAGCCGGCCAATTTGTCTAGTGGTCAGCGTGCCTGACTACGGAAAGGGAGGTCCTGGGTTAGAATCCCGCTTCAGGCTTGGATGTACTTTCTCTCTAACCTGTCTTTGTCCTTTACTTGTGTGTGTGAATGAAGTATGAATGATGCCTACCTTATAAACGGATCCCTATGGTATGTGTGAGGGTGCGATGGTGGTCCACTCCCTGTGGTGCACCCGGGGCAACGCCTCGGCGGCAAAGAGGTCACTATGCCTGACCGCTTCCTTGGTATCAGGGAGCAATAGATTGATAGACTCTGTCACAGTTGTAACTGTTTGCCATTGGAAAAAAATATTTTTATCACATGAATCACAAATCTCTACTTTAACTAATCTACACTCGTTTTCACAGTTCAGAAAATGATATACATAGTAGAAGTGCTTATACTCGTATTACATTTCTAAAATAGAATTATTTTAAAAAACATTTTTAAGCTTCTTTTTGATACCAATTATGATAATTATTTCTATATATTTCTATATTTGCTTAATTGAACTAAACTAATTTTTCTATGAAAATTAGAAATTAACCAACGGAATTTTGATTGTATTTACCGAATGTGAAAATAAATACACATCTGTCACATATTTTATGCACCGTTTTAAGTTTGATTGTACTGCATTATCATAGTTCATTAGACCTAATTATTATGAGCTACTTTCGTTCAAATAAGTATTATAAAAAAACTGGTTCATAGAAAATTGTGCATTCATTGTGTATTAAAAATAAACTGTTGAAAGAAAATAATAATTTATAATTTTGGTTTCTAAGTAAACTATGAAAACTATAGATTCTTTAAGTTTTTCAATTAATAAATAACTTTTAAATAAGCATAAAAATTTATCACAGCGCACATTTGCTGATAAAAAAGGAGTGCTAGTTTAAATTTTAATAAATTAATAAATAAAAATAGTATGATTTTCTTTAAATGATTATTTATATAAATATAGGTATAATAATTTATTGAAAATATTTTTGCAACCATTTTTTTCATACGATATGATTCATTATATTAAGGTTTGAATTGGTTAAGGATTAACTAAAGATGATTAATCTTTAGATTAATTAAACTAACTAAAGGCAATATATCTTTAGATTAATAAACTTTAGTTAATCCTTAAACAAAGATATTTGGTTAAGGATTAACTAAAGATAATCAAAAATTCTTGATCAAGTGAATAAATGTACAGAAATTCTTAAAAGAATAAATATAGAAGATATCTCAGAAAATGCAACAAGTTTGAAAGGAATTAGTGAGAGGAAAATTAGTGAAAGGAATCGATCAAATTTCATTAAGCATAGTTAGATCAAAACGAGTGTTGCCATATTTTGATACATAATATTATCTTATAAATATTTAATAAATAATTTAATATCTGATATTAATATCATATGCCATTTTATACACTGCATACCATAAAATCATTTTGCTTTTGATTGTATGAATTTGTAGCTTACCCCTGACTTGCGGCATGTTTTTAGATTTTAAAAAAAACCTATATTCATGAAAAAGGATTTCAAGGAACCTAAATTTTTAGAAAATTTAATATTTCAAAGGAAATTGCAGTTGACCATTTTTTCTGTACAACATACCAAAATGGCCAAAGAAAAAAAAAGATTTCTAATTGAAATTTTGGCTTTAATATAACAATATAAGTTCTACATTTTGACTGATAAAAGTATACACATTATAAGAAAGATATTAGAATTTTAATCCAATTATGAACAGGAAGATTAAGGATTAAATCAATCACTATAATTAGATCTATTTTAATTAGATATTGTAAACAGATCCTAAATAATATAATGAAATCTTTTTTACATATGGTATGTCGAAATAAGAAAAAGGATTAGGATAGTTAAAAAGTTCACTTTCGATTGAAATTACAGTTTAAATTGTAAAACATTAATTTGTATGTTTTAGCACTTAAATATGAATATATTTCAAAATAATTTGATTAACAGTGTCTCAAAATAAGGTGTTAGATCGCAAAATTATGTCTCAACCACAGATTAAATAAAAGAGAATCGAATTAAGTGTCAAACGTTTGAAAATTGAAACAGGGTTTCTTTTCATCTGCGCACCAGTTGTTAAAATATTGATGATAGTGGAAACCATTTTCGCTATTGAGAACGTAGGAATACTTAAGAATAAAATAAATATAAATATTATTTCACTTTTTTTTAAAAGAAAAAATACATTTAAGGAAAGAAGAAAGAGAAATACAATGCCTCTCACACACACATAAATGTTCGCTGTGCTCCCTGCGGATACGTACTTATATTCGAAAATGCTTTCCAGCTAGTTTTAAAAAAAGAAAAAATATTCACAATTTTCTTTCTCGAAACGAGAAGAGAGTTCCTTTAGATCAATCATGCTTTGCATAAATTAATTGCCTTAATGGAATCATAAGCAACTTTGCACTGAGCTCAAATCAGAATAATTACAAATATTCTAATAAAAATTTCGAAGGAAGCATTCTTATTTAAATTTAACAGGAATGCATATTTAAATATAAGTTTTACTCCTGTTAGAGCAGTTATTTTTCGTTTAATACCCGAATGAATGTTCTACAGAAAAACACAATAAATGTTTTATTTATAAAGGCTTTTGTTCTTTAAAATATTAAGCTGAATAAGTATACATAAAAAATTTTTAATTCAAGAAGAATACTTTAAAAAAAAAAGAAATTAGAGGCAATTAAAATAAGAAAAAAGGGACAATTACAATGAGATGATGGGGGCAATTACAATAAGATGATAGGGGCAATTACAATAAAATAATAGGAGTAATTACAGTAAAATAATAGGGGCATAAGTAATTCAGACGTTTTTTGTACTTTTTATTATTAGATTACAGTTTTTTCCGAAAAAAAAATTAAAGATGGCATTTGCTAAAATATTCCTTCCAATTTCTTTGAAATTTCATTTTTTATCACTATTATATTTAGTAATGAATAACACCTCGCAATTGATTTACGGCTCTTTGATTATCTGTTGTGCAACTACTTTTAAATGTCACTTTTTGTAATTAATGGGTCCTTTTTCATGAGCCGCTTGCGATACAGCTCTAAAAATATGTGGGGAAAACTCATCATATTTTGTTCAATGGTTTTAATGACCGAATTGAATATTAATCCAAAAAAGTACTTTGTGAGACCACGGTAATACCTGCACTTTCATTGAATTAAACGCTCTAGCTTTGCTCTCATAAATATAAAAATAATCAATATAATTCATTATTTTATAAAAAAATGTCTAACATACCAAGTTTTACCCTATCCGTGGGGACAAAATAATTGCTTTATATTCCAATACCCACGATTATAAAAATATTGTATTAATATTTTTAAAACATTTTTTACATTTTTGAGATAAAATATGAACATTTAATCCATAAGAGTACAATTTATAGTAGTATTAAACACTTGGCAAAGGATTTCAAGATCTTGAATTTGATAATACTTTAAAAACAAACCTACAATTTAATAAATGCATTTAAATGTGATAAAACTTTGATATTTTTTATCAAATATTTTGCTTATAAAGAGGAAATATTCAGTTGATAATTCAAAATGTCTTTTGCAATGCTGTTAAAATACCCATAATTTATGCTAACTCTAATGTCCTATCTGAGTTTTAATAAAACACATATCAAATGAGTTAAAGTATTAATTTTGTATTTCTCCTTTGGAAAGATAAAATTCCCCTTCAACTAATTCATATTAAAAATTTAAGACATGTCATAGTTAAGTTACTAAATCATACTAACGACACTGTAAAATTTCTGAAGAAGCAATGGATATTTTATTAAATAAATGCATCAAACAAATTCTTGAAATATATGCATTTAACTTACGACATCTTAATTATGTATCTTAAAATAGTACTTTAAACTGTAAAACACACTCCATTCCATTCTTGATTTAAAATGAAATTTGCTATTAAAGATGTCTTAAATTTATGCATTTCGAATGAATAAATTGAGATGAAGCAAAGTACATTTCATTAATTTAAATGTCTTATATTGAACTCAAAAGAAAATGAATGTGTTTAAAATTTTTGTTGTGATAATTTGTAATATTTTTAACAGAAACATAAAAATGGTCCTTTTCAACTCATATAATATTTTATTGGAAAACTTCAATTTCGTATCATTCAAAAAATTGTGATTTTTACATACAACTGATATTTTAAAAAATATTTAAATGCGAGTTAAGTATAAAAGTATTAAAAAAAATAAAAATAAAAAATAAAAAAAATTTGATACAAAAGAAAGTCTGAGTATGAACACAGAATACTCAACTTACTAACTGTGTACAAAATATGAGAAAACAATTACCACATTTAAAATTTCATAAAGCTGTCAATATATTTTGTGAATTTTAGAGAATAAACACAATGCAAAATGAGAAATGATTTGAGTTTCTTAAAATGAAAATTGGGCATCTGAAAATTGAACTTTCAAAGGTATTCCTCATTAACAAAAATCTATTAATATTATGATACTTATCTAATTTTCAGATACATTTTCTATTATTTTAAAACTTTAGCTGTGCATAACAAGTAACTAACACAATAACACGTCTTTGTATCATTATTTCAAGAGTTAAGTTAACAATTTTATGATAGTGCTTACACATTAACACACCATTGTACAATCAAATGAATTCTATTCATTTTATTTGAATTTTACTATTTTTTCAGATGTAATATTATATTCTATTTTATTTATTTTTTTTTAATGTTATAGTTGCAAAAAGGTACATGCACATACATACATATATAATTATTGTTAAAAGTTATATTACGTAATCATTAATAATGTATTGTCTTTGAACAAATAAAATGTTGTTCCTATTGTGAGAAGCAAAAAGTAAATATTGTTACTAATCAAATTAACGCACATTATTATTAATAACATTATGACAAACATTAAAGTTAATTTTAAAATTAATATTCTTTTACAGCAGTAATTTTGGTATGATAAATTAAAGAAAATATTTCAAAAAAGAAGTTAAGAAATTTCAGCTTATATTGAATTAGAAATAATATTTTTGCATTGAATTTTGATGAAATGTATAGATTTTGCACCATCAAAGGAACTATTTTTGTTAAAAAAATAGATATTTATAAGCATAAATTGGGATTTATATATAATAAAAATGAAAATTACATTTTTTAAAATATCTTATTAACAAATAAAAAAATTACAAACATATTCATTAAATATCATTTTTAATTTTTTAGGAAATTTTATTGTGAAAAATTATATATCCCCAAATTTTTCACCGAGAAAAATAAATATTTCATGTATATATGTATTTAAATTAAACTTGCTTACTTTGTATGCTAAGGCCAGATGCTATTGTATATTTTACATGAAACAGCACATTGACATAAAAATATATCAAATTAGAATTAATAAACATGACTCCCCATTTGTTTTTAGAAAAAAATATTGCTGATTATCGGTTGTGAGGCCGAGCCAGTCAGTTCCACAAGCGAAAGCGTGGGCGAGGAGGAGTAGGAACAGTGAGTTAGTGTGATGAAGAGGGGTAGCGAAACTTGCACTCCCGGACGATGAGGAATATAGGTATCTCAAAATATATAGTTAATAGTTCAAAAGGTCATAAATATGTGCTGTGCCTGGTAGATCAGCACATAAGATTGGCTGAAGCTGCTCCATTAACAAAGTCTTACAGCCAAATCAAAATGTGAAGTTCTGTTGTCAATATTCATGAGAACTGGAGTTCCTAATATCATTGCATCAGACAATGGGACTAATTTCAACTCTGGGCTGACTAAAGAGTTTGAAAAGTGGAGAGTTTCAACCAAACTTTAAAACGAATGCTGCATCATGTCGTTCTCGATGAACCTCGAACATGACATCCAAAATTCCTTTCATTCTTTGGGCTTACCAAGATGTGCCACATAGTACCATTGGAGTTGCCCCATTCCAGCTGTTGTATGGACGCAAACCTGAAGGTCCACTCTCAATTCTACAGAATACGTAGACTGGAGAGTTAGAAGTTCTTCAACATGACACAACTCCGGTTTCAGTGTTTATGAAATACCTCAAACGAAAATTAAATAATGCTTCTTTAAGAGCCAAAATAACCTCTGAAATAGAACAAGATAATATGGCGCATTATTACAGCTTGAGATCTAGTTCGAAGACGTTTAAACCAGGTGACAAAGTTATTGTCCTTCTTCCAGACTCTAAAAATAAGTTGTTAGCTCGCTGGCCAGGTCCAGGGACTATTACGAAAAAGAAAAATGAACATTCATTTCTTGTTAAAATGTCGGATAATAGTTTCAAACACGTGCATCAAAACAAGATTAGAGAATTCATCGCTGAATCAAACACTGTCAATGTTATCTTAGAGGGAAAAGAATAGTTTGGTGATGTTCAAACCATGCCAACTAGTGATAATGAAAGATTATTCCATGAAAAACTACAAGATTAAATGATGCCTTATTTGACAGATAATCAACAAATTCAATTGATAGAGCTTCTTAGAAATCATGGGAAACTGTTTAAGAAACTTTTGCAACCAGTGAATGTTGATGAACATAGGATAGAACTTTTATTTAATGCCACCCGACACAAGCCCCATTCTTATAGTGTTCCGCTGTCATATCGATCAGATGTAAGCGGGCAAGTACAAGAGCTTCTTGATTCAAACCTGATATAGCCATCCTAAGCTGAGATAACTTATCCAATTATGTGTGTATCTAAGAAGGATGCATCAATCAGAATGTGTGTGGACTATAGAGCTCTAAATGCAGTGACAAAGGTTCCGAATATCCTTATGAAAGATATGCAGGAAATGATATTTACTGCGGGTATAGCTCATTATTTAACATGCCTAGATTTACAAAAGTGTAATTGTTAACCAATAGCCTTTGTCAGTCAAAAATTTAATAATACGCAGAAATTTGGTCGACAATCGAAAAAGAAGCATAAGCAGTTTTGTTCGGTTTTGAAAAATTTGATAAATGGCTACATGGTATAGTGGTCGAGATTATTACCGACCACAATCCTTTAAAACTTTTAATTGAAACCACTCCAAAGAGTCCCAAATTTACAAGGTAGACATTATCATTGCAAAGATGGAACTATAAAATAATTCATCAACTTGGTATTTTCCATCTTAGGGCAGATGCTGTATTCACGCTAGAAAGAAATGAGTGAGGTTTTTGTACGTTATCTCTTAATGTTTATTGTGTTTCTCAATTTTTATTTTTATATATTTGATAGTGTATAATATATATATATATATATATATATATATATATATATATATGTAAACAATCAATAAGTTGGATGTGTTGTCATTTTTTTGGATCCCACAAATTATTGGGTATTTGGTAAGTCTTTTTTTTATACTTTTGGCGAACATCAATTCATGTGGATTGTTTCTTAACATCAGTTTTTATGTGATTAACTAATGATATGTTTTTTTTGTTTCTGCCTGAGTTCATGCAAGTAAATAATTCCTTGTCAAGACTGCTTAAGTAAAACAAGCCCCTGGAGAAGCTAGTTTTACTCTTGGCGGCGGCGTATGAGGGCGCGCCCGTCAGTCTCACAAGCGAAAGCGTGGGCGAGAAGAAGGAACAGTGAGTTGATGTGATAAAGAAGGGTAGCGAAACTCGCACTCCCAGACGATGAGGAATATATGTATCTCAAAATATATATGTATCTATAATTTATTCTTGAATTAGTAATTAATGTTTGCTTATGTTGTTATCAAATAAAAGTGTTGTCACTTATTTTGTGTCAGTGAAATATCCTGAAGGCGACATGTTCATAGTACAAAGTTGCAGCTCGAAAACATAACGAGAACCACGCCGCTTTATGTGACATCGGTTAAAAAATCTAAATAGAATGTCTATCTATTTATCTATCTATATATACACTCGTGCTCATAAATTGAGGATAATGCAAGTTCAGGCAAAGAAAGAGGCAGAAACAAAAGAAATACGACATATTTGTAAAGTCTATTTATTAAATAAAATGTGATCAGCAAAAAAGATGCTATATGTTTGACATCATTAATAAAAATTGTGATTTTTACTCCCTGGACCAAATTTAGAAAAAAATCTATTTACAAAACCAATATAACATGGTTGGTATGATGGTTAATACATAGTCCTCCCATACGATACAATACAGGCCGTACAACACCTAGGCATGCAGGGTATTAAATTATCGATCTGATCTTAGGGAATATTACACCACTAGTCAAGCAATGCCCTCCGAAGTTTCGATAGACATGTGAAAAGGGGTTGACGGGCTGCAATTCGTCTGCCAATCATGCCCCTACCATGCTCTATTGAATTCAAGTCCGTTAAATATGCTGGGCAGTTCATACGGATGATATCCTGCGATTGAAGACATTCGTCTACAACACGGTGAGGACTGGCGTTGTCGTCCCTAAACAGACATTCTGCACCCATGGCGCCCCGAAACAAACGTACATGTTGTTCCAGAATGACATCGTGATTGATGTGGCCTTTCATGGTTTCTTTTTGAGCATGCAAGTTAGTTCTGGAGCACAGAATAAATCCTCCCCAAACCAGCAATCCTGCGCCACCCTAACGGTGTCGTTCAATGTTGTTCTCTTGGTAGTAATGGGTACCTGGTCCTCTATATATGGAAGTCCAGCCAGAATGAGACTGAAAGCTAAACCTGGACTCGTCGGAAAACATCACACAAGACCACTGTTATCCACAATGCATGCTCTCTATTCCAGGTTAACCGCAGGCTACAGGGAGTTGCGATAAGTGGAACACACCTGAAAGGCATACAAATATATAGATCAATGTGCCCTAAGCGTCTTTACACAATCTGCCTCGAAACTATCGTAACGATAGCTGAAGAGACAGGACTGTTGCTGTGCTCCGTCTGTTTCTTTTGACAGTAACTGTCAAATGCCAGTCTTCATTCGACGTTGTAACTAGGGGAAAATCTGTGCTGTGACGTTTACTCACATTACCATGATCTTTGAACCGTTGCCAAAGCCTGGAGATGACACTCTGTGTGATTCCCAGTTTCTTGGATACTTTCAGCTGGGTACATTCATAAGACAGCCGATAATTCTACCACGTAGAATATCATCCAAAATTTTCCTTTGTGCTATAACTAAGTGGTTATTGCACTGAGGGCTTTTAAAGCGCTTGTGAACAATTTTACTCCTTTGCGACCATTCCTTATACCCCTCTTTTTTACTCTCGTCATTGTGACGTACTGTCGACGTCATCTAGTGGTTTCTTGTAATTTGCATATTATTCTTCAAGATGTGTGTGATAATTCTACATGTGAAATTTTTATTTTAGAGTGCAATTTCCGTGTGATTCTGAAGTATCCTTAATTTATGGACATACATAGATATTAACTTGATTAATATTTTATGCCTTTATGTTATGAATGATATTTATCTAAAATTTTTATTCACATTAACAAATTTATTGTTTTGTTAAATTTATTATCATGTGTCGTTTTAAGAGTCAAAACTTTGCATGAAAAATTAAGTTGATAACAATGTGGAATTTTTATTTACTCTTTTTTAATTTTTTTATTAATTTTATAACCACCTTATATTATATTTTTGATTTTGATACCTAAAGATATCTTTCAAGATATGTGAAAACCATTGTTGTGAAATTTGTAAGAGAAATTGAATTCTGCATTATAGTCCAATAACAACCACAATCATTCAATGTATAATGATTATTGTAAAAGTTTATAAAATTAATATTAAGTATGAAATTGTCATGCTAGTTTTAATAATAACGTATGGTCATATTACATCAATTAAATATTTTTGCTATTTAACAAAGATTGTGTTGAAAGTTTGTCATAATAAAGTTTCATTTAATTTACAATGATTAAAAACAGTATTAACATTTTGTTTTCTGTAAATATTCAAATATTTCGTATGAAGAAATTAGCTTGAATCATATTTTTTATTTTGAAAAACATGACTCATCCTATTTTTATAGATATTTTAAGAAACTTGTTTTTTAGAGTTTGAATATTATTATAATTTTCATAATATACTGTGAAAAAGAAAATTCTAATTTTTTAAGTAAAATATTGTCCGAAAATTCAATTATCTGTTAGATATGGAATTGTTAAAATTCTTTTAAAGCTTTCAATATATATGCAATTATATGTTAGACAGTAATTATTTTATAACATGATCCATCAATATAACTTTCCAGCTAAGTACAGATTGTTTGTTAATTAATTGTACGTAAAATTATTATTTTTGAATGAAAATTTATAATTCATCTTAACGCAACCCACTGCTACTCCTTCTTTTTTGATTTAAGAATTCTTCTTATTGATTTAAGACATAAATAACCGAGTATTTGAACTTTGGATAAATCTTCCTAATTGAATTTTCTTAATAATTTTAGTTTTTTTATACTGATATTCATTTATGGAATAAAGAAGTAAAGGAATTATCTAATTAGTTAAATTTGAAACTTATTACCGTGCAAAAAGATATTTCTCATTCAATGCGTTACCTAAAATGCAAGGTATTATTTTTTTAAGCGTGAACATAAAAATAGCTTTATAAGTAATCAATTATAAATTTTTTAGAAATAAAGCAATTTATAAAATATTTATAACCTTTGAAGCGAAAAAGTAATCTTTTGAGATGATTAGTAATTCAGTATTTCATTTTAAAATGATAAATTATTTGGAATTTTATCAATATATTTTATATATTATTTTAATTTTGAATGACTTGTTTGAAAAGTTGAGGATTTTGAAAACATGCTTCTTTAACTTTAAAAAGTCTCTTAAACATGTTTTAGGACAATAGAGAAAATGATATACACAGTTACGTTAAAACGAAATCCCTATGTTTAATCTTATGTTAAATTGAAAGAAATCTTTTATTTTAACCTAGAGTTTAATTTCTAATAATATATTTATATTTTTGTTTAAAGTATGATTAAGTAAAAATATGCATTTTTAAAAGAAATTTTTGAATACTATCTAAAATTTTCAAGCAACATTATTTAAAATATAATTTTTTTTAAAATATTTTTTGTTTTGTTTTAAAATAATTGAATAAATTTATTTACATTTAAGTAATAAAGAATTAAATAAAAGAGAAATAAAACAGATTAAAAATATTTTATCATTAAATAAAACATAAAAAGTTATAGTTTCTGTTTAATGTTTTACAGCAGAAATTCATCAAAATATTCCTAAACTTTCTCCAACTTATTTTTATTCGATTAAGAAATTTTGCAACTTTACAGATAATTGGATGAAATTGAAATGTTTTTAATAAAAATGGAAAATTTTATAGTAAAAAATACTTTTCAATCTCGTATTTCCTCAGATGAGTGCTTTATGAGAATTATTTTGCCTATTATTAAGTTGCATTCCTATTGCTGTTTGTTGTTGTTTCTAATCCTAGATGGCGCAGCTAAGCTAAACCATCTCCATAAAACCAAAAATCATTAAGAAGTCTAAGCATAAAACAGGATTCTCCAAAACCTCGTTCATAGTAAAATTTAGATATTCAAAAATATGTCTGGATGAGGACTGATTAGCCTTGCAGTGACACTCCAGAAAGACTTTCTAGCCCTGTTGAAAAGAAAGGGACCTAATGTGGCCACTCAAAAAACGTGAAACAGCAGTCTGCTGTATCCTAGTGATATTGAGCTGGAGCCAGCAACGAGCTTTTTTTTCCAACGCAACAAGAGTGGGCAGGCGAATCTTTCCAAATTACGTTTAATTCCATCTTTTTAAAAGTGGAGATTTCCGAAAACATTAAAATAGCGTTGCGCTGCTAAGTGTCAGCAGTGGCAGACTTAACCATGTTATCTCCAATTTCATTACCACTCAATCCAAAATGGGAAGGAACCCTTTGAAAATGTATAGAGTGTTTAGTAGAAAGTCGTGTCACAAGGTCTAAAATATTCAAACTTGTCTTATTCCCAATAGTTGTTCAATGAGACATGTGTTGTATGGAGGAGCGACTGTACGTTAGTATCCAGATGTCTCTGAAAACAAGTTCAGAGGTCTTGTGTATATATTTCAATCCCTCATAGATAGATCTAAAAGTGGAAAAACAGTTAGCATTTCTAACTCTGTTCCTAAGCGGCATTAAACATAACCTAAAAATTACAGTTTGAAGAAAAAATGTCAAAGCTTCATTGAGAATACATGCATCGGCACTTTTAAATTCACTATGCTTTGGTAAGTCTCATTGTATATATTTTACAGTACACCGTTTTTGATATTTTCTTATAGTTAATTCAAATGATAGTTTGCTTACATCGCAAAAATATTTAATTTAGTTTTATATGTGATATGAAAATTCGTTTATTATTTGGGAAATTCTAAATGAGAACGATGAATGTTTCTTAAAATAATTGGGAAATTGAATACTAGAGTATTTTCATATTTTGGAATTTCTTCAAAAGTTTATTTCAAGTTGACATATGAAAGTTTCAGTATTAAATTGAAGTGTTATCTAATGATACAAATTAAAATAATTTTGTTGAAAATGCCTACGATCGTTTCACTTTTATCAGTATTTAAATTATTGCACTGAATTACATATTTACACTTCATGTCATAAATATGTATGACATGACTTAATGATATTTTTTCCATGAGGATTACAATAATGTTTCAAAACTACTACGTTTATAGTACATAGTATTAAAGTATTAAAAATCGTAAAAATAAAATTAATATATTATATTTTTGTCAAACTACATCAAACCTAATTGAACTCTTTAATTAAGATATTCAAAATTCAGTTCAATTACACAATAATTTAATTTTTATTTTTTAATAATTTAATATCAGAAATAAGGAAAAATAATTACATAATAGTAAAACGGTAAAAATGTTTTGACAAAATTGTACGTCTGTGCTATAAGATACATTTATTTAGTTTAGTTTATTTTAGTCTTATTATTTTTGTTCTGATAAAAAGTATTCAATGAGTGGTTAGATGAAGACATTTTCTTAATTTATTTCTTTCATAAGCCATCAAACTATTCTGATGAAAAGTTTATAAGACCATGTTATATTAAAACACAGTTTTATTTATTCTTTGTTACAAAAAAGTATTTTCAGATTTTTTGCTGTA
This sequence comes from Latrodectus elegans, assembly GCA_030067965.1. Lineage (NCBI taxonomy): Eukaryota > Metazoa > Arthropoda > Arachnida > Araneae > Theridiidae > Latrodectus > Latrodectus elegans. The sequence goes on from CM057819.1 coordinate 62,740,620, forward strand.
ACCTTTGGATTACACTTTTGTAAGTGTATATGCATAATTTCTTCACGGTTTAATTACAATATTCTTTGAATTATATGAGAGATTTTTCTTCATAGTAATTTCTTATTTTGTTACTCTGATATAATTAAATAAAAATTACCTGATATAATTAATTATACTCTGATATAATTAATTAAAAATTTTTATAATTTAAACTTATTTCCAATTGAAAATAACAGAATAATTTATATCATACTATGCAATTACTTTTGAACAAATAATATTACATGCTTAGAAAAAATATTATGCATATCTATAAATTAAATACTAAAAAAGAATTTAATAATTATTATAATATCTTTAAATATGAGGGCATTTTAATGAATAAAATTAATCTTTTTAGTTTGACTCAACCATTTATATTACACGCACCCGTATACATTTACATAACACAATTTTTTGTTTTGAAAAGTAAATTTAATTATCAAATGAAAAAAGAAAAACAAAATTAAATGATTTTGTTGTTGTCACCAAGGTTTCTACGCATTTCTGCAAATTTGATCAGGATTGACAATTTAAAGTGTATACTGATTTATACTGCAAACATAAAAAATGGAATAAATGCCACTGAATCTCATATTAGTTGAACTTAATTAACTATTGAGTTACATTATTGAACTGTGAAATCTCTTATGTCATAACCTAACTCTCTTCTACCTCTGCATAACATAAAAAGATTCATTTACTGTAAATTTAAAAGAATATAAAGTGTAAAGTGAAGTAGTTATGGGTAACAAATGGAGTGACTTACTCAGCAAAAGCAGTGGAATCCCCACTTCCCTGCCACTTCAGTTTTAGTTGCTTGTTTTCTCTTACTTACCAAATATGTATATTTGCAGAAATATTTACAGCCTATTAGAGTCAAGAATTGGGTTTGTTGTTTTCTGAGTAACCAGGGGAGATATGGATGGTCACCACTCAGACTGTCTTATTGTTTTAAATTTCTTTGAAGGCAGTTTTACGGATGCTGATTTTAATTCTTTGTATAACTCATCCATTGGGCTGCTTGTTAGCTAATGGCAGAGATACTGAATATAAGCTCAGGATGAAAAAAAAAACGAAAAAGAGCTATACCTTAATGATAATAGATGCTAAGACAGAGGAGTTCAAGTACAGAAAATTACCATAGACATAATATATATTTAGTCATATTTATTTGTTGTTGTCGTGTGACAAATACAAAATGAGAAAAAAATGGCAAGTCATATGGGGCCAAAGGTATGGAGCACAGCCCTGGTCACATCTTCAGCTTTTTCCGTATAAAGAATGTCATGGTAGCAGTTGGGGTCGATGCTGAAGAGGTCGAGGCAACAGAGATGCAGTTGAAGTATTGCCCTCGGTTCCAGCGGAGATCCTGTGCAGTGCCTGCATTCTGCGTATGTTCTAGATCCTTTGGGCATGATTTTCATACCCCTTATGTGCCCAGTCTACATTCTGCTGATGGTAGAGATGATACCATGGTCAAGAATATGCTCCGGTAGGCACCATTTTTTCCGTAGTAATCAGCATAGCTGATGCCTTATGACGACGTTTGCATAGAAACAAGTGGTAGTTTTAGGAGGGGTATTGATATTCCTAGCCTCCTCGGTGAGGGAGTCCTCCTATTCATTTTTCTCGATGTTAACATGTGCAGGGACGCATATGATGGTGCAGGTTTTCTCCCTTGCAAATATGGTTGGCAGAAGTGCGTTGATGTCTTAAAATGACAAGTGCAATAATCATATCTAGTAAATGTGAGAATTAGCATATTTCATATAAATATGATAAGATATTAAATAAAAATCATTAAAAATGATTGGTAATCTTAAATTTTTGAAGTCAGTATGATGAATATATAAGACGTTACATCCTCTGATTGATTTCAGATATTATCAATATTGTGAATAAGAAAAGAATAAAACATGATTCCCCTTTTTGTTGGGTTTACTGATTAGCTTTAGTGTTGATTTCAACGTTTTTTATATTTAAGAATACGAAGAGTATTAAATTTGTAACATTTGAGGAAATAACTGCAATGTCAAAAACTCATGTATGATCATCAAAACAGCAAATGTTGTATAAAAAATGTGATTAGAAAATGCATTCAGCAATAGAATTGCAATAAATATTTAGGAGTCAAAGGTGAAGAAAAAGTATATTGTGTTAAAGCATTCATATTTTACTGGAACTATATATATATATATATATATATATATATATATATGTGTGTGTGTGTGTGTGTGTATATATATATATATATATATATACTTATATATATATATATATATATATATATATATATATATATATATATATATATATATAATTCTCAAACATCAAACATTTACAGTATTATAAATATATTAGCAATATCTTGATTTCTTTAACAAAAGAAGATCAGAAAATCATAAGAGAAGATCCACTAAAGAAATTAATCTTATCTGTTGAACATGATGAAATGACGTTATTGAATAACATAGAAAATTTGTAAAATATTTGTGATTTAAATTATATTTCTCATAATATTAAGAGCGTGGAACAAAAATTGATTTTTTTTTCTCTTAAAATAAATTAAATTGTTCAAATAAATATCTGAAGAATTAAATGATGCATCGATTGTATTCGTGAATTTTAAACAAGTATATTTTGAGTATTTGTAACACAGTTTTGATTTTTGGTGAGCAATAATTTGATTATAAGAGAAGAATAATAGAATACATATATTATATTCCAGCATAGTTTATTTTTTGAAACAGTCTATATTAATATTTAAGAATGAACAATTTATAAATATTTTGAATTATAAATAATATTATGGTCCATTCTAGTTTAAAGTAAAAGAGTGTTCTTTTTTTTAAAAAAAAGTGTTGATTATATTTGCCTAAGAATTTCACAATATATTTTTCTTTTACAAGTTAATAATTAATTTCCGTCATTCTACGCTCCTTATTTTTATAAAAGTATTATCTTTCTTTAAATATTTCATAAAAGAAAATTAATAAGTACGAGTAACAATAGTTATTTTTTGAATAGCTTGGGAAGTCATTGATTTTCTTACGTAAAATTGAATTGTTTTTGGAGTCCTCCATAACGCAACAAAGAAACTTTTCTGTTATTAAGTTAGGAATTTTCTTTGTATTTTGTTTACACTAAACTTTTATTTTTTGTATTTTATTTTTCAGCATATTGCAACATACTAAATTGTACGGTGAATTCCGACCAGCATTTTTATTCTCTGCATAATAATGTCTGTCGAGAATGAAATTGAATGCTACTGTATAAAATACAGGTAAATAATTTTCTGTTTTATTCAGAAATTGTTAAAGGAGTGTTTTGACAGAAGAATAATTTAAAAAATATTCAATCTCTTTTCGTTTATCAAATTCCACTCTTAACACACATTTTATAGAAACTGATTAAAATGTAAACTTATTTAAATGAAAGCTAAGTAAATATTATTCCAAAAATTAAGTTTTTGAATTGAAAATTAGTGCTCAAAATTTGCCGCAATTTCTTATAACATATTTCTTTTCTTAGTATATTACCTGAATGATTCATTTAAAGAATCTTTAAATGTAATAGCTTAGAAAAATTATAACAACATTTCAGTAATTTATATTATAAAACTGTAATATATGGTTTCATTAATAACACCAATGATCCGTAATTAAGTTAAAATATACGTGCATTTGGTATGTTTTTACGTTAAGTTTACATGTCCTTGTAAATACGCAAGTATTTTCGGATGTTAGAAATAATTTTGTCTACACACATATTCATGTGTCTTAGTTGATATTTCAATGTTAATATTAAAATAATCTTTTTCATTGAAAAAAGGTTTCGGTAATATTAAATGCATTTCATATGTAAAACATTTTTTGAAAAATTTCATTTCCTAATGTAACTGAAAATTTATATTACTTGTCAAGACTAAAAGTTGTTGGTTTGGCAAATGTGACTTATTTTTAATATGAATGTCATGGTGTACTCAGTAATTTTAAAAAACTAGATTCGAGGAAAACACAGATTCGTTATTTAAATAATTGATTGGCAGAGATCAATTCAAAACAAAAATACAATAAAACTTAATAATTTATTTTAGTAAATTCATTACAAAAGGTATTTACATTTATGATTAAAACATTCTTGATTAAATAATTGAGAATATTCTAACATTATTATTATTTATGATATTTATATAATAATCAAAGTGACCAGAGGGATAACGAACGAGAGATCACCACAATACTACTTCTAAAAGGGGTGACCCTTTTAGAAGTAGTATTGTGGTGTCTGAGACTTTGCCGCTCTCTGGTGTCGATGGTTCTCTTTTTTCATCCACTTCCCGTCCTCTACTCAGCATCTCCGCTTTGCATTTCCATTCGCTGATATCTCCGCATCTTACTTGGCTTGCTGCTCAGTATACCTCTTTTCAGACTTTGTCACCTCTTCTTCATCTGTTTGTCGGATATCTGCATTCCCATTCAGGACAGTCGAGGCAGGACTTCTCCAGGCCAGTGCAATCATACTCCGTTTACTCTTTTTCTTTGTCGGGCTTCTCTTGGGATCCAGTGTGTGAGGGCTTTCTCTGCCTCTCTTCCATTCTTAGATGCAGTTTTTAAATTCTTATCTTAACTCCTCCTCTTTACACCATTGGTTTTTCCAAAATTCCATTTTATGTCCTACACTTCTATCGGATAGGTCAGAAGTCCTTCCCCTTTTATCCCGACTGGTCAGATTTACAAATAAAACATACCATAAAACATAAACTTTCCTTGCAATTTTCTCACGATCATCCATCCCTTCCGAAAGGAAAAATTTATTCCTTTATTGCACTTGGCTCCTTGTGCCAATTTTTATTGCATTCTTTCCTTTATACTATTACAGCTTAGTTTGAAAGGAAAAGAGGAAACTCTTAAATTTAAAGTGCAATAAAAATATACATATCTATTTTCTCAGAGTTTGGTTACGTCGTTATACACTACGACAATGAAATCCATTAAAAATTTAACTCTATATTTTATTATTGTTGTATTAAATTTTAATTGCTTCATATTAACGATAAATTATACATATTTCATATAACATATTATTATTTAAGTAGGTCAAACTTTTAAACAAAAAAAATCTATAATAACATAACCGTTCAATCAATAGCTTGGCCAGTTTAAAACTGACGTAATTTTAAGAAAATTATTGGATAAAACTTCAGTTTACTAATTAGTTGTACTGCAATCTGAATCATTAATTATTATGAAATATAAAAGTAAAGCATGTATGAAAATGTGACATAGATATTTCTGTGGTACTGATTCGTAGGAATAATCAACTCAATTCTTTGAGCTCAAAATATCAATAACTGAAGAAATTTTATTGAACAGCAAATGAACGATTTAAAGTATTCAAATAAAAATAAATATGGCTAAATGACAGAACTTGAGTTTTGTATTTTTTAGGATCTTATAGCAATTATGAATCATTAAATTGTTAAAAAGGAGAAGGGGCTTTTTAACTTAAGGGTATTTCTTTTCATCTCCTCTTTTTCTGCTCAACTATGTAACTATTTTTAAAACAATTTTTATAAAAATTTTCAAACATGAAAAATTTTATTTATAAAATCGAATCATTTTTAAAAGAGGAACTGTTTAATTATGATTTGGAAAGAAAAAAATCAGAATATTTATAGGTTTTGTCCCCTAGAAATAAATTAAATTCAAATATAAATACAACTACTATCTGCAATATTCAACAGTAATCAAGATTGATCTGGTACTTATCATTAAAAAGATTTCCCCACACAAAACATTAATGTAACTATGTTTTGTGTGGGGAAATCTTTTTAATTAGTTATGCGACATTTGCCAGCAATTTCTATATATTGTGTTATGATAAACACAATATATAGAAATTGCTGGCAAATGTCACATAACTAGACAGAATTCGTAGCTTATTATAAAACGATGGATAAATTGAAATTAAGTGATAAAATATAGCATGAAGAACATTATTTGAGGAAGAGCTTAAGGTTTATTAAATATATATTGCATTTTTAAACACTATTAATAAAATTTACGATTTGATAAAGTATATGTAGCGTATTAAATGTGCTTCCTTATTTTAATATACAAGATAATTTGAAATCAAATTTCATTAATATTTTTACATTATTTTCTATCTAAGAAAGTTCAAACAATTTTCTATATGTTAAGCACTTTTATAAACTACACCAACATTTTTCAGTATGATTGCTACAACTTATTTATTTATTATTTTATCGCAAGAAAGAAATTAAAAAATGCTTTTACTAAGTAAATGTCGTTATTTATTTATTACTACCTGACTTTTTTTAATTTTTCTGCTTTAAAATATCTTGTGGTTAATCTATTTTTGCGCAGTTTTCTTTAAATTACATTTGCGCTTATACCTCTTCAGTATGTCATGTTTCACAGTTTCATGAAAACAAAATTTTCGACTTGCCACAAACTCGGAAAAGAAAAATGATAAAAATAAGTGCTTGTTTAATTTCAGAAAACGACAATGAATTTTAACTTCAGTTAGATAAGAGTATGTTTTTTTTCTATTATAGTTTTGAGAGAATAGATTGAGTTTTTGTTTTAATTGCTTAAATTTTCTCATTTAAGTACTTAAATATTTAAAGTCGGTTTAAGATATGTTTGTTTAAGCAGCAGATTAATTTAAAGTGCTTATTTAATTTTTTTCCGAAAATAACACGATTTTAAAAATGTTACTAATTAAGAGAAGTTGGAATAGACTTTAAATGAAGAAGTGCTTAACGTTAATGTTACAATAAGGCTCTAGGTATTTTACGCTATATCGTATTAGATTATATCGCAATCCCATTTCATTCAACAGTTGAGCTTTACTCAGAACATTTTTAATCTTTGAATAATGTTGGATTTTTTCTAAATTATTATAATTTGAAATATTATTATCTAAACAAAATGTAGTATAATCTTTTTATAAGAAAAAAAATCAAAAATTTACATTCTTTTACATTTTAAAGCTTTGAGGAAAAATTATAAATCATTAATTTAAAAAATATACAATATTTGATTCTAATAAATGCTATAAACACAAACTAATGAATAATTCTTACTAATAATCATTTACAAAATCGAGTAATAAGAATAATAAATTAGAACAAATAAGAAATGTAAAAAAAAAAAAAAAAAAAAAAAAAAAAAAGATATGTACGAATATAATTCTAATTTTTTTTATTTGTGAATCATTAAATAATAATAAATGAATTTAAAATTGTCATTAAATAAATGTAAAAGTTACAGTTAATATCAGCAAAAGTAACGTCAAATGAATGAAGATGGAAGTCTAATTAATTAAAGTTTTGTGATTGAGATTTAAATACTAATCAAACTCATTCTCTTCAGAAAGGATTTGTAAACTAATCATTTATAATGCTAAAATGATAATATGATCATTTGGACACAGTAAAATAATTAGATTAGTGAATAAATCAAGAATATTTAGAGCGTAATCTCTCGCAAAAATTAGATAAATGATGCAGTTTACAAGAAAGGGCTAGTAAACTTTCTTTACAGAATAACTTTACTGTACATGAATAAAAAAAAGTTATTCCAACAATAAAGTTTCCTTACATTAGCATTTTAATAGTAATAAGCCATATAAAATGATAGTTAAATTTCTAATTATTATTTTATGTGTTTATTAAGATTTTAATTACCACTTAACGAAAATATTTTATGATGACATATCTTTAAAAATAGTAAATTGAATTCTTTCAATCTAAAACATAGATCTAGCTTTCCTAGGAATATAAAATTTTAATATGTTGTTGTGTAAAAGCTTTGGAATTTAAAAGGTTGTTTTGCAGTTTGGTAGATATTTTTTATCCTTGATTCAAATCACTCTAAGAATGTTTATTCATTTCATACTTGGAGCTAATATCAATGTACATTAATTTATAGATTGAATGTGTTTTTTCCAGTACTCTACTAAAATATATTATTGTTGTCGATCCATTTTTAACTAAAGATACAAATATGTTACAATTTGAGTTTATCTCTCTTATTATATTTTTTCCTTCTTAAAAAGCGGTTTAGTGCTTTTTGGTTATAAAAGATTTTAAAAATAACATCCCTTTATTTTTTCAGAGCATTAAAAGAAAGAATGAAAAATTAACTTAAATATTTCAAATGCGAGTATAAAATATATGTAAAATATCTGTAGGTACTTACATTGTGTTTTAATTACTTATTATACAATTTTTACGTTAAGAAATATAATATTATATTTTTATTGATATCGGTATCAATTTTACTTAATTTGAAATGATAACCATGAAACGATAGAAAGTCCATTACCGTTTTAAAAAAAGTTTTACATTGTGGTAAAAATTTTGAATAATTTTCTATAAAAATTTTAAACTCCAGCTCACCAACCAGATCTTAGAGTCATAAAGTAATTAATGAAAACAATTTAACGAGCAAATAATTGTAAATTAATAATCTTAAACTCCACTATTAAATTTTACAATAAAGAAAGATTTTATTACTTTTAATGGAGAAAGGAAACATTTCTGGGTACTGTTAATTTTAATTAAGTGCTTTTTTGAGATCGTGAATTTTAATTTCGACGAGAGATTTCTAAACTAATTCTTAAAATGAAGTTGATGCTAAAGTTGGTATAGATTGATTTCTTTTTAGTGTAACAGAAGCGTAGCCACCAACTATTTATACGAGTTTTTCATTAATTTATCGAATATATGATTTGTAGTATGATTGAAGAATAAAATTATCGGAAACGAAATTTTAAACATCACAATATGTAAATTTGTTTCATAAAATAGGGCAGTTAAGGAGCGAATATTTTTAACTTTGGAATTTAATCATGAAAATAAAAAATTTTGATTAGTATTCATTTTATTATAATTAGAAATTTCATTATTCTCGCAATTATTTTCTTTCTGTTTAAAATAGGCAATTTTAATGTTAATTAATTAAAAATGAACCGTTTATAAGTCATTTTAATGTGACGCATTTCTGAAATGTTTCAAAGTCATATTTTCTTAATATGCTTTCCTAAATTGAATTATAAATTTTATGTTTCTTTATCAATATGTTTAAATTAAAAACATTAAAAAAACTCTTACATTTATTTAATTTATTTTGCTTAAATTAAACAGATTTTATTTAAATAAATAAAAAAGAATTCACAGAATAAGAGGAATCTAATTCCTCCTAAAATATTCTTAATAGTTTTGATTGAAATATGAAAAATATACGTTTTTAATTTTTGCTTAGTTGAAGATATTCATTTAAAATTATCACTTGAAAAGTTTATGCTTTAAACTTATTAATAGAATGCTATATATATTCTTAATTATACAAAACACAATGACATAAAATAATAATAATTTATTGATATCCATATATAGATATATAAAATATTAGTTTAATTATTAATGTATTATTTCTTCTTTAACAGGAAATGCAAATCTGTTTATTATTTCAGAAGTCATGAAAGAGATAAAGTAATAAAATTTGTTAGAAAAAATGAAGCATTCTAACAATTTTTGTTTCCACATGAGCAATACTATCTTATATTTACGCTTAGAACTGACTCATCTGAAAATATTAATTAGATTTTGAAAAGTTTCCAAAAAAGAAAATTTTTAATCAAATAAATTCCCGTTATTCAAAGAATTCAGCAACACATTGAACTGACAGTTTTGTTTTATTTTGATGTTAATTCCACTTTGCTTGACTTTCTTTTTATAAGTTATCTTTTCCAATTGAATTTCTGATTTCTTTTTTAATTTGTGCTCCATTTTAGTTACAAGTTCTCACAAGCTTTTATAGAAAAATAAATTTATTTTATGGGGAAATTATAAGAAAAAAAGTTTTGTGAGAGAAGCTTGCCATTCCTCCTAATGCATTAAATATTGTTCCACTTTCTACATGATAACGTTTCTGATATCTGAAATCATTACAATAATGGGTTTATTTATCAAATTAAGATATTTGTTTCCAAAATTTATGTAATGAAAGGAAATAATATAATTATTTAAGAGAATTTCATAGATTTGATTTTTACAAATGGATTGCATGTATCATTTACTTAACTTTTAATCGAATGTGAAAAACTATTTTAAATTTTAATGTTAAATTATTACTTTTAGATGAGCATGTAAAAAATTTTATTGTGAGGAATAGCTATTGATTTATGTACTATAAATGGTCTTAAATATAAATTAAAATTTTGTCAAGATTCTGGGAGGTAGTAAATGAAAAGGAACATTTGTCTAAAATCTTTAACATTACTTTATTGGCAATTTTCAGATTTGGAAAAAATCAAGGTTATTTCTTCAGTATTAAGTATTGTTTTGTAGATATACGGGACACTCGTTTTTATAAACTCACAGTGAGTAGTAAAAAAACTTAAAATCAGAAGTTCATCACTTAGGAAAATAAGTATAAAATCTTGTAAATTATTTTCCCTCAAATTGCTCTCTTTATAAACAAAATATTTATAAAATAATTTAATGTGCACTGAATAAGAAGAAACAAGTGCAAAGTAAATTTCTTATTTAAAAAAGAAACTTTTATTTTTATTCTATTGATCAAAAATACTGAAATGTAATAACTTTTTTCCCTTTTAAAATTTACATTTTTGGAATCACATTTTTATTCATTTTTTAGATGCAGAAAAGCATTGCAGTGTCTATAACAGATATAAATTTAATATTTGTCAACATATTTGCTTATATATGGCATTTACAAATATGTGGTAAGAAAGAGAAGTGACTAAAAAGATTAAGTTGAAGAAAATATTGTGAGGCGTTAATTTATATTTTGATATTATTGCAGATTTAAAATAATTTTGCAAGGAAACATAACTATATGGAACAATCTATAAATTATATTACTTTTTATTTCTATATTTAAATATTTTTGAAACTATTGTAAAATCACACGCTGTTATTACTTATCTAAGTAACTTGGACAAATGCATATAAAAATATAGCAAAGCCGATTTTTTTTAGATTATTTTTCATTTTTCTGATTTAAGTAATTGATATATGAATTAAACAACTAACAGTTAAGAAATTTTAAGGTGAAATAAGTAAAATTTAAAAAAAGTTATGTCCCCAATTTATGAATTTTACTAGACTAACATTTATAAATCTCGCTATTTTAGCTTGAATAGATTCAAAGTTTCCTAGAAATGAACTATTTTTTAATGATATTCCCAATAATAATAAATACAACTTTTTTAATTTCATTTCACTTATTTATTATAAAATACGAAATATCTTATTTTAGAATAAACATTTTCTGATAAACAAAATTCAAAATTATAACAATAAAATTTTACAAATTTCGATATAGATGATAGCAAATAGTAATTTTTGTAGTTTATTTCCCAGTGAAATTTCGAAAACGTAAACTAATCATTCTAATAACGATATATTTTGAAGGATTTAAAAAATAATTGAATATTAACGTCTAGTTCTCTCAACTCATTATAAATCAATGTAAATAGTTTTTCATAAGTTTTTGCATATTTTGAGACTGTAGCATATCTTTTTCAGTTTAAATGCATTCAGGAATTTTATTGAAAAGACCAAATCTAGTTGTAAGCTTTCATTTACAAATAAACTTATTCATAATTTATTTTATTCAAAATACTTAAATAATTATATTCTATGAAAAGTAAATCATAATAAACTTATTCAGAATTAGTTTTACTTTTATTAATCATTGACTTATAAATTATGAACTTCGGAAAACATCCTAATTTTTAAGATGCTGTTATCATTTTAGTGATGACAACGTTGCATAGAATAATGACACTTTGGGTATAAAACAAAGTAATTATAAATACATAATTAAGTCTTGCATTAGTAATAGTGTCTTCTTATCATTGTTTTTTAATTTATAGGTTACGAAATACAGTAAAATTTCATTTATCGAAATTCTCCATCAATAAAAGTATCACTTAGAATTTTCAACTCTAAATTGTTCTTGGAATATTGTAACCAGTACACGATTAAAGAAAGATTAAAATTAAGTATTTCTATTCTATTTGATCTCTTTAAAATCTCATTTTAAAGCATGATCTTAGAAAATATTTTACTCTTTGGATATATTAACAATTAATTTCTTAAATTAACAGAAAGAAACGCTTCATCAACTAAAAAAGGAATAATTCATCAATTAAAACATTATAAGAAAAATAGCTTGTTGATTAAAAGGTTTTGTGACTATAATGAACATTATAAAGTGAGCAGAAGTTACAAGATTCTCGTCATTTCGCTATAATTATATCGAAAATTATTTACATTTACTTAATATTATCTGTTGATTTGATAAATAAAAATTAAAAACTGGTATTGAAATTGAATGATGAATTATTATTAATTTGTATATCGTAACAAATAAATGGCGTTTAAAAAATGTAAATATATATTATAATATATGTGATACTACTTTTCATCATCAGTGAGAACAATTTAAATCAATCAATCTTCATAATTCCTTTTATATGTCATATTTAAATAACCACAAAAAGTATTTTAAGCTTGCATAAACTTTTATAATTTTACACAAATTGCTTTTTTAATTTAAATTATAATATTGAAGTCTACACATGTCTACAGATTAATGTACAGAGGCAAAATGTGACGTGAATTATTCACAAAGCCTATATGTTAAGCAAATGAGAAGGAACAAAAGAGATGGTGTATGTTTGATACCAGGCACTATTTTATAGCTCTAAAAAAGAAGATACTTATAGCTCTAAGAAAATACTATTTTATAGCTCTCTGAAGCTCTGACATTACAAATAGCTTGTACGCCAGCTGAATATTAAGCTGTTGGTATAATTGTTAATACATCGTATGTCTCTCATACGAAGAAATACAGTGCATATAACGTTAAGGTATGCTGAGAATCACAACATCAAGTCGCTTTTGGGGCAAAGAACTCCAATAAGGTGAACAGTGCTCTTTGAGGTTCTTGTAGAGATGAAGAAGATGGTTCTCAGACTGCGATTTGTCAGTGAAGCATGTCGCATACATTCTCCATTGGATTCATGTCCGGTGAGAATATTAAGCATTCCCTACGAGTGATATTCTTCGATTGAAGGCAATAATTAATGATGTTGGCACGGAGAGAATGATGTCATCGAAAAACACAAATTCTGAGTCCACGGCACCCCTAAAATAAACGGACATGTTGTTATAGAATGATATTCCGATAAAATTGGCCTGTCATGGTTAAAATTAGAACATGAAGATCTGTTATGAAGCCTAGTATATTTCGTCCCCAATTGAGCATTCCTGTAATAGCATAACGTTTGTGTTCAATGATGTTGTCTTCACGGTACTTTGTATCTGGAGTTCACCATGTGAACGTCCGATGTTAATCAGACTGCAGGCTTATCCTCGGCTCATCAAAAAACATAACACAAGTTCACTGAGACAGTTACCATATTGCCCATTTTCTGCTCCCGACTAACCGCTAGTGACTGTGAGTTTCCGTAAGCAGAACATATTTGCAAATCTCCTAAATATATAGATTATACTGTGACAATCATCTGTACTCGGTTTGCCTTGAAATGGTCTTACCCGTAGTCGACAATAGAAGTCCGGACTGATTCATTGTTAAGCTCCGTCTGTGTTTTGCCGGCTACTGTCAAATATCATTCGTTATTCTGCTCTGTCACTCGGGGGCACCTTGTATTGTAACGTTTACAGACATCTATATCATACTGGAATCTTTGCCTCAGCCTAGAGGTGACACATTGGGCAATTCCGAGTTCCTTGGATACTGAAAATCTGTGTACGGCCACATTCCAGAAAGCTTTTAATTCTACCTTCTTAAAACATCACCCCCACTTTTCCTCTGCGTCTTATTTATGTGGTCGAGGCATTGAATGCCGTACGTATGGTTGTGACGAAGGCTCTTGTTTTTCCGCATGTCCTTATATACCCCTCTTTTACGCTTTAGTCACTGTGGCGTATGCTTGGCGTCATCATGTACCTTCATGCAATTTGCATATAATGTTTGACCGTGTTCTACAGGTCAAACATTATATGCACATTACATGCTATTTCTACGAGTGGTACTTTTACTTTCGATGTTCAAGTACTCGTGGATTATCCTTAATTTATGAACATGACTCTAGGTTGAATTTAGTAGGTGAAATAAGGGAAACCACAATCATACTCGTGGATTATCATTGATTTATGGACATGTTTGTAGGTTGAATTGCAGTAGGTGAAATACGAGAAATCACAATAATACTCGTGGATTATTCTTGATTATGGACATGTGTGCAGGTTGAATTTTAGTAGGTGAAATAAAGGAAATCGCAATCATATTCTGATTTCATGTTTCTTATTTTTTTATTTACTTCCTGTCTGTATACAGTAAGTTCGTTTCTAGAATATAAAAAAAACGTAGTATTCATAAGGAATTCAGAAAATTGGAAAAGTTTTGGTGGGGATTCGGAATATAAGAATTTTTGTCTAACTTGCATATGATGAAATTTCCCAAAGAATGTGTGGTCGTGTGCTATAAATTATAGTTTTATCAAAAATTACTTTAGTTTACTGACTGGATTTATAATTCTACGCTAAATTATCATTTTATCGTGTTAAATATTTCCTTTAATTTGTTGAATATCTTGCAATACACTTAAATGAGTAATTCATGCGTGACTTAAGTATGTTTCTGCGTATGAATTTGAGTCAAATTTAGATATAAAATTTATTAATATTTTGAATAAGCATGTTTAAAATTCCCATTTTAGAAAAAATATATTGTTTTCTCAAAATGTTTTCTTATAAGGAACGAATTTATTTCGAGTAATAAAATTACAGAATAATCCATTTAAAATTATTATATAATATAAACAAGTTATATATGTATATATATATATATATATATATATATATATATATATATATATATATATATATATATATATATATATATATATATATATATATATATATATATATATATATATATATATATATATATATATATATATATATATATATATATATATATATATATATATAATGATAAATATTAGCATTTAAGAAAGTAAAGTTGATGTATTTTCGAAAGCTGGTAGAACTATTTTTTAAGTTTTAATTTTCTTTGTAACAGTTATAACAAAATATGAAAATAAAATGCATATATTATATAGCTCAATATAGTATGTTAAATATATTAAAATTTTACCCTCAATTAAACATAGTAATAATTCGAAGTATATTATTCTTATTTGAATAAAAAATAAAATTTAAGTTATTAGAACTAAGACTGTGATATTTTTGGAACACAGGAAAGTTCTGAGAAAACAGTCATCTTTCTTCAAATATTTACTTGAAAGAAAGAAATTATTTGAATATTTCACGCTACAATTTGAAGAAGATTTATCTTGTTTCATAATGTTCTGTATCACAAGATTAGCAGTATTCATGTTTTTATTCATTTCTGACCTAATTCGAAGCTAAATAATGTCTTTCCCTTTCAGAAATAAGTTACGATAACATTTCCTGGAAAGGATAAAAATGATATCTATTTCTTACAATTTTCTCTTACTCTATAATTATTTATTTTCTGAGCTACGCCATCAATATTAAGTCGGTAAAAAACATTTCTCACACAAAAAAATCATACATACGCCTGGTTATTGTACATTTTCTACAAATACAATAAAGCATTACTTTTATATTTATAAAAAATTATGTATTTTATGTATATGAAATATTCATAAAATATTTAATTTCATATAAATATAAAAGTAATTCTTTAATAAATATAAACATTTTACATTTATATTTATAGTATCCATCATATTGATTTTGAAGAACAAATCATATATTTTGTGTTCATGTTCCAATTTAAGATTTTTTCAATTGATGTAAGAATGCATTATTTTTTACTCTAACTACTTTATATATATACATACATATATATATATTATATTATATTATATTATATTATATTATATTATATTATATTATATGTGTGTGTGTATGTGTGCGAGCAAAACCAGACATGGTACAGTTTCTATTGCTTGGAACGCGACTGATGGAATATTCCTGGGCTTGCTTTCTGGATGGTCAGCAGCCCTCTCGCCTTTCCCTTCTTCCAAGAGCAGATAGTATTGCTTGTTTTAGAATTATTACTGGACATGTCTATTTGCTGTTTCATTTATATAAAATCAATCTTACCAATTCACCTATCTGTGTGTTCTGTGACACCTCACCTATGACCGGGGAACAACTCTTTAGTTTCCCCTCTCTTTCTGATGTCCGTTCCAGTGATGGCTTCCGAACCTTCTTGTTTTCTGGAGCTACTTCGATATTGTACTGGACTGCAAGAAGCCTAAAAAAGACTCAAAAGTTATTTTCAAAAATGCTATATCTTAAAAGTACAAATCTTTCTGTGAACGTCATCATAGTACACAAAATACGATGAAATAAACATGCTTTTTACAGAATAGCATTCGTTTCGTTATTATTGCATCAGATTATCAAAAGGACATTTTTGCGAATATTAAATTGGTGAGTTGTATTCGGCAAATAGTATGTTAGCTACTAGTATCCTTTGCATTCAAGGACGTGAATAGTGTAACTCGAATATTTTAATTTGCATTATCTTTTCCCTATAATTATTTGGTGATGCATTCATAGTCAAAATTTTAGATGATTTCTTAATGCTGGATACAATGGGTGATCGGTTAACAAGCAGTTCAGACAGCGAATATATCGGACAACGAATGAAAACGAACCGAACATTTTTCGGCTCTCTGAGCATAATGTGCAGGACTGCCATATCCAAAGGATCAAAAATCGTTTTTTATCTCCCTTGAATTCTGTTGCTTGCCTATTGAGCTTCAGAGTTCTATACTGAGAAAAAAATTTTTTTTCCAGTATAGAAAATTTATACCCAAAGTAGGCCACCGGTTTCCATATTGATTTCGTTCAAAACCAAAACTGATTTGATTCTGAGCGCCTCCCCTTGGTTCATTGTATCACTCCTACATAGTCTTAAATAACAAATTCCATATGACAACAGCATTGTTATTAGTCACTGTGCAATAATAATGCTATTAATTACTTAACAGTAAAATCCGGTGAAAGGAGAAAAGCAATCGATATTAGGCATATTCTTAAACGACCTATCAATAACAAATGAAAAAAAAATGATTAATATGCAAGACTATATGTATGTATTATTTTTATAAACTTTTTTATAATATATATATATATATATATATATATATATATATATATATATATATATATATATATATATATATAAGAAATTTTGTATACTTTTTAATTTCATTATTAGGGTTACCAGAACGAATTAATCTATTTCACAAAATCATTTATTGTTAACGAACATTTCGGATAGCGAACGTAGTCTTGTAACAGATTATGTTAGTTAACCGTTCACCCACCACCTTAGCTTACCCATTTTATAATTGAAAGACGTAATAATGTAGATAAAATTCAATAATATAATGTTAAGAAAAAATTGCTATATGTTTGTCATGAAGTAAATATAAGCTTATAAAAAATAGAACATGGAAACTAAAAAGAAAGAATAAAGAAACAGGAAAACCAGTAAACTGTTTGGTTATTTTTATCAGATGTAATACATCATGAAAACTAACTATTATCTATCAAACTTAACTATTATAACTATTATCTAGAAAATTTCATTTTAAAGACTATAATTTAGATATTGAAGATATAAAACTAGAAATTCATTACTTATGATATTGAATTTTGGCAATCAAACATTCAAATACTGCGAACAGAATTTTTGAAAGTTTATATGAAATATTCATTTAATTCCATGTTCTATCAACAGAAATATTTTATTTAAAAGTTTTCAGCGAGAAAGTTTTTAAACAAAAATTCTAATTCATCTTTTATTTTTATATGAAATTTTTACTTAAAGAAATCATTCAAATACAATTCAATCGATTTCTAAGAAAGTTTTTTATTTTTATCATAAATATTTATTCATGTGGATGTTTCATAAAAGACTATGGTATAATATCTAATGATCAAAAATATCATATTTAAAAAATATGATTAATAAAACTATGATTAATAAATTTAAAATATAATACGATTTAATTAGTACGTATTTTGACTTTCTCAATCAAAAAATTTATGTTTTAAAATAATAAATACCTTTTGTTTTATATAATTATAAATATATATTCTACAATATCTTTTTTTTTATATTTACATCACATGTACTAATTAAAGCACATAATATTTTGGATCATTAGGTATTAGGCTATAGAGTCTTACGAAGCATCCCCATGGATATTTATGATAAAGGTAAAATATTTTTTTAGAAATTCATTAAATTATATTTGAATGATTTAATTTAAGTTATGATTTCCTTAAGTAAAAATTTTAAATAAAAAAAGAAAATAATAATTAGAATCTAGAGTTAACTAAATTCGTAAATGTTGATTACATCATTGTAGCACATCTACCATAAAACTTTGATAAATTGAAATTTTTGAATGAGCTGAAGCATCTTACTTAAAAGAAGGGTACTTTAAGAAACGAAGACAAGAAGTAACGGAAGAAACTGAAAGAGTAAAAAAGCGATTATTTTCCTCATTTGATGGTTGAAAGAAAAATAAATTCTGGAAAAGGAAGCCATTAGTTTTCTTTTGAAAATTTAATTAGATATTTTACGGATGATACTTACTTGAATTAAAGTCTGTGATGAACATAAAAGATTAAAGAATGACTTCCCTGAGTTTATAAGTATACAAGAAAATTTATAGATTTAAAGTTTATATCTACATTAGGAAATAAAATTTTGTACACTTTTTATGAGAACATTTTTTAGAAAAGTAGTAATTTCTTTAGCTTTTATTGTTAAATTCTCAGTTTTGAAATTTTTCATTATTTAAAAACATAAAAAATAAGTTATGTTCTTCAAATTATGATAATTTAAATTAAAATAATTGATTGATTTGTTAATTGATTTGTTGATTGATTTGATGATTGATTTGTTGATTGATGTGATGATTGATTTGATGATTGATTTGATAATTGATTTGTTGATTGATTTGATGATTGATTTGTTGATTGATTTGATGATTGATGGATTGATTTGTTAATAATGTTAAGAAAAAATTGCTATATGTTTGTCATGAAATTTGTTGATTTAGCTTTGAAAATTATATTATAAACAATAATTTTCAAAGCTAAATCAGCAATTTCAAAAATTTATTATTCATTTAGATTAAAAAAAAATATTTTCACTAAAAATATGCCTTAAATTTAAATAGGATACTAATAGCGAATTCTCTCTAAATGTAATTAATTTCAACTCATGTAATTTATTATTGCACTGATATGGTGCACAAATTTTCTCTTATTTGTTGCTTCCACGAAACTTATTGAAATTACATTTGCGTTCGTGCAATGTAATTTCAATAAGTTTCGTGGAAGAAAATAATTTCAATAATTTGCGTTCGTGCGTCAATTGATGGTAATTATTGGAACTAAATTTATAAAGAAACTTTTAATGAAATTATTGATATTTAATAATCAGAAGCATATTGCAATTATATATAACAATTGATCTATGTTTCAATATAATCCTTGATTTCATTATAAATCTCTGTTCGTTGATGAAGGAGTCTAATATTTATTTGAAATTAAATTTAGATAACTAATTTACTTCATTACTTATTTACAATCAAACATGATTTCAAAGAAATTGTAAAACACAAACAGAAATAAGGAAAGCAAATGAAAAATTAAGGAAATATGGATTAGATTTCTGATATTTCTTTACTGACAAATCAAACATCTAACTAAATGCCAATTTTAAGCCTGATTAACGAGCATTTGTGAATGACACTGATCGTGATAATTTGATAAGGATGGAAGATTTCTTAAAAGAAAATTATTATAAATATTAAAACGATATTTTGCTTATCTTTAGTAATTAAAAGTATTTTCTAAGATAAGCTAATTTTTCATTTAAAATTTGTTATCTAATAATTCCTACTAAATAATACTTTTATCATATTATATAATACTTATTACTATCAATAAGATTCAATAGCTTTCGGGAAAATCACATGAGAATACAAAGTTAAAAAATACCCATAAAAATATTATAAACAGTAATGATAATGATTATTTTAGTATTTACTGCATTTGTGTGTATGTATTATAAAGATTCACTTAAGATATTCTTAACCACTGAGAGATTTGTATAAAAATATATTAATCCGACATTAAAATATCTAAAAGGATATGATGCTGCAATTTACATGAACAATTATTTGTATAGACTTTTTTCTTAAAAATTGTAAGCTTACATATTGAACTAATCAGATTTCTATTGATCTTAAAACAAAATTTTTTTAGAAAATAAAATATCCTTTTGTTGGTAGTAAATTTCACATTTTAATAGCTTAAGTTATTTTTTTCTTAGTTATTTAAAAAATTTCTATTTGAATGCTTCAAATATCATGATCGACATTATCTTCCCTGAGATTGTATTTTTTTATTTCCAAATATGGGCTTATTTCGTATAAAAAATTGTAGAAATTCCAATACTCCACAACAAGTCTTCAGGTTTTTGACAAAAGCATCATATGCATAACCCGAATTTTAAATGTTATTTTTAATGCTTCTATTTTGTACTTTAACACTTTTTTAAATTATTAAATTTAATTCCAAGAATTAAAATGCATTAACATGCAAAATTTAAAATAAATATAATAATTAAGTTAAAAACGTTAATCGATTTTT
This sequence comes from Latrodectus elegans, assembly GCA_030067965.1. NCBI lineage: Eukaryota > Metazoa > Arthropoda > Arachnida > Araneae > Theridiidae > Latrodectus > Latrodectus elegans. Next base: position 62,761,474 of record CM057819.1, read on the forward strand.
TTTTTCATAACAGAAATATTAACTTAATGTTTTCTTTGTTTGCTTATCGAAAAATTATTTAGTCAAAGATATTTTTATTTGATAATTTAAAATTTTCACAGCATTTAAATATGTTTCATTTTAATTAAATATGTGACTAAATATTAAAACACATAACATTTAAGCAGATATATTTAACTCTTTTTAATCTTCCCTTTAAACATTCGCATACGGAGCATATATTTGTAAAAGCAAATATGATGTCCTATTTTCAATCAGATAAAATTTCCTTCAACTCAAAGAAACAGTAAAACATTCAATTATCGATCTGAGTCCTTTCACAGATCATCAAATGCCACAGATTTGCATTGAAAATATTGGTGACGACCCCTGAAGTTATAACTATGTTAATGTCTTTTGGGAGTAAAGTTCACCGTAAATTCCCTTCAATAGTATCATTCAATTTTAATTTAATATTTCTCCTCTGCCGATGATGTCCAAAAGCCCTCGAGAAAATGCCCTTAAATGGATATAGAGTAAGAGAGAAAAGCTATTTTCCATTAGTTGAACAATAAATATTTGTCTGCTTTTCTGTTAGACAAATGGAAATGGTACAAATGTCTGACTTGGCGTTCTGTATATAGTTTCCTTTAGTATTATTAAGCTTTCAGTGTTAATCAATACATTTGTTTTCCAGTGCATGTTGACAAATTAATTTCTATTTTCTGTTACAAAGTTTGCGAAACTTTATTGAATTAAACGTGATCCGAAACTCTTTCCCCGTGTTTATACGAAGTCAATTTTGATGTTAGCTATTATTAGCAAGAGAGCTCAATAGTTTGATTAAAGAATTTTGGGCATTAGATATTTGAAACATAATATAATATTTCTAGGCGTCATTTCTGAATTAATTTTCTTATTTATATGTCATTTTTGAATTTAGCGATTTTATTTTTGGATTATGAAATACTAAAGATGCATTTATGAAAAAAAGTGCTTATATTTCGGGAAATTACTTTTACTTTTAATTATGATACAATTCTTATGTGTAGTGCTTTTATTTTAATATTAAATGAAAATAAACTGAAAATTGTGAATATTTGATTCACAAATTCTCATCTTAAATGTTATTCCTTTATAAGAAAGTAATTCAATTTATTTCTTTTAAGCAATAAATCTCAAACTGAAAAGAAATAATACAGTTTCCTCCAAGAATTCAGAATGTTTTGTTTATCAAGTAGCTTTTGATGAATTTCGCGAAAAAAAGCCAAAGCTTAAGAGAATAATAAAAGTGTTGGTTTGTCATTGCTGTTGTGACTATAAATAGCAATTAAAAACATTCACGCTAATGGTCAAGATTAATAAAGCAGTTCACACGTTTGGATGAACTAAAAGGAATATTGAATTATCAGAGAGTCAATGCAATGGTGTTGCATTGAACAGCTGTTGATGAGCAAAAAATATCATAAATAAACTTTAAGAATGCATTTACAATTAAACAATATTTTTAGAAACAGAAGAGTGAATGAAGTTATTATTTTATTTTGAATTATTAAAAGTCAATCAAATTATATACATTTACTATGTAATCTCTTCAATTATTATTTTTGGATAATGAAATCATTAAATACCTTTGCTTTGAAGATATTTTAAGAATATGATTCTTCATGATTATAAAAATATTTTGTGATGTGTTTTATGAAATGCATGCGACAAAAGAATAATAATAAGTAAATAGTAAAAATAGAGATTCACTTCATATGAGTTCATCAGTTCACGTTTATATATATATATATATATATATATATATATATATATATATATATATATATATATATATATATATATATATATATATATATATATATGTATATATATATATATATATATATATATGTATGTGTATATATATATATATATATATATATGTATATATATTGTACTTTATATCTTCAAGAAATCTCGCAAGTAAAAATGTAGACATAAATTATATCATAAAATAAGAACACTTAATGTAGGAATCACAAAAATATGCATTATTTTAAATTACAAACATGACGAAAATCAATGTGGATAATTTTTAAACTTATTTTATTTAAAAAAATATAAAATATACGAAGCACTTTTATTCTACATATATATACAAGGTGGTTATAATTAAACTTCCCCTATAAACAGCATCCCACAGAGCAAACGGATGAACGGAATGCAACTAAATTTTTTATGTGGGCTTTACACGAGATGTGCTCTCGGAATTTCGAAAAAAAATTTTTAGTTCCAAATTGTCCATCAGAGGGCGTTTTTTTTGGAAAAACATGAAATGTGACACAATAAACGACCAAAACGGAATACAGAAACAATTAACATTTATTAATATGTCTGATCACCCTGTCATCGAACCACATTAAGTAAAGGTAAGGAAAAAAGAACAGTACGCTGTTTGGGAAACAAAAAAACAGTTCAGTTTGCCGAAAGAAGAACACATTAGGACGAAATTTCACAAGCGGAGCAGTTGTTAATCGTGTCCAGGATGATGTAGGGAAAGTTGCTCCACGTGACCACCCTCATTCACCTGAAAAAAATTCAAGTCGATGCACAGTGTGTTCAACAGCAGATCGTAACTGATCAATTGTGAGGCTTCGCACATGAAGCGTTATGGAGTTCTTTAAGTCACTCAACGTCGTAATACCTCCACGATACACCCGACTTTTTAAATAACCTCATAACCAGAAATCGCTCGGAGTTAGATTCGGCGAACGTGGTGGCCATGGATAACGAAAGGAGCGACTAATAACACGCTCCTCTGTGAAGTGTTGGAGCAATAGCGCCTTCACGGACTCATGGATATGTGGGGGTGCACTATCCTGCATGAAAATGGTCGATGTAAGGACTTGCCTTTGCTGTAGTTGCGGCACAACAAACGTCTGCAGCATGACATGGTACCGACGGCCCGTAACGGAACATGTGACAGGCCCACGTTCAGTGATTTCCTCAAAGAAGAATGGTCCAAGGATGAAAGTCACCGTAAATCCACACCAGATAGTCACCTTTGGAGAATGCAGGGGACTTTCATTGTGCATTCGAGGATGTTCCTTAGCCCAAATGCTGCAATTCTGTGTGTTGACAGTCCCGTTGAGGTAGAAATGAGCCTCGTTGCTCCACAGAATATTCCAAAGCCATGACAGATCAACAGTCATTCTGTTGAGGAAATTGACTGCAAATGAGAGACGTTGTGCTTTGTCCCTATCAATCATCTCTTGGGTAGGGCGGATCTTGTATGGGAAATAGTGCATTATGTTTCTGACCACTTTTCGGACGGTACTGTAAGCATAGACAGTCTGTCGAGAAACTGCACGTGCGCTACTGCCCCCAAACTCTGATGTCTGTGACTGTGCGTCAACAGCTGTCTCTACGGCATCAACAAGTACCGGTGTGACACGTTTGCGGCCTCTTCCAGGTTGAACTCCTAATTTCCCCGTCTCTTCAAATCTTTTAATCATGGTCATGGTACCTTTAGTTGACATTGGTCCACGCTGTAGGCTCTTTCTACGACGAAATTCACGAAATGCAGCAGAAGCATTCCCCTTGTTTTTGTAAACCAGCTTCACCAATAACGCACGTTTAACTAAAGAGACCACCTTAAATACAGCCGGAAACATCGACTTAAACATACCAACGTCTACAAACGTTTTATACCCAAACCTGTTTTGCATAAAGCTTCCTCTTCTTCCCAAGCATGCAAATCTCGGCATTTTTCTCCTACAACTGACGGATTTTCCCGATTTTGCATTTTATTACTCATAATTCTTGTTCTGGTTTGTTAATATTGTTTCTGCATTCCGTTTTTGCCGATACTGAGCTAAATTTCATGTTTTTCCGAAAAAAGCGCCCTCTGATGAACATTTTGGAACTAAAATTTTTTTTCGAAATTTTGTGAGCGCATCTCGTGTACAGGCCATATACAAAATTTCGTTGTATTCCGTTCATCCGTTTGCTCTGTGGGATGCTGTTTATAGGGAAGTTTAATTATAACCACCTTGTATATATATATATATATATATATATATATATATATATATATATATATATATATATATATATATATATATATATATATATATATATATATATATATAAATGAAGATTCGAAATATTAAGTTAATAATTTAAAATTATTATAAGCTTATCTTTAGTTTCAAAATTTGGTAAAATCTTGTTTGCGATGTCTTTTATACATTATATAATTTTTATTCACTGCTATAAAGGAGATTTTTATAAATGGTGTGTAAAACTTAAGCAGCAATGCAAATTCTCAGCAGTCATTGAATTTCAAAAGTGGTGTTACTGCGATAAGTAAAATGAACATGCATTTCATAAGAAAAGTCATACGCATGGAAATAACGAGAAGCTATTATAGGTAGCGTGATCAGACGCAAAATACTTATCGGCACGATAAACTAAAGACTAAATGAAGAATGAAGACTATATTAAATAAATTTGCTAGAAGTACATATGAATTTTGCGTAAAATATTGTTAGGAAAAATTCACTAGGGCAACTTTATACGTAGAAGAATTATATAAAAACTGACGGGATTGGGTTGTAGTGGTACCTATATAGTTGAAGAATTCAAAAAATCTTGCGTTTGGAATGCTTTCAAATCTCAGTTGACAACCGATATATTGTCCTTAAGCGAAAAAAGCATGAAACCTGTTAGCAAGCGCCATTGTTCAGCCACCATGTACTACAACAAGGAGAAAAGGTTGTGATTTACTGTGTCTAATATAGATTTTACAAAGTTTACCTGATGAAGCAATCCTTCACTATGTGTTTTCCTTCTTGATATTGAAGTTTACTTCGTTTCTAATAATGAAAATCGATTGATACACATTGCTTCTGCATTTTAGCATCTACTGAAAAGAGAAGATATCAATCGAATCGAATGAATTGTCCAGCGCAATTGTCTTTATTTAAGTACCACAGGACATGTGTGGCAGGCTTTGGGAACTCGGTTTATGGCACAATTACATCCTCCGAGAACACAGAACAATTAAAACCAATGATGATTGAAGATTGAGCACTTTCAATACAAGAACTGTTAGACTATCTGGTGACGTGTCTGCAAAGACGGGACAGTGCAATCATTGAAATAAAGGGAAGACGTATCCCATATGAAGGAACACCTGTTTATTGTTCTTCTCAGGTTTATCATCAATTAGGCATACAATGATGTGTAACAATACTATGAGTTTAATGACGCATTGTTTTTTTATTTCAGACAATATGCATCGTTTTAGTTTTTGCGCAACTATACTTTAATCATTATTTCAAAGGCTGCCTCTTATTTCTGGATTTCATGTCTCTCAGATGATTTCTCGTGCTGCATTGCAGAAAAAAAGACCTTTTGCTTTTGAATTTTACATATAAATGTATACACTTAATATTTATATATCCTTTTGAACATTTTCTATACTTATATAAGACATTGAATTGATATAGTTTATGAATTTGATTATTATATATTATAAGCAGTTTGTTTATTGAAGTATATGCAGATTTTCAATGCACAAGATTAGAAGTGTGAACGTAGCAAAAAATAAACATTTTATTTTCTTCTGAGCTATTGTGTACGAAAGAAAAGTGTATTAAATTCTTAAGGAAAATCGCTTAATTGGAAATTGCATAAATGTAAAACAGTGAACTAATATGTTTTAATTTCCGATTTAATAATCTTAATGTACTATTTTAACATTGTGAGTCACTAATATTTTGAGCTAAAATATCTCTTGAAATAGGGGTTGTTAAATTGTAAGAAATAATTACTAGTGAGTTTACAGTTTTTATAATATATTTATCTCAGTATTTTTCTTAATAGAAATTCAGAATTTTGAAATTTAAAATTTCTCAAAGATTATATGACATTAATTTTAAATATACAAATTGTGATTTTGATTCTAATATTTTGGAACAACTCAAAAATATTCAGTTAGCATATCATATTTTAAAAGTTGATTATTTTAAAGAAAAGAAGTGAATCTTGGTGTAAGTCCTTGAAATAATATGTGATTTTATTTAAACCATTGTAAATCTTTAAAAAGAAAAGAGAAACTAATATTTCATCGGATTGCAAAAATATAATATAAAAGTTGAAAGATGTTCAGTCAAATAATTATTAAAGGAATATTAAAGATCACTTTCATTCATTTAGTAAGTTATGAGCAAGAAATAATTTCTAGAAATAGAGTACTGCATAAATACATTTGCATATAATAACAAATTATTCTCATTAATATTGTTTTTGAAAGTATCAGATACAAGCAATTTGAATTCAATTTCCTTTTCATCTTTTAAGTTTCTAACATGGCTGAAAGTTTACAGTAGATTTATCATTTCAAGTAAACATGATTCTACAAATATCATAAATTAAGTTTTAAAAATATTGGGAAACTGAAGATCTGGTGGTAGTGAAAAAAATTACTTAAAACACTTAATCAAGATGTTTTCATACATTTAATAATAGGAATTATATGCTAACCTGATTTTTTAATATTAACATTAAGTTTAAAAATATGTATTAGTTAGCATATCAAATATTACTTATTTTGACAATGTTTAGTTGAAGAAAAAGGGCTTTATATGAATGTACTATAAGTTTTTATCGTACTATGGGCATTTTGTACCCTAGTATTTTTAAACATTTCTCAATTTATATTTTCTGCAACACTCTGTAAACTTTTTCTCAATTTCTTAATTTTCGGTAATATTCTGTCAGGAATTTTAGGTTTTATGGTATATTAGATTGTACTGATACAGAGTTAATTGAACTCCAAAGAAAGTGATTATCTTTAACCATTCACAACTTTTTTAAATATCATTTGATGTTTTCAACAATTCCTTAGAATACCTACGGTTACTGAAGCTACCATTTCTATAGGGATTGACATAGGATTAAGATAAGACTCACCTTTTTAAAAGACCTTCTTGTTTATGATTTTTTGAAGATTTATAATCGCGTGGACTTAATCTAGCCTGCAACTAAATCAAAAGATGAATAAGACAATAGCATCAATAACATTTTGTAATGTATAAAATATCTTCATGCTGGAAATTCTTCTGTGATTTAATTGAGTTAGATAGTCAAAAAATAAAATAAATCAATTTGATATTCATCAATTATTGAAGATTTTTAAATCTTTTACAAAAAGTATAGTTTGATGAATACTTTAAATTATTTTAAAATGTAAAAAAAAATCTTAATGATATAAGTCGATACTAAATTAACTGTTATATTTCAAATAATGGAATATTCTTTATTGTTTAATACTTATCAAATCTCTTGATGTTTTATTAGAAAATTGCCATTATTTGAAATAAATAATTGATATCAATTTAATAAATTCAATTATTTGTCATTATGAAAGTAATTTTATGTACATATTCACATGTTCATAAATATGAAAATTATTATTCAAATTTTATTTATTATATAAAAGTCCTAATTTGTTGTCAAAAATATAATGCAATATTTTAAGTAATTAAACATCTAATGTCTCTTATTTTGTTTCTTCGCTTATATATATATATGTATCCGAGTAATTCGCTTCAATTAGTTGTAATTAGTTTTTTCAGGTACATTTTTAATATTTCTAATCTTTAAATGTCTCCCACGTGAAAGCATGTTCACTTAAGAAAGAGTTAATTAGATTTAGAATTGCCACCAGAAAAGAAAGTTTTATAATCAAATAAATACTTGTTATTCGTAATACTTGTTATTTGTAATACTTGTTATTCGTAATACTTGTTATTCTTAAAATTTGGTATCAGAACTCTGACAGTTTCCCTTTATTAAGTTATAATTTCCATTTATCTCTTTTTTTACACTTCAAATTTTGTTTTATTTTTGTACATTTTAAGTTTCATCTTTAATGCTTTAAAATATATTTCTATAGGATTAATTATATTTTGGATGAGAAATTAAAGTATAAGAACTTTTTGCATTTGGGAATATTTTGTAACGATTGAATATGTGTGTGACGTAAATAATATTACTTTCTTGTTTATGAAACATTGATATAATGTTTGTTAGAGGTAATTAAATTTTTAATGAAGCAAAATTATACGATTGATTAGATTTACATAACAGTTTCAAAGAAGTATTTTTTGATTAATTTGTATTAAAGAAAACATCTCGATTTTAAAATTCATTCATTATTTAATGAATTTATTCTCATACCTGCTTTAAATTGTTGTTCAGAATAATTTGATGGGATATGTTTCATCATTATTAGTAAGAAAATAATAATATATGGAAATTTTAATCCAAAAAGTTTGTATTTTATTTGCTGAATTTCAGTTTTTGTCAATTTTATTGATATTGCTACATAAAATTGTTTTCAATAACATTGAGTGTAAATCAAGAAAGATAAATCAATCAATTTAATTTCTGATCATCGGAATTAAAATTACTAGAATTATAATACTGTATACATTTTATCTTTTCACTTCTGATGTATCATTTTTTAAAAAAAAATATATTTTCACCACAGATAATTTTTAATTTTAAGCATTCAGATATTGATATATATTCTTTATTTCATAAGCAATTGGCTAATTAAGTATGAATTATGCTAACAAATTTCTTTGAGGACATTTATAGTAATTTAAATTTGTTTAGTCTCAATTTTGATTGCTTTGAAAATTACCCATAAAAATATTTAAGAAAACACTCCTTAGTGAAATATATGAATTCCACAATTTGCATGCAATATAAATTTTTAAAATGTATGGAATTTTTAAGCATAAATTGGATAATTCATTTAAATAATTAATTTAAATAGTTTCTATTTAACTTTTAATATTATTTAAAAATAATAACTGTAATTCTAAATCGTTTATCTAGAGGAAAAGTTTAAAAATAACATTTTGAGAAAAATTTTGTTCGAAGCATATGGAATTTTAATAAAAAAAAATTCTTATTTTGTTTGCCTACTGATTATTGTCATGGGTTCGATTGCGAAGAGCTAGCAGAATAGAGTGAAGCTTCAAAATATTAATCTTAAAATGAAAAATAATTTTTTTTTAATATTATGATTTCAGAGTTTGTAATTAATTGAAAATATAATTAACTCTGATTTTTTTACTCCTTATGAAATCCCTTTGCAATAAATTCAAACTATTCAATATCATTCATGGCGGAATTATTTTCGCTTCAAGAAAGAAGTTTTCGTCCTCTTTTTAAAATTATTATCTATGAATTACTCCTCAGAATAGAGAAAAAATATTATTTTCGTTAAAGAATCCATATATTTTTTATACATTACATCTGTGTAAATGTCTTTAAAAATTTCTAAACTTGTGGCATAGAGTTTCTTAAATATACAAATTTATTCTTTGCACCTCTAACCTAATAACTGATTCTTGTGTTCACCTAAAACTCATGACTGAAGAAGAGTAATTACATTTGGAGCAAAGAAAGAATGGACATGTGAAAAATGAGGATTTTGGCGAAGCTGACTGGAGAAGTGCTACCTGTCTATGATTATATGAATTAATTTTTAAAAATCGAAAAAATGCTATTGCCTTCAAGATGCATGATGATAATTCTATTTTATTTATCATCTAAATTAATGACCTCGTTTTTTTCTCTATATTTTTCAAATCTCATTGCACAATTCGGGATCCTCAAAGTGGAATCGACGACCGCAATTAGCATCGAAGTATCTATTTAATTTTAGATAAATGTATGTATTTATTTCCTAATACTTTTAAGGCATCAATACTTTTTGATTGCTTAAACACTCTTCAACGAATACTTTTCTGTCTTTTTACGTTAGAGCCCAAATGTTCCTTAAAACAGGGATGAAAAGAAGTCCAATTTCAATAGTTAATATTTTCGTAATTAAAATTCTTTTTTATACATTTCCTTCGGTTTTGTTTCTAGCTGATTTATACGTAAGACTTCATATTTCGGGATTAGAAACATGGTTTTAAAGAGCTGCAAATTTAATTATTCTGTAATATATACAATTCAAAGGTTAAACTGCAAACGTTTTGTCTTCAAGCTTATATATATATATATATATATATATATATATATATATATATATATATATAAGATAAAGCTTTAGTCAGAAATTATTTTTCTAATAATTTGAGTTTATATTCTTTTCGATATGGTCCATGTGAAAATATTTAATGTAAGTTTGCTTGCTGTTTTCCTTGGATTAATTTAACGTTTATTTTTAATTCATAACTGTATTAGAAACTAATATTGGACTAGTAATACATAAGTTTCCATGTGCAAAATTACAGAATATCATATTTTTACATTCAGTGAAACTTTAATCAAGAATGATGTTCTTTTCTTTTTTTAATCCTTTTAATTATATTAAAATATTCAAATTTTTTCTATTTTGATTTTTGCATGAAAAAATCGTAAATTCATATTGCAATATTTTAGTAAATACATTTAATGCACAAGAATAGTTTTATATACATTATAAAAAACCCCTGTTTGGTAATTTTTAAATAAATTAATGCACGATGAATATATGCTTATATAGATAACCCTAATATTTAAAAAAAATTTAGATTTACATTATTAGATATTGATTAACTTTAAAAAAGTCAGGTTATCATTAGTTTAAGTTAAAATAAATTATGATGATGGTTATTTCTCACATTTATTCATTTTATTCTTGCAAATTAGAATACACCTTTAGATATTGTATGTTCTTAATAATAACGCACATAAATGACTGAAAAAAATTAATGCATGCATTGCAACTAAATTATATAAGTTTCAAATTTTGTATCTTTTTTATAGTAAAGATATTATATTTTTAAAAATAAATTAACAGTTTTATTGAATCCAAAAACTCAAAGTTTGCAGAAGTTAATAAAAATACTTATTTTAGGGGAATAGAATTGAATGAGGTATATTATTTGCATTGGTACTTTTGTAAAAGTATTTGAGAGATATACTAAGAACGTCATCTTACTTTTTCAGAACATAAATAAGAAAAAGCGAAACTTAAATCATCAGAGAATGTGTTTTTTAGTTATTTATGAAGTATTAAATTCATCAGACATTCGTCTGACCTACTTTAAATTTAACTACTGTCATTTCTGCCCGGAATCGAGTCAGGAAACTAAGAAATATTTAACATAAAGTGGAAATGGCAGTAATTTCACATCGTTTTGATATGTGATACTGTTTCGCATTTCATTGTTACGCAATGTCTAAATATGCATTTCCAAATCATCTGCACAAATCAAAAATTTCTTTACTAAATGTGAGGGTCTCTCAAACAAGAAATTGAAACAATAATTTTATTACATTTTTATTGTGACTGATAACATTTTTAAGAAAATGTTTTATTCAGTCTAATGTTTTCTGACTCATTTTACGAGCTAAGATATGGTTAACTGAGAAAGAATATATTTCCTTTTTGATACCAAATTTCATCAGTTATAATATTGCTTTAACTTATAGTACACAGAAAACACAAACATAAAATGATTTGAATTATTATCTGAATGTTCGGAAGGATTTTTGATAGGATAAATTGTTACCTTCATTTATTCTGAAGCTGACAATCATATTTTACAATTTAATTCTCTGAAATTTTCGTTTGTCTTAAGAATATTGAATATCATTCAAAATAAGTGATTAAAACTCAAAAGTGCATTGCTAGAAAACAAGAACATGGAGAGTAATATTTAAATAGTATTATGCATTAATTTTCAAAATTTCAATTGTTTCATAAGTATTTTAAGAATAACTTTGGATAAGAGAGAGTGACTCATGTTAATGAAATTTACTAAATTTAATTGAAGTTTTTATTTTTATGATATGCGTTATTTGTAAAATGTAATATATTTAGTAACACTGCTCTAAACTACATTTTTATCAAAGAATCATTTTTAGAAATTCTATTAAACTAAATTGTAAACCCTGAAATGATGTTGTTTTAAATAATTTGTTTATTTTTATATGTCCACATTTAGCAATTTATTTGACCATATTGTACTTATCAAAGTACAAACAATAAATATATTATTGATCCTTAACAAATGAAAAAAAAGACATGAAGTAATAGTGATAAAAATGCGTAGGATAATACTCTGTTTAATGATGAATTTGGTGGACATTTCTTTTTTAAAAGTTTTAATTTATGAAATTTCTAATGTTGTAGATTATCTAAAAATTTAATAAAATCAAAAAAAGAATCTTTTCTTCGTAATAATAGAATTTGTAATTAATTATCTTAAAATTATTTATAAGGACACAGATATTAAAATCGTTATGAATTTACATCTCTTTAGTTTAAATTTGCAAATCATTTTACTTACTTTTGCATTGGATCAAATCTCTTAGCAATTTACTTCAGATTTGTAATATATTTGCTTATAACACTTAGTTATTAATTATGAGACTGTTAATATAATTAATTATGAGAAATTTGTTTATTCATTATTCTTATTCAAAAGAGATAATTGTTAATACACGAATTTAAAAATTCTCGTCTTAGCTCCTCCTCTTTACATCATTGGTTTTCCAAAGTTCCATTTTACGTCCTACACTTCTATGGGATAGGTCAGAAATCTCTCCCCCTTAATCACGATTGGTCATATTTACAAACAAAACATACCATAAAACATAAACTTTTCTTGCAATTTTCTCACGATCATCCATCGATTCCGAAAGGAAGAATTTATTCCTTTATTGCACTTGGCTCCTTGTGCCAATTTTTATTGGATCCTTTCCTTTATACGATAGCAACTTAGTTTGAAAGGAAAAGAGGAAACTCTTAAATTTAAAGTGCAATAAAAATATACATATCTATTTTCTCAGGGTTTGGTTATGTCGTTTTACTCTATACGACATGGTTGAAATTTAATGCAGTTTTACAATAAATATAAACCTATAATTTACGGCAATTTCTTCAACTTTCTGTTAATCACTGAAAAAATTAAGTGTCCAAATTATCGACTTTTAAGTCAATTTTACTCCAATTCATTATCATGATAATTAATGAATCATAATTAGCCTGTTATTTTCACCCATTAATTATCACAACATTTTCAAACACTTACTGAAAAACATTTGAAACTAGAATTTAATGAAGAAAATAAAAATTTAAATATGTTGAATATATTGAAGATTTTAGTAAAATAACTAGTTGTAGGATTAAGGGAGAAATAGTTAATGTAATGCATTTACATCTGCACAGCAACCATTAAATAAATGTAAAAATCTTTTCGACACAGTAGAAATAAATAGTCATCACCTAAAATACTATTCAATCACTTCAGAGATATGTGCTTTTAGAAACTTATGTTACTCATGAATTTATTTCTGTTAATGTCTATGCATTCTGTTATGTTAACAGACTTCGTGCAAAATTTTCTTTCTTTTACACTCTGGGGGTTAAACAGATGTTATTTTACCACAGCATACCAAATAAATCTACTAGAGTTCCACTTACTGTTTGCTCTTTTTTGAACTCCTCAAACACACTGATAAGTTATTTTTTCTGTTTCTGTCTCCAAGGTAAGAGTTATTCTGATTACTACCGAATGAATAAAAATGAGCTCATTTTGATTTCTGACTTTTCGTATTCAATGGAACTTATTTTGATCTTTGCCGGGGAGGGCGTCTTAAATAATGTTTTTTTTTTCACATAAAGAAGAATGTTACTAATTTATAATTAAATAACTACATCTTATATTTATATTTTTTAAACAATTTAGGGATGGTTTCATATAAACTCCTTAATAGAATGTATTTCAAGAAAAATTCAATTATTAAATTTACATCCAGACCTTTATTAGCTTTCTCATTGTATTTTATTAGTAAATTATGCAAGTTTAGTTAGTCTTGCTAATTGTGTAATCGGTTAACGAACAGTTCGGAATACGAACAAGTTGGACAACAAACACATTCTAGAAAAAGTTTTGTGTTCAGACGACGAACATATTCTAGAAAGATTTTTATGTTCAGACAACGAACACATTTTAGAAAAATTTTTGTGTTCAGACAACAAACTTATTCTAGAAAACGTTTTGTATTCAGAAAACGAACACGTATTTGAATAACAAATTAAATCGAGTTTTATCGAACATCTCCCTGCGCTTGGATGATAATGAGCAAAGACGCCAAACTCAAAGTATCAAAAATCGTATTTTATTTACCTTGATTTATGTTGCTTGCTTATTGAACTTCAAAGTTCCATATTTGAATTTCTTTTCCATATAGAATATTTACAGCTAGACAAACTATCAGTTTCAATTTTGATTTCATTCAAAACCGATTTCCATTTGAGTGTCTCGCCCCTTGTTCATTCACCCCCTCTGAACGAAATCCAGGAGGCACAAACAATGCTATTAATCACTTTACAACTATAATGCTATTAATAATTTCCGGAAAATCTTGAAACAGAAAGAAAAGCAATCACATATTCTTAACACTTTATAAATAAAAAATGAAAAGGACTGATTAATATGCATGACTATATGTATGTATTATTTTTTTTATAAATAAACTTAAAAAGAAATTATTGTTTCTTAAATTTAATTTTAAAGTGATTAGAATAAATTAATTGATTTCACAAAAAAATATGGTCAAACAATGATCGGTAAACCAACAATTCGGATCGCCAACATGGTATGTTCGTTAACCTATCACCCGCTGTAAGCATTTAGAAGGTAAATTTATAATCATGTGATATGGCGTATATTATTAACGTTTCAGAAGATTTCTTTTAGGCATTTTTGCAAAACCTTTTAGACGCTTATGTAAATTTTCTCTTTTTCTTTAATTACTTTTTATTGAAAAATGTATTATTAAAATGAACATGTTTCATATAATCTCTAATATGTTTCGTTAGTCAGATTGTCTGTTGTGAATTTTGCTTTTCGCATTTTCTTAATTTTTCTGTATACAGCTCATTTTGTTTTTATTATCGTTAGTCAGATTGTCTGTTGTGAATTTTGCTTTTCGCATTTTCTTAATTTTTCTATATACAGCTCATTCTGTTCTTATTATCGTTAGTCAGATTGTCTGTTGTGAATTTTGCTTTTCGCATTTTCTTAATTTTTCTATATACAGCTCATTCTGCTCTTATTATCGTTAGTCAGATTGTCTGTTGTGAATTTTGCTTTTCGTATTTTCTTAATTTTTCTGTATACAGCTCATTCTGTTCTTATTATCGTTAGTCAGATTGTCTGTTGTGAATTTTGCTTTTCGCATTTTCTTAATTTTTCTGTATACAGCTCATTCTGTTCTTATTATTTAAAACCAAATACGAAACAAAGCGTTATGAATGTAAATACATAGTAATTGTAATCGGTTAATTTTATTCATTACAAGTGAATAAAGGGATTAAAATAAATAGCCAAATAATTATAGAAAATAATGAATTATCGGAAAAGTGATCATTCTTTTACTTCAAAATAACGAAACACGATATTATATTTAGAGTTTTATACTTTAATTCAAAACTTAAACTGAATAAATCTGATGATAAAATTTTAAAACATGCAGAATACCCAAGTTGATAAAATATCTATAAATTTTAACATTGAAATTTGTCTTAAATATTCAAAACTAGAAAAAAATGATTTGACATAGTTCAACTGAAATGTGTATAAAATAAGTCAAGGAAGCTAAGAGAGGAAGCAGAAATACTTATAATAGTATTGTTTTTACTAAAATCGAAATAGTAGAACAAAAAACCCCTTTTTCAGATGTTAGATTGATATTCAACGAATTATTAATCATTTAAATTAAATACATTTTCTTTAGTGTTATCTAACATATGTTTTAAAAACGAGGTAATTTAATCAAATTCAAAATTTTTACATCAATGTTTATGTATTGATAATTTTTGTGAATATGATAATGGATATGTATGCGAATGAATACGTGTAGTTTTTAAGTTGATCATTTTTTAAATGAAAGCATTCATTCGCAAGAATAAATTTTAATGTAAATATTATATTTAAATTAATTTAACAAATTAATTTAAATGAATTAATAAATAAAGTTAATTAAAAAATTGTTATTGAAAAAATTTCTTAAATTTTTATAAATTCTTGGTTAGTTTTCGCTTTTTTACCTTGAAATATATAAATTAAATTTGATGAAGTTTTGTTTAAAAAATTAACTTCATTCTAAAGCTTACTAAATGTATTGCAAATAATACTTAATTAAATATTATTATTAAATCATCTAACTAAAATAGACAAAATCTTATAACAGTACAAATTCATGTTTGTAGGTATGCTTAAAAAGAATAATTCAGTAATTTTATTTTAAATGGTTCTTGCAGTATATTTTAATAGGCTGACTATAATATATAGTTAATATGATAAAAATATTTTAATGAACGATTATACTCAAGAAAATAAATAAAATTAAAAATAATGTCTTTATTAATATTGCCTAACCTTTAAAAGATTTTTAATTGTATCGTAATAAATTAACAATACATTTTCGGGTACTGAATTCAAAGTTAACACATACCATTTGATTAAAAACTTCTTAGATATTCTTATTTGATCCATAAAATCTATTGGATATCACAAATTATATATGAATGTAATAAAAAAGTCTACGAATGAAAAGAATTTGGATCGTCTTCCATAAACTAAATATAAACGTAAGATGCACTGTACCAGAAATGAGATTAGGTGGGTTGATATTTGGATTTCTATGGAAGTTGTTTGTACATCCATATTAGATGTAATCATAACATCCTCAGAAAGTGTAATTAGAAAAATTGCTGTAAATGTAATTTGAACATTTACCAAAAGTATGTAATTAGCTGCAAATTTGTTGCATTATTTTTTAATTGTAGTTATAATTTTTAATTATTTTGTGCTACAAGTAAAAAACACTTATTATTATGTAATTGAAACTAATTGGTTCTGGCTAAATTCATATTTTTAATGTCTTGAATTGAAATATGTTTAATGTATTGAAATAAGTAAACAGTGTCAAATTAATTATCATAATAAAAAGCAGGTTTTTAGGAATTTAAAATGTTATTTATATGTAAATTGTTTCATAAAAAATGTTTAACAAGTAAAATGAACATTAATAATACTTCAAATGAATTTTGATTCTGATTTTAAGTTATGAAATATGCATTTAAGTTGATATTTTAGTTTTCTTTAAGTATTGTTCATTTTAATAGATACCAAAATATATAGAAATGAAAAGATTTTTCTGCATATATTAATTTAGGAGTATATTAAATTAGTGCCTTTTTAATTCTGGTCATAATATCAGACAAAATAAATGAAAAAATGTGCTACTTCTCCGTAAATAAGAACAAATATGACATAATAACGTATATTAATTAATGAGAGAAAAATGTCATTATATAAAATTTATTATTTTTTTGCTCTAGATTAAGCAAATACAAAAACTGTTGTAGTAGATTAAAATCTATAAAGTAACATTAAATTTTGTGTCACTTAAGCGAAACGTCTTAATCATGATATCATTTTAATTGTTTGTTTGGTAAATTTATGTACTTAATTGTTATTATTTATATTAAAATATACATATAATTTAGCTTTAAAGTTATTAAAATACTTAACATGTATTGTATATTTGTTTGACAATGCAAAATTTAAAATTCATTTATTTTTGCAAACTTTTAAAGGGTTATTTTCTTGAGTATATATATAGTATTTAGAAATTCAACTTGCTTTTTTACTACTAAAGTTTTTGAAATAATTTGTAGTTAATCTTTCAAGAATTAATATAATATTTTAATTAGTTTATTTCAATTGAAAAATACAATTAAACATAAGAATAATTAAATTTGTAATTTGTAAATTTGTAACTCTCTCTGTAAATTTATTTACCAAAGTACTCAACTAATACGATTTTCTAATGGACCTTGTGTTGATCTGATTTCTCATCAACAGTTTTATCATCATTAGATCAATAGTTCCTAGGTTCAATACTGTTGCTGATATATTTATTTATAGTAGTTCAGGATCTATCTCCTATCGAATTAGTTCAAATATTAAGAATTGTACAGCCGAAATCAAAACAAACCTAAAAGATTTGATATCTAACTTAAAAATTTCTTAATTTAAAACATTACTACATTTTCATGCTATTCAAAGGCATATTAGTATAAATAAAGCTAGTAAAAAGAGTTTAGATTATCAAAACAAAGTACAATACAGATTTTATTAATTTTCTTTCATTTAGAAAAATGTAAAAAAAAATAAAGTTCAATAAAAAAATTCTTTGATTTTGTGCTTCTTTAGTAGTATATATGTAATTGTTTTTCCTTCAATTTTTTTGAAATAAAATTAAAACATTTACGTACATTTTTTATACGGAATAGTGTGTAAGTATAATTTAGTATTTTCCCAATTGTACTGGTAATGTGGCAAAATTAATTTTTTATATTTTATTTTGAATTGCTTTTTTATTTAAAAATTATTCAAAACATTTCTGTTGATAACATGTTAAAAGTAAATTATTTTTTTTTGTAATGTATAGACATTTCAACATATAAAATCAAATTACTTTCGTAATGATAAAAATTATAAATTAAAATATTGAGAGGAAATTTTTATAAAATTTCATAATATTTCTGTAAAACTTTTGATTACAGATAAATTTGTGATAAAATATTTTGCTTCAAAGTATAAAATGAAACAAATGAAAAACTTATGAATTTAATTAACAAACTGACATATAAAGAGTAATGAACATTTTTTATTTTAGTAATATAAAAAATTTAAGAAATTTCTTTAATCAATAATTTATTATTTCTTATATAAATGATTTTAGTTTCTTGTTTGAGTAAAACTTCTTTAATGCATTTTAATAAATTTTCTAATAATTAAATTTTTTGGTAGTATTGTTTTTATTTACATAACCTTGTTGCAGAGAGAAATCTTTATGATGCTTTGATATTACATTTTGATTTAATTTTTTCTCTGCAAAAAATAATATTCAAGCATTTTTCATTATTTTATGGGTATAGAATTAATTATAAAAATTTTTTATATAACTTGTACAATAATTAGATTTAAAGATTAAACTGTAAATTGGTATATAATATATATTTGATTTTTATTATGTTTTTAGATGTAGAATATTTAAATAAGTAATAAATAAATATATTCTTATCAATATTGTCGTTGAAACAATGTGATAAACTAATAACAAGTTCGACAGTAATAAAAAAATAAAATTTTTTCTAAATTTCATTTTTTATTTATTGTGTAAAATATCAATATACGCCACTGTCTTATCAAATATAATAAAAGTATTTTGTATTTTCATACTAATCTTTCGTTCGTTTTCGATATAAACTATGAATAAATATACATAAAACTATAACATAATCATTAATTTTAGGCATGCTTATTCAATAATTAGAGGATTTATAAAACTCCTTTCATAAACTCTATTTTAAAACAATAATTAAAAAGTGGTAAATCATTCTTATTTACTTGAAATTTATATATTAATATTCTGTTCCATTGTACAGTTAAAGTTGCTTGATTTGTTTCCCCCGATGATCATTTTATGCATAAGAGAGATAATTCAAAGAATAACCATTGAATGATCTCTAAGTTTCAACTGAATCTTAAACCATTGCAAATATTCATGTTTAAGACGTGTTTCAAAACCGTGAACTTTAGAACCTAAGGTCATAGCCCTAAACTTTAAACTGCCAGAAAGTCTTAAGCTGTGAAGAAAATAAGTAAGTAATTTTTTACACATGAAACTGCATTAAAACTTTCATTGTTTATCAATCACTTTATGTTCCGTAAACTTTAATAACTTAAATGTAAACTTTAACTTTAATTAAAAGATGTATATCTTTTAATAACAATATTTGAAATATATCTTGAAACGAAGATTAAATGCCAAATATATTTGAATTTAAAATAAGAAAATAATTTTATCGAAATTACACAATCTCCTAAAAATCTTAACAAAAGTTAAATAATTAATTAAATTTGAAAGTTCTATACTTATAAACATATTAAATACATTTCGAAGAATTTTATGTTGATGCAATCATTTTTTTAAATTTAAATAATGATCATATTAGTATAAAAATTTCTTTGATAATCTCAGAAACTCAAATCTAACAATGCAAATTTCCACGAAAAATAGAGGCCATTAAATGAATAAAAAATTAATCGTTTATGATAAATAAAACCATTTGCTTAGTTACATCCATCAATACAATTTAAAAAGAATAGAGAAGTGACATACAGTTGATTTAATTATACTTTTATTTCTCTGAAAAAATAATATCTTCCAGTGACATTAGAAAATCATTAATCTTTACACTCTATACTGATTAAATGAAGGTTTCTCGAGTTAGAAATCAACATTTTCTCCTTACAATCCTTGATTACCAATCAATGACATTTGATATTAGTGGTACTAAGAGAGATAACGGGTAAGGGAAAGTATAAGACACTTTTGAAGACGTTCGTAGTGATGATTTGCAAGGAAATCTTATAAAGTCTAAAATTATTTTCATTTTTATCTGATTAGAAAAAGTAGATGAATGAAATATCAGCAATTTTGTTGAACGGAAGCTCACTGTTACTGGATAACATTTTGTTTTCTGAAAATTTATTAGAAATATTTCAATAACTGTTCATAAGTTCTTAGAAATAGACATGGAAAGAAAATATTTAAACATTAAAAACACAGGAGGAATCGAAGTAATTGAAAATTAACATGGTGAACGAAAAAATGAAATCATCATAAGAAAAATAATCACTTATGAGTAAAATAATACCTTTCATTATTATAATACTCTTTATATAAAATAAAAATTAATTCCAAATTTCCATAAAATGTTTTTTTCCCAAAGTGTCTGCTATGAATGCAAAAACAGGAGTTGCTTTTTGACTATGTTTGAAGTATGCATAAATAGTTTTTACAATAATATGTTTCATAATTAATATTAAATTATTAATTTCCTAATAATATTATAAAATTAGTAAATTTATTTAGAAGAAAATAAATTCTAAGTGTTGAAGTAATTGTTAGCGATACAAGGTTTTCTATTCTCATAATTACATCATTATAATTAATGAAGAAAATCATTTTGTGTCCTTTTCTTGCTTTCTCTTTTTTCGCTCTAATTTAAATAGTTGTGTAGATATCATGAATTGCAGTTTAAATATTAGATTGTTTTAGAGTTTGATAATTAGCAATTGTTTTTATAGGGAAATATTTGAAATAGTTAGAAAACATAGAATATACAATAATTAAAAATTTAATTAGAGAAATTTTGCACACTTAATATTGCTTCAAACATAAATTTTTCTATGACGTAAATCCAAAATCGTATTAATAGATCTCAAAGTTATATACTGCAGGGACTGTATGGATATAGTTTTTCAAGAACGAAAGCAAACTCCCTTGATCATTTCTAAAAAATAACATAACTTTTAAAATGAAGACGGTTTATTACGATTATATGGATAAATAACTTACAGCTTGAGAAAATGAATTTTAAAGAAACTCCTTTCAATGATCATATCTGTAATAATAAAAATAATCTTGTATGCTCTTTAAACAAAATTAAAAATAAACGGATTAATTATTTTAAACAATCCATAGTGTTACTAAACCTAAACTTTGAAATTAAAAATCTTACTATTCACAACAATGCATAACATTGAATATTTAAATTAAGAATTAATTTGTAAAAAATCTTTCTGTACAAAGAAAAAATAAATCAAAAGAATTAAAAATAACACCTATATTGCGTGAACATGATTTTTCATAATGATTAATATAAATTATTTTCTAACACCGTTCTATTCGATTAATAGAATTAAAAATATAACATTAATACCACCCATTAATGTTATATTTTTAATTTTATTAAAGTTATAACATTAATCGGATCTATTAAAAATATAATATTAAAAAAGTAATGCACACATTGTTAAATTGTTCGAAAATTATTAATTGCCCGGAGAAAATTGTTTTAAAGAAACTTTAGTTCGTATTTATATTTTTGTGATGAAAACTTAGAAAATGTAAAAAAAAAATCAGCTCAGTATTCATTAAGTAGTAACTCAGTATTCACTCAGAGGAACGTAATCCATCATTAGTTATCAAATATATTATTCTGCAGAATATCCGCTGTCAAAGGTACTTACCAGATGAGATAGGTTTAATATACTTTCTAGAGCAAATACATTTTGATAGATGAGAGAGAAGGAAATTTTTATCATCTTCTTTCTCCTCATTTTATATTTGTATAATTAAAATTTTTTACTATCACTAGAAGTTTTTTTTTTTTAACTCAGTATTTCTTCTTGAAAGAAATATTAAACATAATAAAAGGATTTAAGATAAAAAATATCATAATCGAGGTTTCTTTCTATTAAAAATTTAGAGGGGGTTTATTTTATTAAGTTTTAATTTTTCAAACTTCTTTCATTCAAAAATTAATCTTTTTTTTTAAAATTGGAAGTTTCATTTTATTATTTTTTCTGAAACTTTAAAAAATTCATTCTGTTTTGTTTTACAAACTTTGAAATACAGAGAAGCTATAAAATTGAATAATATTTGAAGAACCTATAGATTTTTAATTTTCATTACACCGAAAATATTATTTTAATACCAGTTATAAAAGTTATTTTGCGATATAATAGATATAAAAATAGTTGATTTGAATTTAGTTCTAATTTGTTATTTTCAAATTTAATATTTTCTCCAGAATAATTCAAATATTATATAGAGTATAGTAATAAACATTTTAAATTTTCACTTATCTAGATTTAATTTTCAGAGAATAGTAGATAATTTAGTTAAAAAATTAGTATATTAGAAGATATTGAAATCTTTCATTAATGAAATATAGCATTAATACATTAGTCATAAAATTTCTGTAAAATAACGAAATTAATTTTAATGAATTTTTTGTTTATGAAATAAAGCATTAATACCTTATTTATAAAATTTCTGTAAAATAAGGTATAAAAGCTGAAACATTTTTAAAAAGTAAAAATTTAGATATATTTATATAGAGAATTTCATTCTTTGATATTGTAATTTATGAAAATAAAATTACTTTTGAATATTATGTAAAATAATGTTGTATATATCCAAAACGGTGAATGTTTTTAATCAATCCTGTTAGATAAACAACTTGTTTTTAAAATATTTTGCCTGCACTAACTACTAAACTGCCTTAGTAAAGTGGAGATAAATTTAAGACATTAAATTTTTCTTATCTGTTTTTAAATAATCTTAGTAGTCTGCTCACAATATCAGTTGAAAAACATTACGCAATTTTACTAGATTTATTGCTCCGGAAATATAATCCTTTTAAGCAATTATTTGATTGTATTATCTTAAAATCTTTCAAGTGGAACAGAGGTGTATACTTTAAGAGTAAATATAATATCAAAATGCTTGTAATTTTTGCCTAAAAATGTTTCCCATTTCTTTTTTTTAATTTTATGTTATGCAATGAAATATTTTGCTTCTATGAAATTGATTTGACCAAAAGGGAACTTATTAATTGTAATTAAGAACTGATTAAAGATGAACTCATAACTATATGTATGCATTAATCACGAAAGTAACTAAGAAATTATTATGCAATGTAATATGATATATATATATATATATATATATATATATATATATATATATATATATATATATATATAATTTTGTTTTAAACAGTACTAAAATTAACTTTTATATATTCCCTGATACTAATGAATATTTATCATAAGAACGAAAATTTTTAAGTGAAACTTTTATTGAGTTATTAAAATAAACGTAAAATCAGTGGAACTATTTTTTCCTATTTTCAATACTTCAGATATACTTTTCCAAAAAATGTTGGCATTTATAGCGAAACTAAAACAATGCTGAGCCTGCAATTAGACTTTAAGAAAAATTAAAAAAAATAATTTAAAATATTTCTTTGCAAATCTTTTGCATAGTTGTAGTTGCGATATATAAAAACAATTTCTGTTTTCAATGATGCTTTATCTTCAGATAAATTTTTTTCTTACATTAGTTTAATCTTTTCTTTTTTATGATATTTTATGATAAATTTGCTCTTTAAAATATTCCAAAAATATGTAAGCGACCACGAAAATATCAAAAAATGCAAGAGCCATTATTAGAATGGGGCAATGAGCTGTTAGAATAATTAAATGTATTGAATATGTAGTTAATTTGTAACAAATAATTTAATGTCTAGCTGACATAATGTAATGATGTCTAATCTTGATAGAAGAAATTAAAATGTGCAATAAATAAATTTAGAGGCATAACAAATTAATTATAATTAGGACCGTATAGAAATATTTTTTTATTAAATTGTTAATATTAACACCTAACTACAGTTATTTGAAAAATTCTATAGGATATTATTTAATCGCAATGCACATTAAACCAAAGACATTATGCTGAGTTTTAATAGAATTACTACAGAAACCTTGTATATTCTATTTAAAAATGTTAAATTTTTATAGAATTTTTATATAAAAGATACATAAAATGTTAATTTCATATCATGAATAGAATATAGAAGTATTTTTTTAGTTCTTGTTTATGAAAAGGTGTATTCAATACACTAAAATTAACAAACATTATAATTTTATGACATAAAATTTCTTCAAATTAAGGATTACGTGATTTCAAATAAGCCTTATAATTTTGTGAACAGAGCTCTGCTTCTGAAAACGCAAAATTTCAAATAATGTAGAAAAATGATTATTGCTGTATACTTCTCAGTTTAATCCTTCCTTTTTGAATGTAGCGAAGCATGAAAAATTACTACCAAGAATGCATAGTAGATCTAAATTTTTCAGACATAAAACGAGAACCTTAAAGTTTAAATCTGACGTTATGTAAGAACACTAATTTTTCGCGGTCGTTTGGAAAGACGAAATGGTATGCAGTTAATTTTCAGAATACATTTGAGAAATAAATGAGGGAAAAGCACATTCAGAAGTTAGTTTAATGTTAAATTATCAAAGGAGTTACAATGTTTCTGAACGTGGAGTTTTGACAAGAAAGTCGTTTAGAAACATTAACGCGTATTTCTTTAAAATATGCATGGTTAAAAAAATAACATACCAGTTAGAAAGTCAAAGATGATTTTGATGACGTTTGAAGTCCATTTTAACTTTATGTTCAATTTTAAAAACTAAGCAATTATAATTCTTGTTTGTTTTTACACATGTAAATGGTTATTTTTTTCTCTAAGTTTCAATAGAGATGAATTATCATGCATTTGAACAATGCAATTAATTTTTTAAATTTTCTAAGCACTTGAGAAAATGCATATCACTGTGATACAGCATTAAGTATACATATATAACATATAATATAATATATAAATGTACATCGAAGCATGGAATTATTAATGAATTCCTGCATACACTTTAGGAAAATATATGGAAAAAGTTATAAAATCTAAATATGGGATGCGATTTGGTTCTCTGAAGTTTTAATACGATTTAAAATTTTAGTAAATTTTAAGTGCGTGATAATCAGCAAAGCATATGAAAAATTGTGAGATGAGATCAAATATTACATTTGATCACATTGTTTCCAAGGTTAACTTATGAATGTCAACCGATATCTAATATGGAAAAGATTAAGATTAAATTTCGACTTAATCTAACTCTAACTCTTCTATTTTGATTAACGTATATAATTAAGAAACCATTACCTCAGTTTAACAGGATGAAATGGATCATATATTTGAAAAATATTCACTAAAGAAATTCCTTTGAACAAATTTCATCAAATTATTGTTTTAAAAAAATTTAATTTCCCATAGACATAAACACATACCTTATCTGAATTACATTGTGCATTAAAACAGCAAAATTATTGAAATCAGATTATTAATTTTATCATTATTTTGAAGAATAATTTTCCTGAATATATTGAGAGGATAAATTTAATAAAGGGAATTTTCAAATATTCTTCTTCATTTAATGTTGTGTATACTGCTAGATTTATAATAAATATAAATTCGTTTCTTATTCTCTTCTGTTAATTACGTTCTTTATACACCCACTAAAAATATTTTCCTATAAAAATGAGAAAATAATATGATTTAAATTTTAAACTTATTATGTTGTAAAAGAAAATGTAACTATTTCTTGAAATTATATTCCTTCGGATAATGTACTAACAAAAGTATTATAATAAAGAAAAAATATTAATCACATAAGGAAAACATTTTATGACAAATATAAACTGAATAGTAATAAATATTGCATTTTTTCACAAATCTTACACATAATTATAACACGTGATCAATAAGTTGACAAAGGAAAATAGAGGCATTGTAACCACTATACGGGATTCTAATATTCTTTTATGTTATTTTAAAGTTTTTATAGTTTATTATGTGTTGTAATACAATGCCTAATTTCAGAGTTTTACAATCTTGGAAACAGAGATTATTATATATAGATTATATAATAATCTCTGTTTATATTAGATATTAGAGATTATATTTATTTAATAAATTTTTTCTGTATAAAATGCAAAGTACGTATAAATGGTTTTTAAAGGAATCAAAGTACTGAAGATGGTTTGAAGCAAGTTAAAATATATCTTAATGCTTAGGTTTTATTTAAATGAAGGCTAAGTATTACAACACATGTATAGTGTACGTTATCTACCAACAAACATTTAAGCGTCCATGCAAATTAAGTTGATAAAATGTTCTGTGGGACACGTTACTGGTGGTGAATGTGGTGAAACACCATTGCACAATGGCGTGCTTTATGGAATGTAGATTATGTGTTTGTGCATTTAAGAATGCTTATATGCTCAAATTTACTACAGATATTGCCAATTTATACTTGACATTTCAGTGAAGTGAAATATTCGAAATTTACAATGGCATGCAGGATTATTTATTAAAGGTAAACTGTGAACACTCGAATGTGACTTGAAACGGCAGAGCTATGAAACCGAGGTTTCAAAGTTAAAGGATGATGTCGAAGATTATCGAGTAGAAATGCATCTTTTAAATGATCCGTGTCCAAGAGAAGCTTAGTAACATAAAAAGCTGTTATTTAGATTAAAAATATTCGTACAATTCTTGCAAACTATCTTAGTTATGTGATGCAATTGCTGCCCATAAAGTTAATTAATCATTGCGAATCCGACAGATCAACTCAGCCAACGTTTTGCAAATGCTAATGACTGTCGATTTTAAAACTCTGATAATAAGAGCTTCAGAACAAGATATCAAACTTCACTTTATATTTTTTGGATTTCATAGTATTGTTCTGACATTTTCTGGAACAATTTCTTCGACTTTCTTTTGCCTACATTGAAATTAGGAGGAAGTGCAATATGCTTCTAAAATATCCCCTGTTATTATGTAAGAAGATCACTGTTTACGTTACACTGTTTGTTTGTTGTTAGTTAATATATTACTCAAATACTCGATTTATCTCAACTGTCATTTTATATCACGCATAAGATATTTTTGTTATAATTTCCTTAAAAATAATGTAAAATTCTTTGATTATTCCATGATTTGAAACAGAAAATCTGTAACTAATGCAAATAAATTTTTCTGCTTTTATAAATAAAAATAGTGGATTTAATGCTAATACTTCTCATGTCCTTAAGTTTTTCACATTGTAGATATTTCATGACAAGAAAAGGATATATATATATATATATATATATATATATATATATATATATATATATATATAAATATAAATATATATATATAAATATATATATATAAAGATATATATATATATATATATTGAAATATATTAATTTACATTTATAGGTTATGATGTAAAATCATTACAGAAATAGACATTATAATTTTCAAAATCCCTAATATTATTTGTTCACAATTAAATATAAATTGATATTATGTTATTTATTCATGAAAAATGATGATATATAATGGAAAATTAAAACATGTATATTTATATATAAACAAAGGTAATTATGAGGAAAAATGTATTTAAATTTTTTTATTTCTTATTTTATATAATATCGATATTGAAAAAAAGAAGCATTAATTAATTTAGAAGTGTTAAATGTTCCAAAAATTGATTAATTATAAACTATGATAAAGTGGTTTTTTTCTTGGCTGAAACAAATTTAGGAGATGCTGAATTGTTATCTGAAAAATGTCTCATAAAATTATGTATTATTTATTTACTATATATTGGTCTCTTTTATTTCCTTCAAGGAAACTTTATGTGTAAATTATTGATTTAATAAAGTTTTTTTTTCTTTCTAGTATGAGTTCTTGTCTTATGCTTTTATGTTTTTTATTGCTTTTCGATTAATTTTGATTATGTATTGATTAGAAGTTTAACTTTCTTTTAAAATAACATATTTCACCTAAACAGTTTACTGCAATATTTTTTTTTTATTTCTATGAGACATCGCTCCAAATATTAAGTTTTTAAAATCTTTATTATATTTCTCTGATTTAAAATATTCATTATGTATACCATAATAACTGTACTAGAAGTATTTGGCCGATAAACAAAATAAACAGTTAATAAATAATAGTTTATTTTTGATTTTGAATGAGAAAATTATGCTTAGAAAATTTAGTTTTGTGCATATAGTAAATTATTGTCTCCCCTGGAGCTACGATTATGTATTGGTGATAATTTTTTACAGAATATATTATTTTTAAAGAAAAAAAATATAATATTGAACCCAATAAAAATAACATCTCCGTAAAACAGTTTTTTAAAATTTAGTTAATATTTTAATTCATATCTATTTGAATCAATGAAAAAAGACTTTTTTACCATATGGAAATTTTTGACACTTACTGAAATTAATAATTAAGCTTCGAAAAGGGAGTTTCAAATATAATTAACTGTTTAAGTTTTATTATTTATCCTTTATTAGAACGAAGCTCAGAAAGGATTGCGGCAATATGAAGATATATAAGCTTTAAATTTTAATTTTATAGTTGTTTCTTTGGTAAAAAAGTGCGTTATCTCATTCATTCATAACTGTGGTAGTATAGTGGTTAGGGTATCAGCCTTCCATTTCCGAAGGGCGGCGTTCGATTCCCAGTGCCGAAAGACCCACTGAGCATATGCGATATACGTGCTCGCTAAATTTGTGGAATCCAAAGTCCTGTGGTCGGTCGTTGAGCAGTTACCATGAGTGCAATGATCTGGAGAAAATTCCTCCCCCTTCAGATCAATGTCAAAATAGAGGGAGTGGATCCTCTGGTGGTGTCATCTTCGGAGGATTTAAAAAAGGACAAAGACATACTTTCACCTTCGTGGTGCTCTAATGAAAATGAAAGACGTTCGTTATTGACTTAAATTCTCATTGATAAGACATAGCGAGCTTGTCTTGTCGATGTACCATAAGTAACAACAACAACACGTATAACTTTTATCTTGGAAGCTTTTTAAATTATAGTCAGCGTGGAAAATAATTTTTCCTTGAATTTTTAGGAATTATATTCTAATCCTTAAGTGAAATTTTTTAATAATTTTTTTTACTGAATTAACACATGCTTATGCAATACATTATATTATCAAAAATTAATTTGCAGAAAGTTGATTAGATTTAAGTGTTATGACTATCACATGCATTTAAAATATAAAATTAACGTTTTTAATTGAAATAAATTGGAAGTAAACTTTACCAAAGATAAAGTTTTCCAAAATACTTTTATTCAATATAATCGTTTTAAAATGTATCTTAAATTTATAAAATAATAAAACTTACCAAACAGTTATACCAACTTATTTAAGTAAATTGAACAGTCTGAAATATAAGTTAATAGCACTATCGATATCAGTGAGGAATTATCTTTTCCCTATTTGATCTCAAAGTAATTTTGATAAAGTATTCCAGTTTAAAGCCAAAAATACATTAGTCAATGCGCCGTAAGTAGACATTTGAATCATCGATCATAGTTTACAGTGCATCAGTAGTAACGGTAAGCAATTTATCATAATTTATTCCATATACTACCACAAAACTTTCTAAAATATGTGCTTGCGTATCATTCTAACATTATTCAAAAATGGTCAATTTAAGAGTTTACTTTTCGTTCAAAAAGAAGATTGGAAGTTTCAGAAACTAACTTATGATGTTTTTTTCGTTTTATAATTTTGCTTTCTGATTGCAAATTGATTAACTTTAGAAAGTGTACTTTTAATTAAGGTAAAGCAAATGAAGTTGGCCTCCAATTAAATGAAATGATATATGAAACTGTTTATTTTTTCCATATGAAATTGTTTATTTTTCATCAAAAAGATCCATCCCAATAATTTAAAACTATTTCTAGTTAAATTAAACATTTTTTATCACTAACTGTTTCCCATTAAACAACAAACTAAACTTTGTTGGAAACTAATAAAATATCGTTAAATAGTATTCAAATTGTATAATAGAGCTTGTTTGAATTATGAGAATAAAAAATTAATTATAAAATGATATAAAATATGACAAGTATAGTAATATATATATATATATATATATATATATATATATATATATATATATATATATATATATATATATATATATA